>NIVC01002019.1:0-103039 GCA_002269645.1 Macrostomum lignano | reverse complement strand
TCAGTCACGAAAGTGGCAATTATCGGCTCTCGAGATCAACTATGCATCAACGAAGACGTCCAACAGTTGGAATCCAACGCTGCAAGATGGTGAATTGCAAAGTGCGCGTTGAAACCAGATCTTGCCAGTACTACTTGCAGTACGATTGTAAGTATACTGTTTGTTTATCTTGAGCTTGTGTTCACTTTTCAGGAAGAAGACAAATATAGAAAACATATAGGGGACAGACAGATATAGATAGCGTAGAGACAGATATAGATAGGGTAGAGACAGATATAGATAGGAAGACAGATATAGATAGGGTCAGACAGATATACGAGGATAGGGGTCAGAGATAGGGGACAGACAAATACAGATAGGAGACAGACAGACAGACATAGGGCCAGATATAGATAGGGGACAGACAGACAGATACATATAAGATAGAGGAGACAGACAGACAGACAGACAGACATAGGGGCCAGATATAGATAGGGGACAGACAGACAGATACATATAGATAGAGACAGACAGACAGACAGACAGACAGACAGACAGACAGACACTAAGCAGACAGACAGACACTAAGCAGACAGACAGACAGACAGACAGACAGACAGACAGAACAGACAGACAGACAGACAGACAGACAGACAGATAGATAGATAGATAGATAGACAGACAGACAGACAGACAGATAGATAGACAGACAGACAGACAGACAGACACTAAGGCAGACAGACAGACAGACAGACAGACAGACAGACAGACAGACAGACAGACAGACAGATAGATAGATAGATAGATAGACAGACAGACAGATAGATAGACAGACAGACAGACAGACAGACAGACAGATAGATAGACAGACAGATAGATAGACAGACAGACAGACAGACAGACAGACAGATAGATAGATAGATAGATAGATAGACAGACAGACAGACAGACAGACAGATAGATAGACAGACAGACAGACAGACAGACACTAAGGCAGACAGACAGACAGACAGACAGACAGACAGACAGACAGACAGACAGACAGACAGACAGATAGATAGATAGATAGATAGATAGACAGACAGACAGACAGACAGATAGATAGACAGACAGACAGACAGACAGACAGATAGATAGATAGATAGATAGATAGACAGATAGATAGACAGACAGATAGATAGACAGACAGACAGACAGACAGGTAAGCAAACACGAACAGAAAGCAGGTAAACACACAGCTGGAAGACAGACAGGTGAGCATGTATTGATAAGTCCACTACACCCCTCCCTCAGTGCTCCGTCCAAAGAACGACAAGGACTCGGCCCCGGCACCGCTGCTTAGCAATAAATCATGGACATCGAAGATCTGGTCGACTACGGCAAAAGAACAAAGTGCTGCCCCTACTTTATGTCGCGAGATCAAAAAGAATCCGCCGATATAATATTTATGCCGTACAACTATCTGCTGGATCCGAAGGCTAGTTGACTTAATTACTTTATAGAAAGCTGAAAAGCAACTCTAGTGCTGTGCACATTTCCATGATTATTTAATTAACTATTCACTTTTAGGTTCGCTATCGCAACAAAGTTGATCTTGAGGGCAACGTTGTTATACTGGACGAGGCTCACATATAGTAAGTAGATATTAATAGTAGAAATACAAACACATACTGGTGATTTTCACCTTAGATTATTCTCTCTTGACTTTTCTCTCCTCTCTGATCTATCTACCCTGTCTGATCCCCCTCTGATCTCTCCTCTCTGATCTTCCATCTGATCTCTCCTCTGATCTCTCCTCTGATCTCCCCTCTGATCTTCCATCTGATCTTCCATCTGATCTCCCCTCTGATCTCTCCTCTCTGATCTCTCCTCTCTGATCTCTCCTCTGATCTCCCCTATATGATCTCCCTCTCTGATCTCCCCTCTGATCTCCCCTCTGATCTCTCCTCTCTGATCTTCTCTCTGATCTCTTCTCTGATCTCTCCTCTGATCTCCCCTCTATGATCTCCCTCTCTGATCTCCCCTCTGATCTCCCCTCTGATCTCTCCTCTCTGATCTTCCCTCTGATCTCCCCTCTGATCTCTCCTCTCTGATCTTCTCTCTGATCTCTCCTCTGATCTCTCCTCTGATCTCTCCTCTCTGATCTTCTCTCTGATCTCTCCTCTGATCTCTCCTCTGATCTCCCCTCTATGATCTCCCTCTGATCTCTCCTCTCTGATCTCCCCTCTCTGCTCTCCCCTCTCTGATCTCCCCTCTCTGCTCTTCCCTCTATGATCTCCTCTTTAACCTAGCTAGTTAAAACTAGCGGGAAACAGCTAGCTGGTCTGCAGTGATTGGCTGTCGGAATAGCTAGCTGGCCTGTAGTGATTGGCTGTCGGGAATAGCTAGCTGGCCTGTAGTGATTGGCTGTCGGGAATAGCTAGCTGGCCTGCAGTGATTGGCTGTCGGGAATAGCTAGCTGGCCTGTAGTGATTGGCTGTCGGGAATAGCTAGCTGGCCTGTAGTGATTGGCTGTCGGGAATAGCTAGCTGGCCTGTAGTGATTGGCTGTCGGGAATAGCTAGCTGGTCTGCAGTGATTGGCTGTCGGGAATAGCTAGCTGGCCTGTAGTGATTGGCTGTCGGAATAGCTAGCTGGCCTGCAGTGATTGGCTGTCGGGAATAGCTAGCTGGCCTGTAGTGATTGGCTGTCGGGAATAGCTAGCTGGCCTGTAGTGATTGGCTGTCGGGAATAGCTAGCTGGCCTGTAGTGATTGGCTGTCGGAATAGCTAGCTGGCCTGTAGTGATTGGCTGTCGGAATAGCTAGCTGGCCTGTAGTGATTGGCTGTCGGGAATAGCTAGCTGGCCTGTAGTGATTGGCTGTCGGGAATAGCTAGCTGGCCTGCAGTGATTGGCTGTCGGAATAGCTAGCTGGCCTGTAGTGATTGGCTGTCAGGAATAGCTAGCTGGCCTGCAGTGATTGGCTGTCGGGAATAGCTAGCTGGCCTGCAGTGATTGGCTGTCGGAAAAGCTAGCTGGCCTGCAGTGATTGGCTGTCGGAATAGCTAGCTGGCCTGTAGTGATTGGCTGTCGGGAATAGCTAGCTGGCCTGTAGTGATTGGCTGTCGGGAATAGCTAGCTGGCCTGTAGTGATTGGCTGTCGGGAATAGCTAGCTGGCCTGTAGTGATTGGCTGTCGGGAATAGCTAGCTGGCCTGTAGTGATTGGCTGTCGGGAATAGCTAGCTGGCCTGTAGTGATTGGCTGTCGGGAATAGCTAGCTGGCCTGTAGTGATTGGCTGTCGGGAATAGCTGGCCGCACTCTCTCAAATCCAGTTGGTATTCTCAATCATCCCGCAGGAGCAAGTATGCGAAGACGGCGCCTCAGTAGAGCTGAGCTCAGTTGACCTGGCTCAGTGCATCTTTGAAATTGACGCTGCGGTGAGCGGCTTAATGAAGAAGATCACAGCGGACCAGCAGGCGAGCAGCCTCAGCCTGGAGAATCTCAGCGGAGCAGAGGCTCAGGAGAGTCTGGACTTCACCGTATCGGACCTGTTCGCTTTGAAGGGCCAACTGTTGGCGCTGGAGAAGGCAATTGACAGCATTCCATTGGGCAGCGGCGACTCAGCCGGGCCCGGATTTACTAAACCGGGCGCCTACGTTTTGGAACTGCTGGCCCAGGCCGATATCACGGCGCCCAGAGTGGCCCATATGCTGGATAGGCTGGACAAGATTCTCGCCTTCATGTCCTCCACGCAGGGTGAGGCACGAGGTTCAGAATTATATAAGGCTTGTAACGGGTTCTTGAACAAGAGCTAGAATTGTATCTCTAACTTACCCTCCTCTGGCTAACATGCTCTTCCCGTTGAAAACGTTATCGCGTGAAAAGAATCGCTAAAAGACTCATTGCAAACAACTCACTAGTGCAAGGGGTTGGCAAACTTATTTACCCCAAAGGCCAGATAAAGAAACCAGCTCAGAGATTGAGACAAAGAACTCGTAGAAAATGAGAGGTGAGAGGAGAGGCGAGCTGAAAAGAGACATGAACCTTAAGCAGGCGGATAGAGAGATGGGAAGTTTCAAATGACCCGAGGGCCGGATAAAAAGGACAGAGCTGCATGTGGCCCGCGGCCTGGGTTTGCCGGACTCCTGCACTAGTGATTCTGAGACGACTCTAATGCAACGGAGAGGCGACTGTGAAGTTGCGAGCGCATCGCATGAGTTGCAGAATACGAATCTACGATGCGCTTTGGACGCAATTCAGTGAGTAAATTCTACAGCGACTCCAGCATGCCTCAGATACGACGCGCATGAGGGCTAACCCCCAAGGCACAGATAGTGTACCTATGTAACCCTGTGTGTGCCCGAAGCCTCCCTATGAATAATAATAAACCAAACCAATCCCGCCAACACGCAGGCCGCCTATTCCGCGCACCGGCCTGAGCCGCCTCAGCGAGTTCATAGCCGGCGTGTTCCCCCAGTCGTCCTATTGCGATCCCGCCGTCTCGTCGGCCTCAGGCTCCTCCTCGTCGTCGTCTGGCTCTTCAACGCAGCGCCGTCGCGGCCTGCCGTCCAGCAGTTCCGGTCTGGCCCAGTGCTACAAGCTGCACATCCGGGAGGTCAGCGGCGGGCACTACGGCAGGTCGGGCGCGACGTCGGCACCCGCTGCTACAGTCGGCTTCGACACCGACGCCTCCGCCGCCGCTTCAAGCGGACCGGCGGGCTCGGGCAAGCCGTACCGCCTGCTGTCCTACTGGTGCTTCTCCCCGGCCAAGGCCATGCTGGACCTGGCAGCCCACGGTGTCCGGTCCATCATACTCACCAGCGGCACTCTCTACCCTATGGAGGCCCTGCGCCAGGACCTGCAGCTGCCGTTCCCCATCGAGTTGAGCAATCCGCACGTGATCGATCGGGATCAGATAATCACAGCTGTGGTGCCGCGCGGCCCCAACTCTGTCCGGCTGAGCTCCGGCTATGAGAATCGTGACTCGTTGGATTATCAACGCGCTCTGGGCGAATGCGTTGCCAGCCTGTGCGGCTGCGTGCCGCACGGCCTGCTGGTGTTTTTCCCGTCCTATTCGCTCATGTCCCGCTGCCTGGACGCCTGGCGCTCCAGCCGTCTGTTCGATCGGATCAGCTCGAGGAAGCCGGTGTTCGTTGAGCCGCGTCGGAAAGCGGAATTCGCCACGGCGTTCGCCGATTATTACAAGCGAGTGTGCGATCCACAATATGCCGGCGCCATCTTTCTGGCCGTGTGCCGCGGCAAAGTTAGCGAAGGCCTCGACTTTGCCGATCATTTCGGCCGGGCCGTGGTGGTCACCGGCCTGCCCTATCCGATGTGGACGGATCCGAGGGTGCGGCTCAAGCAGGCCTGGCTTGACGAGCAGCGGCTGGCTACTGGCCGGGGCCTCACGGGAAAGCAGTGGTTAGTTGGTTTAGCTGTTATCTTTTACCTGCTGTCATCACACTGAACCCTGCTGTCATCACACTCTACCCTGCTGTCATCACACTCAACCCTGCTGTCATCACACTGAACCCTGCTGTCATCACACTCTACCCTGCTGTCATCACACTGAACCCTGCTGTCATCACACTCTACCCTGCTGTCATCACACTCAGCCTGCTGTCATCACACTCTACCCTACTGTCATCACACTCTACCCTGCTGTCATCACACTCAGCCCTGCTGTCATCACACTCTACCCTACTGTCATCACACTCAACCCTGCTGTCATCACACTCTACCCTACTGTCATCACACTGAACCTTGCTGTCATCACACTCTACCCTGCTGTCATCACACTCTACCCTGCTGTCATCACACTACCCTGTTGTCATCACACTCTACCCTGCTGTCATCACACTCTACCCTGCTGTCATCACACTCTACCCTGCTGTCATCACACTCTACCCTGCTGTCATCACACTACCCTACTGTCATCACACTCTACCCTGCTGTCATCACACTCTACCCTACTGTCATCACACTCTACCTTGCTGTCATCACACTCTACCCTGCTGTCATCACACTACCCTGTTGTCATCACACTCTACCCTGCTGTCATAACACTCTACCCTGCTGTCATCACACTCTACCCTGCTGTCATCACACTCTACCCTGCTGTCATCACACTCTAGCCTGCTGTCATCATACTGAACCCTGCTGTCATCACACTACCCTGCTGTCATCACACTCTACCCTGCTGTCATCACACTCTACCCTGCTGTCATCACACTCTACCCTGCTGTCATCACACTCTACCTGCTGTCATCACACTACCCTGCTGTCATCACACTACCCTGTTGTCATCACACTCTACCCTGCTGTCATAACACTACCCTGCTGTCATAACACTCTACCCTGCTGTCATCACACTCTACCCTGTTGTCATAACACTCTACCCTGCTGTCATAACACTCTACCCTGCTGTCACCACACTCTACTCTGTTGTCATAAAACTACCCTGCTATCATCACACTAACCCTGTCATCACACACTACCCTGTCATCACACACTACCCTGTCATCACCCTACCCTACCGTCATCACACCCTACCCTCTCGTCAGTACACTACCCTACCATATTCATAACTATCTCATCGTCTCCCCTCCACCCCACCGCGCCATTCGCAGGTACAAGCAGCAGGCCTACCGCGCAGTCAACCAGGCCATCGGTCGCGTACTCCGCCACCGAAACGACTACGGCGCTGTACTGCTGTGCGACGAGCGCTTCGCCACCGAGGAGTCCCGGCGCCAGCTGCCGGCCTGGCTGCAGCACTCGGTCACCGTGGCCAAAACGTTCGAATCCGTGCCAGACAGATTGCGCGAATTCTTCGCCTCGAATAGCGTCAAATATCCGACCCCGGATGGGCCGAAAATGCGCCTGCCGGCCAAGCAACAGCAGATGCAGTTCGACGGCCAGTCGGCGGCCGCGTTTGAGTTCGGCTCCGCCGCAACTCACCAGCTGAAGGCTCAAGCAGGCGCCGGCCCGGTCTACGGCAGCTCAGTGTCGCCCCTGATTGGCGGAGGCCGCGCTGGCACCGTTATTGAGTTCCTGCACAGCTACGGTGGGTGTTTTCTTTGTATTAGGGTGTTATTCAGTTCAATATCTGTTAGTTATTCTTCAAAATCAGTGTGTCATTATTCAATATCAGTGTGTCATTCTTCAAAATCAGTGTGTCATTATTCAAAATCAGTGTCATTCTTCAAAATCAGTGTGTCATTATTCAAAATCAGTGTCATTCTTCAAAAAAATAATGTCATTATTCAAAATCCAGGTGTCATTAATCAAAATCTAGATATCATTCTTCAAAATCAGCGTGTCATTACTCAAAATCAGTGTCATTCTTCAAATTCAGTGTGTCATTATTTAAAACCAATGACATGTTGAACATCAATCTATACTAAAAGTCTATCTGACACTCTTTAAACCCTAGTGTCATTCTTGAAAATCATGCCGATCAAACTCGTTGACCATTCCAGAGAAGTCGCCAGCACTAGATGAGTTGGCCAATCTGTACTGCTCTGCCGACAGCAACAAGGAGAATGCGAATGCCAAGTCCAGCTTGGGCGAGAGACTGCGGCTGCACGAAGTGAGCAGTTCTCTATGTAACTCGCCTCTAATCCGGTTTCGATAATCTCTTTTAACTCCATGCCAGGGAATCGCCCCTTATACCACACCCCAAAATCGCCCCTTATACCACACCCCAAAATCGCCCCTTATCCCACACTCCACAATCGCCCATTATTCCACACCCCACAATCGCCCCTTATCCCACACCCCACAATCGCCCCTTATTCCACACCCACCAATCGCCACTTATCCCACATCCCACAATCGCCACTTATCCCATACCCCACAATCGCCACTTATCCCACACCCCACAATCGCCCCTTATCCCACACCCCACAATCGCCCATTATCCCACACCCCACAATCGCCCCTTATCCCACACTCCACAATCGCCCCTTATCCCACACTCCACAATCGCCCCTTATCCCACACTCCACAATCGCCCCTTATCCCACACTCCACAATCGCCCCTTATCCCACACTCCACAATCGCCCCTTATCCCACACTCCACAATCGCCCCTTATCCCACACTCCACAATCGCCCCTTATCCCATACCCCACAATCGCCCCTTATCCCACACTCCACAATCGCCCCTTATCCCACACTTCACAATCGCCCCTTATCCCACACTCCACAATCGCCCCTTATCCCACACTCCACAATCGCCCCTTATCCCACACTCCACAATCGCCCCTTATCTCATACCCCACAATCGCCCCTTATCCCACACTCCACAATCGCCCCTTATCCCACACTCCACAATCGCCCCTTATCCCACACTCCACAATCGCCCCTTATCCCACACCCCACAATCGCCCCTTATCCCACACCCACCAATCGCCACTTATCCCACATCCCACAATCGCCACTTATCCCATACCCCACAATCGCCACTTATCCCACACCCCACAATCGCCCCTTATCCCACACCCCACAATCGCCCATTATCCCACACCCCACAATCGCCCCTTATCCCACACTCCACAATCGCCCCTTATCCCACACTCCACAATCGCCCCTTATCCCACACCCCACAATCGCCCCTTATCCCACACCCACCAATCGCCACTTATCCCACATCCCACAATCGCCACTTATCCCATACCCCACAATCGCCACTTATCCCACACCCCACAATCGCCCCTTATCCCACACCCCACAATCGCCCATTATCCCACACCCCACAATCGCCCCTTATCCCACACTCCACAATCGCCCCTTATCCCACACTCCACAATCGCCCCTTATCCCACACTCCACAATCGCCCCTTATCCCACACTCCACAATCGCCCCTTATCCCACACTCCACAATCGCCCCTTATCCACACTCCACAATCGCCCCTTATCTCATACCCCACAATCGCGCCTTATCCCACACTCCACAATCGCCCCTTATCCCACACTCCACAATCGCCCCTTATCCCACACTCCACAATCGCCCCTTATCCCACACTCCACAATCGCCCCTTATCCCATACCCCACAATCGCCCATTATTCCACACTCCACAATCGCCCATTATTCCATACCCCACAATCGCCCCTTATCCCACAGCCGCAAGCATCCCACACTTTCCTTCCTTTCAGGAGGAAATGGCGCAGAATTCGGTCCAGACGCCCTCCGAGAGCGCCTCCTCCAGGGTCGAGGAAGGCGCTGCCGGCCGTTCGAAGCACGTCGCCTTCCAGACGGAGTCCGCCGCCGAGTCTCAAGCCGACGCCGCCGCCGCTGTCAAGCAAGACGGCGATTTCAAAGTGCCGCTCGCGGCGCCGCCAAATTCTCGGCGACGCTTGCGAATCTCCGGCTCCGTCGCGAAATCCTCGCTGTCACCATCGCCGTCGCCGTCGGCGACGCCAAAGCCGACACCAGCCTCGCCTTCAAATCCGTTTTCAAAGCCATCTCCGCCTTCGCCGGATGTGTCCGAACTTCGGCTGACTCTTCAACAAGCTCTCGGCCAAGGCGAACGGTGCAGATTCCGGTCGGCCCTGGCCGAGTACAAATCCTCGGGCGGAGTTGACCGTCTGATTGGCCGGCTGGCCGAGATTTTCCAAGCCGCCGCTCGGGTCGCCTCGGCAGGTGGTCCGCGCGGCGAGCCGGCCGCCGTACGGCAGCTGCTGTTCGGACTCGGCCGGCTGATCCGGACGCCGGACAGGGCCCGCTATGAGCAGTGCCGTGAGCGCCTGGCCGAGGCCGCCGCTGACGGGCTGGCCAAGGCGGTCGCCGCCATCACGGGAGGCGGCGCGGTGCTGGCGGACCAATCGACGGCGGCGTCTAAAGCGAAAGTCGACGACTTGGACGAAGGGGAGGACGACGACGATGGAGCAGCGCTCCGACCCCGGCTAAACGGCTGAGTGAGTCTGTTGTAGTCTTTTATTGTTTATTATAGTTTATCATATCAGATGCTGTTATCAGATGCTACTATCAGATGCTTATAGTGTTTTACTATCAGACGCTTATAGTGTCTATCATGGTTTACTATCAGACGCTTATAGTGTCTATCATGGTTTACTATCAGACGCTTATAGTGTCTATCATGGTTTACTATCAGACGCTTATAGTGTCTATCATGGTTTACTATCAGACGCTTATAGTGTCTATCATGGTTTACTATCAGACGCTTATAGTGTCTATCATGGTTTACTATCAGACGCTTATAGTGTTTATCATGGTTTACTATCAGATGCTTATAGTGTTTATCATGGTTTACTATCAGATGCTGATAGTGTTTATCATGGTTTACTATTAGATGCTTATAGTGTTTATCATGGTTTACTATCAGATGCTTATATAGTGTTTATCATGGTTTACTATCAGATGCTTATAGTGTTTATCATGGTTTACTATCCGATGCTTATAGTGTTTATCATAGTTTACTATCAGATGCTTATATAGTGTTTATCATGGTTTACTTTTAGATGCTTATAGTGTTTATCATAGTTTACTATCAGATGCTTATATAGTGTTTATCATGGTTTACTTTTAGATGCTTAAGTGTTTATCATGGTTTACTATCAGATGCTTATAGTGTTTATCATGGTTTACTATCAGATGCTGATAATGTTTATCATGGTTTACTATCCGATGCTTATAGTGTTTTACTATCAGACGCTTATAGTGTCTATCATGGTAAACGTTTACTATCAGATGCTTATAGTGTTTATCATGGTTTACTATCAGATGCTTATAGTGTTTATCATGGTTTACTATCAGATGCTGATAGTGTTTATCATGGTTTACTATTAGATGCTTATAGTGTTTATCATAGTTTACTATCAGATGCTTATAGTGTTTATCATGGTTTACTATCCGATGCTTATAGTGTTTATCATGGTTTACTATTAGATGCTTATAGTGTTTATCATGGTTTACTATCAGATGCTTATATAGTGTTTATCATGGTTTACTATCCGATGCTTATAGTGTTTATCATAGTTTACTATCAGATGCTTATTTAGTGTTTATCATGGTTTACTTTTAGATGCTTAAGTGTTTATCATGGTTTACTATCAGATGCTTATAGTGTTTATCATAGTTTACTATCAGATGCTTATAGTGTTTATCATGGTTTACTATCCGATGCTTATAGTGTTTATCATGGTTTACTATCAGATGCTGATAGTGCTTATCATGGTTTACTATCAGATGCGTATAGTGTTTATCATGGTTTACTATCCGATGCTTATAGTGTTTATCATAGTTTACTATCAGATGCTTATATAGTGTTTATCATGGTTTACTTTTAGATGCTTAAGTGTTTATCATGGTTTACTATCAGATGCTTATAGTGTTTATCATAGTTTACTATCAGATGCTTATAGTGTTTATCATAGTTTACTATCAGATGCTTATAGTGTTTATCATGGTTTACTTTTAGATGCTGATAGTGTTTATCATCAGAGACAGATATTGTTTATTACATTTGCTTTGTTAGTATTTCTGTATATTTGTCAGTGATTTCAAGTTTTTTATTAGAGGTTTATATCACCTCTTATGGGTAGAGTTTTTCCGTCATTTTTTTCAATTCAATCATATCCCTAATATGCTACTGACTAAGCGTTTATCTCTACCATTTTTTCAAGAATCCGGCATGAAATGCGAGGCCTGCAAGACAGCAGACGCAGACACGCCTTTGGCCGCGCCATGCGATCACATCTGCTGCTTCCTGTGCTGGCGATCCATTATTGAAGTGGTCTGTACAGTCTTACTGCTTCTGCGTTCAGTTTGAAGCGTTAGAGTAGCGGGCCATTAGCTCCCCAGAGTCTAATGCTGATGATAGATAGAGTAGCGGGCCATTAGCTCCCCAGAGTCTAATGCTGATGATAGATAGAGTAGCGGGCCATTAGCTCCCCAGAGTCTAATGCTGATGATAGATAGAGTAGCGGGCCATTAGCTTCCCAGAGTCTAATAGGATGTGCCTAATTCCATTAGCAAACACTGCACGCTCGCCCAACCCTCACCAGGGTGTCAAGCAATGCCCCCGCTGCAAGCTGGTGGTCCGGCGGCGCTCGCTGCGCAAGCTGACTCAGAGGGACGGCGAGGCCATTCGGCAGCGGGCAGCTGAGGAGGCGGCCAAAGCCAATGATTGTTGACCTGGAATAATCTGTTCGAAGTTAATACAATTGGATTAACGATTATTACGCAAAAAATTATTAAGCATTTTTATAATTCACTTACTGCCATTAGGAAGCTCAATGTTCTTTTTTACACTTGGCCCGACTGATTGGCGATATGCATTTTCTATTTTTTACTATATTATTTATGATATATATCGCTGTCTTTAATGCCAACTAATGCAATAAGGGTGCTGTCTTGACTCATGACTCAACTAAGTTTTACTGGTTAACAACTAATCAAGTTTATTAATTAACTTTAATACTCTGAATTTATATTTCACCATGCAAGCATTTGCATTATATTAATGTTATTTTTCTATTGTGTACTGTGTTTTCTACGCTAATAGTGTACTGCGTTCTGTTCTGCCCGTTTGAATTCTCAAGCTTATTAAAGCATTTTTTAACCAGCTGTTGCAATATATAGACCGGTTTATAAACACTTTTCTATATCTTAACACTTCGTGCTTCACGGTTTTCATTCAATTTGGCTGCCTATGTCTGTCTGTCTGTCTGTCTGTCTGTCTGTCTGTCTGTCTGTCTGTCTGTCTGTCTCTCTGTCTTAGTGTCTGTCTGTCTTAATGTCTGTCTATGTGTCTGTCTGTCTGTCTGTCTTAGTGTCTGTCTGTCTGTCTGTTCTAGTGTCTGTCTGTCTTTCTGTCTGTCTGTCTGTCTGTCTGTCTGTCTGTCTGTCTGTCTGTCTGTCTGTCTGTCTGTCTTAGTGTCTGTCTGTCTGTCTGTCTTAGTGTCTGTCTGTCTGTCTGTCTGTCTGTCTGTCTGTCTGTCTGTCTGTCTGTCTGTCTTAGTGTCTGTCTGTCTTAATGTCTGTCTGTCTGTCTGTCTCTCTTTCTTAGTGTCTGTCTGTCTTAATGTCTGTCTATGTGTCTGTCTGTCTGTCTTAGTGTCTGTCTGTCTGTCTTAGTGTCTGTCTGTCTTAGTGTCTGTCTGTCTGTCTGCCTGCCTGCCTGCCTGCCTGTCTGTGTGATCCTATGAGAGTTGAGACAGAGACGGCAGTCGCATTCAAAACCCGCAATATTGCATGTTGACTCAACAGTCGCACAACAGAAACTCGGCGGTGCTGCCGCCACCAGCCTCGGTTGACGCCCTGGTGAACTCCGTGTGCCAGACGGCCTGCTCCGGCGCCTACAGGCATCCGCAGCTGCATGGTCACGTGGCCTACGGCACCGCCGGCTTCCGGATGCGAGCGGACGCGGGCCAAATGGACTACATCATGTTTCGCATGGGAGTGCTGGCCGCTCTGAGGTCGCGATCTCTGCACGGGCAAGCAGTCGGCGTGATGGTGACGGCCAGCCACAATCCCGAGCATGACAACGGCGTCAAACTGGTCGAGCCCAATGGCGACATGCTGCCGGTTGAATGGGAGCCGATCGCCAGCGGACTGGTGAACGCGTTAGACACCGAGCTGAGGAATCATCTTCACGTGCTGTTGAGCACTCTGCACGATAGCGAATTCATAACCACGGCTCAGTTTGTTGCTAGGTAGGCTTTTCCTCACTCAGCACATTTGCGTGTAAGCTACTATTCAGTTCAGTAGTAAGTAAAACAGAAGCAATTTCAAATATTTTTAAACACAATTGGCTCTTTATTGGCTCTT
Organism: Macrostomum lignano; assembly: GCA_002269645.1. Classification (NCBI taxonomy): domain Eukaryota; kingdom Metazoa; phylum Platyhelminthes; family Macrostomidae; genus Macrostomum; species Macrostomum lignano. The sequence goes on along the minus strand of NIVC01002019.1, from coordinate 89,287 downwards.
AAGCTTAAACCCTCCCCCATTGCGCCTTTCCGAACAAAACCTCAACCCCGCCGCCCCGGCCGCCCAATTTTTTTTGCTTTTCTCGGTGGTTTCAGCCTAAAGCTGTCATGTACATTCACAGTGGCGCTGGCTAATGTACTTTACAATTGCGCCTTGAATTCTTCCTCGCTACTGTACTGGAAGTAGTGAGCAGTTTTACTAAGTATATATGCCTGAGTAAGCTTGGGGTTGGCCCCAATTGGGCCAAATGTGCAACCGACAGCTCAGCCGCAGCTATTGCGCGGCGCATCTGAAGGTTGCGTACGGCTGTTCAGTCCTAGGACTGGGGGGTCGCCACAGGCACCTTCAATTACCCCAGCTAATGCTGGCACCCATTTTACAGCTGGGTGAACTGAAGCAATGCAGAGTTAAGTGTCTTGCTCAAGGACACAAATTGCTCCGAATGGGTCGGGAATCGAACCCCCGACCTTTCGGTGGTGAGTCCGACGCTCTGACCACTAGGCCAGTAGGACAGTTAACCAGTTTCACCCTCATCTCTTCCGTCCGTCCAGACGCGGCCGAGTTCTGGTCGGACACGATTCGCGCAAATCCTCGCCCAGCCTGGCCGAGGCTGTGGCCGCCGGAGTTCGCGCCTGCAATCCGGCCGGCACTGATGAAGCCGATGACGAACAGCTGGCTGTGGCTGAGCAGCTGGGCGTGCTCACAACTCCGCAGCTGCACTACATTGTGGCCTGCACCAACAACCCGGCTTACGGCCGGCCGAGCCTGTCCGGTTACGCCGAGAAACTGGCCGGCGCTTTTGTCCGACTGGCCGAGAGAAGGTCGCTAAAGGGCGGCGGCGGCGCCGGTCCTCGCAGCGTTCACATCGACGCCGCTAACGGAGTTGGCGCCGGGGCGCTGGCGCAGTTGGCGCCGCTTCTTGGCGAGCACCTGCGCCTGGTTGTGCATAATAGCGGCGATGGCGAGCTTAATTATAGGTGACTGCACCGGGCTCACCTTGTATTTTCTACCTGCGCTTAATGTCTGTTCGTCCGTCTTTATTGCCTGATTCTTTTTTATTTGTCTGTCTTTTAATATCTGGGTTTGCCTGTCTTTTACGTTTGGTTCTCTGTCCTTTAATGTGACTGTTTCTTTGTCTTTTTATGTGTGACTGTCAGTATTTCATGTGTGCCTGTCAGTATTTCATGAGTAGCTGTCAGTATTTCATGTGTGACTGTCAGTATTTCATGTGTGACTGTCAGTATTTCATGAGTAGCTGTCAGTATTTCATGAGTAGCTGTCAGTATTTCATGAGTAGCTGTCAGTATTTCATGTGTGACTGTCAGTATTTCATGAGTAGCTGTCAGTATTTCATAAGTAGCTGTCAGTATTTCATGAGTAGCTGTCAGTATTTCATGTGTGACTGTCAGTATTTCATGTGTGACTGTCAGTATTTCATGTGTGCCTGTCAGTATTTCATGAGTAGCTGTCAGTATTTCATGTGTGACTGTCAGTATTTCATGTGTGACTGTCAGTATTTCATGTGTGCCTGTCAGTATTTCATGTGTGCCTGTCAGTATTTCATGTGGGACTGTCAGTATTTCATAAGTAGCTGTCAGTATTTCATAAGTAGCTGTCAGTATTTCATGAGTAGCTGTCAGTATTTCATGAGTAGCTGTCAGTATTTCATGAGTAGCTGTCAGTATTTCATGAGTAGCTGTCAGTATTTCATGAGTAGCTGTCAGTATTTCATGTGTGCCTGTCAGTATTTCATGTGTGCCTGTCAGTATTTCATGTGTGCCTGTCAGTATTTCATGTGTTACTGTCAGTATTTCATGTGTGACTGTCAGTATTTCATGTGTGACTGTCAGTATTTCATGTGTGACTGTCAGTATTTCATGTGTGCCTGTCAGTATTTCATGTGTGACTGTCAGTATTTCATGTGTGCCTGTCAGTATTTCATGAGTAGCTGTCAGTATTTCATGTGTGACTGTCAGTATTTCATGTGTGCCCCCACCCGCAGGTGCGGCGCGGACTTCGTCAAAGTGCAGATGCGCTTCCCGGAGGGCCGGGGCCTGCAGTTCGAGCCGGGGCAGCGCTGGGCTTCGTTCGATGGCGATGCTGATAGGATAATCTATTTCTACTGCGACTCCGAGGGCCAGTTCCAGGTGAGAATGAGGGGCTTCTGCTTTAAAATACAAGGCAAGATTAGAAAAAATGCAAATGAAAAAGCTGCAAATCAACAAGAAGACTGAAAATAGACAAAAATTGAAATAATAAAACGGCTTCACATCAACAAACAGCTACAAAAAAACTCAACTTAACTAAAAAACTACAAAAATATGCCTACAAATACGAGTAAACAAAAAGCTATAAATAAAAAATTACAAATAAACAAAAAACCCTACACAAAAAACTCTACAAGTAAACAAAAACTTACACATAAACAAAAATCAACAAATGAACAAAGAACCTTACACATAAACAAAGATCAACGAAAAACAAAAAATTAGCCAGCTAAAATCAACAAATCAACTAAAATCAACAAATCAACAAAGATCAACAAATAAACTAAAAATCAACAAATCAGCTAAAATCAACAAATCAGCTAAAATCAACAAATCAGCTAAAATCAACAAATCAGCTAAAATCAACAAGAAAGCTAAAATCAACAAATCAACTAAAATCAACAAATAAACTAAAAATCAACAAATCAACTAAAAATCAACTAATCAACTAAAATCAACAAATAAAAAAAAAATCAACAAGTAAGCTAAAATCAACAAATCAACTAAAATCAACAAATCAACAAAGATCAACAAATAAACTAAAAATCAACAAATCAGCTAAAATCAACAAATCAGCTAAAATCAACAAATCAGCTAAAATCAACAAATCAGCTAAAATCAACAAGAAAGCTAAAATCAACAAATCAACTAAAATCAACAAATAAACTAAAAATCAACAAATCAACTAAAAATCAACTAATCAACTAAAATCAACAAATAAACTAAAAATCAACAAGTAAGCTAAAATCAACAAATCAACTAAAATCAACAAATCAACAAAGATCAACAAATAAACTAAAAATCAACAAATCAGCTAAAATCAACAAATCAGCTAAAATCAACAAATCAGCTAAAATCAACAAATCAGCTAAAATCAACAAGAAAGCTAAAATCAACAAATCAACTAAAATCAACAAATCAACTAAAATCAACTAAAAACTAAAAATCAACAGTAAGCTAAAATCAACAAATGAACTAAGATCAACAAATACACTAAAAATCAACAGTAAGCTAAAATCAACAAATGAACTAAGATCAACAAATACACTAAAAATCAACAGTAAGCTAAAATCAACAAATCAACTAAAATCAACTAAAAACTAAAAATCAACAAGTAAGCTAAAATCAACAAATCAACTAAAATCAACAAATACACTAAAAATCAACAAGTAAGCTAAAATCAACAAATCAACTAAAATCAACAAATCAACTAAAATCAACTAAAAACTAAAAATCAACAGTAAGCTAAAATCAACAAATCAACTAAAATCAACAAATACACTAAAAATCAACAAGTAAGCTAAAATCAACAAATCAACTAAAATCAACAAATACACTAAAAATCAACAAGTAAGCTAAAATTAGCAAGTAAGCAAAAAATCGACAAAAAGAATTCAACAAATCAACTAAAATTAACCAGTAAACAAAAATTAATAAACACCAACTAACCGAATAATCGCCATCGCCATCGCGCAGATGTTGGACGGCGACAAGCAGGCGGCCCTGCTCGCCGCCTACCTGATCGGGCGGATCCGAGCGGCCGGGCTGAATCTGAACACCGGCCTGGTGCAGACCGCCTACGCCAACGCCGAGTCCACCCGCTACCTCGCCGAACAGCTGGGCGTGGCGGTGGCTTGCGTGCCAACCGGCGTCAAGCATCTGCACAAGCGGGCCAAAGACTTCGACATCGGCGTTTATTTTGAGGCCAACGGTCACGGCACTGTGCTGTTCAGCGACCGGGCTCGATCGGCTATTTTGGCCGTCGCTGCCGACAGTGAGGGCGAGGCTGGCGAGAAAGTTGAAGCGGCTCGAGAACTGCGCCTGGTGATGGATCTGATCAATGAGACGGTGGGCTGCGGCGCGCTTGTGCTCGGGGTCTGGGGTTGAAAGCTTTCTGTGATAGGGGGTCAGGACTCAGCAATTTCAGTGTGGGATGTCAGACACAGGCATATTTATAATCAGCAGAGGTGTCAGACACAGACATTTATGGTCAACAGAGGTGTCAGGGACAGGCATATTTAGTGTCAGCAGAGGTGTCAGACACAGACATTTATGGTCAACAGAGGTGTCAGGGACAGGCATATTTAGTGTCAGCAGAGGTGTCAGACACAGGCATATTTATGGTCAGCAGAGGTGTCAGAGTCAGGCATATTTAGTGTCAGCAGAGGTGTCAGACACACGCATATTTAGCGTCAGCAGAGGTGTCAGAGACAGGCATATTTATGGTCAGCAGAGGTGTCAGACACACGCATATTTAGCGTCAGCAGAGGTGTCAGAGACAGGCATATTTAGTGTCAGCAGAGATGTCAGACACACGCATATTTAGCGTCAGTAGAGGTGTCAGAGACAGGCATATTTAGTGTCAGCAGAGATGTCAGACACAGGCATATTTAGTGTCAGCAGAGGTCTCAGAGACAGGCATATTTAGTGTCAGCAGAGATGTCAGACACAGGCATATTTAGTGTCAGCAGAGGTCTCAGAGACAGGCATATTTAGTGTCAGCAGAGATGTCAGACACACGCATATTTAGTGTCAGCAGAGGTCTCAGAGACAGGCATATTTATTGTCAGCAGAGGTGTCAGAGACAGACATATTTAGTGTCAGCAGAGGTGTCAGACACAGGCATATTTATGGTCAGCAGAGGTGTCAGGGACAGGCATATTTAGTGTCAGCAGAGATGTCAGAGACAGGCATATTTAGCGTCAGCAGAGGTGTCAGAGACAGATATATTTAGCGTCAGCAGAGGTGTCAGAGACAGGCATATTTAGTGTCAGCAGAGATGTCAGACACACGCATATTTAGCGTCAGCAGAGGTGTCAGAGACAAGCATATTTAGTGTCAGCAAAGATGTCAGACACACGCATATTTAGTGTCAGCAGAGGTCTCAGAGACAGGCATATTTAGTGTCAGCAGAGGTCTCAGAGACAGGCATATTTAGCGTCAGCAGAGGTGTCAGAGACAGGCATATTTAGTGTCAGCAGAGGTGTCAGACACACGCATATTTAGTGTCAGCAGAGGTCTCAGAGACAGGCATATTTAGTGTCAGCAGAGGTCTCAGAGACAGGCATATTTAGTGTCAGCAGAGGTCTCAGAGACAGGCATATTTAGTGTCAGCAGAGATGTCAGAGACAGGCATATTTAGCGTCAGCAGAGGTGTCAGAGACAGGCATATTTAGTGTCAGCAGAGATGTCAGACACACGCATATTTAGTGTCAGCAGAGGTCTCAGAGACAGGCATATTTAGTGTCAGCAGAGGTGTCAGAGACAGGCATATTTAGTGTCAGCAGAGGTGTCAGAGACAGGCATATTTAGTGTCAGCAGAGGTGTCAGAGACAGGCATATTTAGTGTCAGCAGAGGTCAGGCTCAAGCATCTCCCGCTCTCACTGCCGCAGGTGGGTGACGCAGTCTCTGTGCTGCTGGCAGTGGAGCACGCGCTGGCCGAGGCGGGCTGGGGCGCGGCCGAGTGGAACGCCTGCTACACGGACCTGCCCAGCCGCCAGCTGAAGGTGTCGGTCGCCAACAGGTCGGCGGTGACCACCACGGATGCCGAGCGGCGCTGCGTGCTGCCGGAGGGACTGCAGCCGGTCATAGATGACCTGGTGGCGGCCACCCAGCGTGGCCGGGCTTTTGTCCGCCCGTCCGGCACGGAGGATGTTGTCCGGGTGTACGCTGAGGGCGCAACCAGGGAGCTGGCGGACCAGCTGGCGCTGCAGGTGGCGGAGGCGGTGCACCGGCTGGCTGCCGGGGTGGGGCCGCTGCCTTCCATCGAGTGATCATTAGCAACTGCCGATATGTGTTGGCCTCTCTAACAGTTTTAATATTAATCTGCCTAGAGTGTTTATCCGCCCGTATATTTGCTATGGTATTAAATTGTACTTTGCTGAGCCCGAATGGCGACGAACAACATTTTTAAGACTGACGGAGATGTTTATTGACTTGAAAATAAAGAAAAAACAATGAAAAAACTTGAATTTCAATCCTATCTGACCTGCAGAGCTACTAACAGTAGTGTTAACCGGGCTTTACACTTATTAGTTTGCAATTTATCTGTAAGAGAAAATCACCTACTAAATAATAGGTTGACAAAGAGTTGACAGCGAGTCCGTTCGGGCGCAGCAAGATAAGAGTGTATCACCCTCACTATCAGCTTCACTGTAGATTCCGGGAAGTGGCTGGATTAGCAGAGCAATTCTCATCAATATATGCTATTCATTGTTTTACTTTTCTCAATAATCGTGCGATTTTCAGGTTAAAATTAAGACTCAGTGTCTAGATTGCCTTCATTGGACAGCTTGACAATAGTGCAGAATTCATTGGATGCCGGTTTGTTTACACAGTACACTAAATTGACAACTATTTCTATATGCCCACATTTGACTGACTTAATTGTCTATGGCCGAGTGCAGTGCTGTGGCTGCTGTTGCTGCAGGGAATGGGGAGTCTGCACTTGATTGGCTTTATTGTCTATGGCCGAGTGCAGTGCTGTGGCTGCTGTTGCTGCAGGGAATGGGGAGTCTGCACTTGATTGGCTTTATTGTCTATGGCCGAGTGCAGTGCTGTGGCTGCTGTTGCTGCAGGGAATGGGGAGTCTGCACTTGATTGGCTTTATTGTCTATGGCCGAGTGCAGTGCTGTGGCTGCTGTTGCTGCAGGGAATGGGGAGTCTGCACTTGATTGGCTTTATTGTCTATGGCCGAGTGCAGTGCTGTGGCTGCTGTTGCTGCAGGGAATGGGGAGTCTGCACTTGATTGGCTTTTTTGTCTATGGCCGAGTGCAGTGCTTGTGGCTGCTGTTGCTGCAGGGAATGGGGAGTCTGCACTTGATTGGCTTTATTGTCTATGGCCGAGTGCAGTGCTGTGGCTGCAGCGAATTCTCAGCTAGATCGGGTTATTTATCAACTTCACTGACAAATGCAGTATAAACTTAAAATTCAGGAAAACAATTACGAATGCTCAAATGTGCTCAAACACTCAAAACTTCCTAACGGTGCACGTGCATTGTGCAACAAAAACCGCCGGTCTCCAGTGAGTGCTTATTAGCTTCCGTCTCCTAGCTATTGCATAAGCATACGAGTATGTCGCGGTGAAAGTATTCAATTGGTAGAATGCCTTTTATCTCCCTGTAATAATACAGCTTTGCAGCTAGTGTTGTATGACAAACGAGAGTCAGTTTGGTGCCAATGCCAATATTATCAACGCATGCTTGCCGATAATTTTAATCCATGGTATTTGTTACACCTCGTAATGTATTCATCGTGATACTCTTAACCGAGAGGTCGCGGACTTTTTAAACTCGTAAAATATAAAATGCATATAAAAATGATATAAAAATAAATTTATATCATCAATAAAGCAACCAGATATTATAGACACTAAATTACTAATTGTTTTACCAACAATACACAATATGTATGCTATATTAAAATTGTGTTGGGGTTTATCGTATTGCATATTTATTTAAGAAAATTAAAGATTGTTTTACAATATATATAGCATTTTCTGCCCTAGTTGATCCTGTCTTTGGACTCTCTATTAATGATCGATTTATGCTGTATATCTGATCATAGAGAGCCAGCTGGACTCACAAATACTAGAATAACTAGCTGGGCCACTCAGAACATTTGCGTGTAAGCTACTTTCAGTTCAGTAGTAAGTTAAACTGAAGCATTTTAATGTATTTTTAAAGCCAAGGCTCATTTATTGGCTCTTACCCCCAGCCTAAACCCTCCAACCGCGCCTTTCTACACCACCAACGCCCCGCCCCAACTTTTATTGCCTTTCTCGGAATTCTTTATTTTCAGTGTACATTATTGCTAAACCAATTAGCCAGCTGTTTATGCCTGCAAGCTTGGGCCTGCTTGAATTATCAAAGTCGTTTCAGCTGGCTTTTTTTTAATAACAGCTTATGTATTCTTCTTTGCTACTGAACTGAAAGTAGAAAGCTGTTTTACCAAGTATCAATATATATGCCTGAGTGGCCCATCTGGTTATTTTAGTATCTGTGGCTGGACTAGGTCCATTAGTATGCGTATATTATACATTACATCATATTAAACCATGCGTTTTACACAGCACTGTCACACTGCGCGAAAATGCTTTGCTGAATAGACAGACTTGAGACACCTGAGAGGCTGAGACCGGATTAGCTGTTATCAGCAGCGGGGGAACAGGCGGCCAAAAGCCACACAGCAGGTAAGCAAATAGTTACACTTAAAACAATCATACTACTAATACGAGCTCGTAGTACAGAATGATCTGGAATAAGGAGAATAATTGATTCTGGAATAATCAAGCTAAATATGAGTTTTGTTGGCAGCTTTGTTACTCGCCTATTTACCCTCGTACCTTCGAAAAATAGCATCTATTGCCAGCCTGAAATCCGCTGATTGGCTGGATTGTGAGCCTGGAATCAGCTGATTGGCTGGATTGTGAGCCTGGAATCAGCTGATTGGCTGGATTGTGAGACGGGAATCAGCTGATTGGCTGAATGATTCTGAGCCTGGAATCCGCTGATTGGCTGGATGATTCTGAGCCTAGAATCAGCTGATTGGCTGGATGATTCTGAGCCTGGAATCCGCTGATTGGCTGGATGATTCTGAGCCTGGAATCAGCTGATTAATGGATGATTCTGAGACTGGAATCAGCTGATTGGCTGGATTGTGAGCCTGGAATCAGCTGATTGGCTGGATTGTGAGACGGGAATCAGCTGATTGGCTGGATTATGAGCCTGGAATCAGCTGATTGGCTGGATGATTCTGAGCCTGGAATCAGCTGATTAATGGATGATTCTGAGCCTGGAATCAGCTGATTGGCTGGATGATTCTGAGCCTGGAATCAGCTGATTAATGGATGATTCTGAGACTGGAATCAGCTGATTGGCTGGATTCTGAGCCTGGAATCAGCTGATTGGCTGGATTATGAGCCTGGAATCAGCTGATTGGCTGGATTGTGAGCCTGGAATCAGCTGATTGGCTGGATTGTGAGCCTGGAATCAGCTGATTGGCTGGATGATTCTGAGCCTGGAATCCGCTGATTGGCTGGATGATTCTGAGCCTAGAATCAGCTGATTGGCTGGATGATTCTGAGCCTGGAATCCGCTGATTGGCTGGATGATTCTGAGCCTGGAATCAGCTGATTAATGGATGATTCTGAGACTGGAATCAGCTGATTGGCTGGATTGTGAGCCTGGAATCAGCTGATTGGCTGGATTGTGAGACGGGAATCAGCTGATTGGCTGGATTATGAGCCTGGAATCAGCTGATTGGCTGGATTGTGAGACGGGAATCAGCTGATTGGCTGGATTATGAGCCTGGAATCAGCTGATTGGCTGGATGATTCTGAGCCTGGAATCAGCTGATTAATGGATGATTCTGAGACTGGAATCAGCTGATTGGCTGGATTCTGAGCCTGGAATCAGCTGATTGGCTGGATTATGAGCCTGGAATCAGCTGATTGGCTGGATTGTGAGCCTGGAATCAGCTGATTGGCTGGATTGTGAGCCTGGAATCAGCTGATTGGCTGGATTGTGAGACGGGAATCAGCTGATTGGCTGAATGATTCTGAGCCTGGAATGAGCTGATTGGCTGGATTCTCTCGTTAAGTGGGTTTTTACACCAACTTATTTTCGGATTGGCGCTTGTCAGTGTACATAACAAAGCGCTAATTGATATCATAGGCGTGTACTTTGATTAATAGCCACTACAATTTAGCTAGTATAACAATATAACTAAGCAATACCGAGCCGACAGGCCTTAAAAACAGGAAAGCATGCCTTATTAATAGTTTCTATAAAAAAACTGCTAACCCATTACGGGTAGAAAGAATTTCGTGAATAACATGTTAATAAAAAAGTTTCACAATCGTCAGTTGTGACAAGCTGATTAGATCACTGATTCTGCTGTTGCAGTTTCTGCAGCCGCTGCTCCTGCTGTTTGCGCAGAAAGTCCAGCAGATAGCGATAGGCTAAGCGGTCCAGTTCGGCCGGCTTGTCTGCCAAGTCAGTCCGCTGCTGATTCACCTGGTTGCGAATATTCAGAAACTGCAGCGGATACTGCAGCTGCAGATTGGTAATCTGCTGCCGCTCAGGGTTCATTGCCGGCTGCGGCTGCTGCAGCAGGGCGGCTGAGCTGGCAGCCCGAGGCGGCGGCTGTGGCGGCTTTTGCGGCTGCTGCTGCAGGGCGGCGGCAGAGCCGGAGAAATTCGCTACGGTGGCGCTGTGCCGCAGCTGCTGCTCAGGAGAGCTCGGCCCGTCCTCCGTGGCAGCTGTCTGTTGCGGTTGCGGCGGTGGCTGCGGCCGAGCCTTTGGCGCGTGCTTCTCCTGCTCGTACTCCTGCCAGGCCTGCTGCCGCTCCTCATCGGTGAGCAGCTCGCTTTCTACGTTCTCTAGCAGCGAGTCGTGCAGGTGGTAGCTGGCTATCCAGCGGGCCTCACTGGCCAGCAGGTCTGCGGGTTCAAATGGGACGGCCTTGATTTCTATGGCAATTCTTAGCGGATTTTCCTGTGCGATCCTTCATTTCAGAGCTCAGCTTCACTGATTGATTCGTGTTGGCTACACAGCTTGCTAAAGTACATAGTGTACCTTTTGACCCTAAAAACAGTCGCCACCTTTGAGAGTGCGCAGTAAATTCTAGTTCAGTATTAACTTTTGAGTGACGCAACTTGCGCCACGCGACGCAGAGTTTTGGGCTGGGTGAGGAGGGATCGGGAGGAGCGGAGGGCGAAGATTAGACGGATTGAAGCTTCCGCCATGTTTTCATAGTTTTTTTCAAGCATTTTTTAAATATCAAAATGGTTGGCCAGGTGATAGACGCTGCTAGAAAGACACTGCTCACTGGGGCAAAGGGTGGCGACTTTTCAATGTTGCTGAGTATAAGTGCTGAGAGGCTTTTCTCAACGAAGTCCCCATTACCTCAACGCAATTTTTAAGCCAGGGGTCGGCAAACTTTTTTACCTAAAGGGCCAGATAGGGAATGCAGCTCTTGTCTGCGGGCCAGATGAGAGTGGAAAGAAAAGGGAATGGAAGACGAAAGATGAGAGGAGAGGAGAGGCGGGGAATGATATGAGAGAAAAGATACGTCGTAAAAGAGAGAAGAGGGAGAGAGGGAAGAGGAAGAGAGATAGAGAGAGAGGGGAGGGGAGAAGAGAGGAGAGAAGAAAAGAAGGGAGATGGGAAAGAAGAGAAGGGAGAGGGGAAAGAAGAGAAGGGAGAGGGGAAAGAAGAGAAGGGAGATGGGAAAGAAGAGAAGGGAGAGGGGAAAGAAGAGAAGGGAGAGGGGAAAGAAGAGAAGAGAGAGGGAAAGAAGAGAAGGGAGAGGGAAAGAAGAGAAGGGAGAGGAGAAAGAAGAGAAGGGAGAGGGAAAAGAAGAGTAGGGAGAGGGAAAGAAGAGAAGGGAGAGGGAAAGAAGAGAAGGGAGAGGAGAAAGAAGAGAAGGGAGAGGGGAAAGAAGAGAAGGGAGAGGAGAAAGAAGAGAAGGGAGAGGGGAAAGAAGAGAAGGGAGAGGGGAAAGAAGAGAGGGGAGAGGGAAAGAAGAGAAGGGAGAGGGGAAAGAAGAGAGGGGAGAGGGGAAAGAAGAGAAGGGAGAGGGGAAAGAAGAGAAGGGAGAGGGGAAAGAAGAGAAGGGAGAGGGGAGAGAAGAAGAGGGGAGAGGGAGAGGGGGGAGAGGGTAAAGAAGAGAGAAGAGACAGAGCTGAGCAGAGACACAAAGCTTGAGCGGGCCGGATTGCCATTGTGAAGTTTCAAAGGACCTGAGGGCCGGATAGAGAGGCTTTGAGGGCTGCGTATGGCCCGCGGACCGGAGGTTGCTGACCCCTGTTTAAAGCCTTCTGATCCACTCTGGTCGAGATATTGCTGATAACCGACCCGACCATACAGACCGCTTAAAAAAGAAAATAACTAGATGGGCCACTCAGCACATTTGCGTGTAAGCTACTATTCAGTTCAGTAGTAAGCTAACCAAAACCACTTAATGTATTGTTTTTTCAAGACAAGGTTTATTTATTAACTCTTAACCCCCCCTTCCCCCAACATAAGCTCTCGAATTGCGTCTTTCCACACAAAACCCATACCCCGAAATTTAAAATTGGCCGCCCAAGTTTCATTGCCTTTCTCGGTGTTTTCCAGCCTAAAGTTGGCTGCCATGTACATCTCAGTGGCTCTGGCTAATGTACATTATTATAGATGAACCAATTAGCAAGTTTTTTACGACTGCAAAATCTTGGCTTCTAAACTTATCAGTAGAATTTCAGCTGCATTTATTTTTTAAAATAGCCTATGCGTTCTCTCTTACTACTCAACTGGAAGTAAAAAGCTGTTATATATGTTCCGAGTGTAGGTGCAAGTTTGTAAATTATTTTAGCCACTTAATTATTCATTAGCATTCATGTTTATCATTAACTCGTGTAGCTAGCAGTTAGCAAACCAAAGTAACGGTTTTTGAACCGACTGGACTATATAGTCTAATTTACAGTGTTTTCGATACATATCGGTCTAGAATCCAGACTGCACACTCACCAGCCAGGACACCATCAGCGGGCAGGTCAAAACGCTTCCTAGCGTCAATGCTCGGATCGAATCGGTCCACAGTCAGGGTGTACAGCTGGACGAGATCGGCAGCGCTGAAGTGCCGATTAATCTGGTGCTCGTCGATAACGCGAAAGCCTAGCGACTGTTTGTTCACCTGCCTGCTATAGATCTTCTCCTCCATAGTGCCCTGGGCTACCAGTCTGTACACGAATACCGGCTTGGTCTGGCCGAACCGGTAGGTGCGAAATATCGACTGGATGTCGTGCGACGGATTCCAGCTGACGTCGAATATCACGACGCGATTAGCCGCGGGTAGGTTCACGCCTGCGCGATTTGGGGTGGGGGAGGGACCTCGTTGGAGCGTTAATAATGACTGTTAGGCTCAAACAAGATTAATTTGTGGGAGATTCGGCGATTTTTAATCATTGATAAAATTTTGTAACTAAAATTTAGTTTGCTATGGATGCACTAATCTACTCATAGCGGCAGTAAAAGTAAATGCAATTATTGTTATTATCATTCACGTATAAAAGTGGGACGGTCACGACTTTTTTTGTGACCGTAAAAATGTGACATTGTGTCACATTGTGTCAATGTGTCACACTTTTGACCCTCAAATGTGACCGTTTATTTGGCAGTCACATTTGAGCCTTTTCGCCTTTTCAATCCAGCCTACTTCAAGCGGCAGTAATGGAAAATTAATAGCCTAATTAACTAGGACTATAAAAAAAGCATCGCTCACCCAGCCCGCCAGCTTTGGTGCTGATTAGAAATAGCCTCAGTCGAGTGTCGCTCTCCTTATTGAACGCCTCGGACATGGACTTCCTACTGGCGGCCGAAGTGGACCCGTCCAGACGCAGATAGTCCTCGCCAGGCTGGCCAATGCCCAGCTTGTCAAGAAAGTGTTCAATAATGTCCAGCGATAGAAGGCTCTGCGAGAATACTAAAGTTTTATCGCCGTGCTCTTCAAACGAGCGCAATAGGCTGAATAGAATGTGCAGCTTGCCGCTTAGGGAGACATCATCAGCCATGGAGTCCGTGTACATGGGGTGCCACCACTGCGGCGGCCGCGCCGGCTGGACAATCGCCTGTGCGGCTGCGGCATTGTCGGCCGCTTCAGCGCCTTTGCTGCCGCGACTTCGCGTCGACCAGCCGGTAACGACCTCGTCGGCGCTGCTGCTGTCCGCCGCGCTGCTGCTCTCGCTGCTGTCGTCGCTGCTGCCGAGCCAACGACGGCGCCGGTGCTTCACCGGACGTCTGCTGTCATCGCTGTTGTCATCTGCATCCTCATCGCTGTCTCCCGAGTCTTCTCTTTGCTCTCCATCTTCTTCATCTTCGTCCTCCTCGTCGTCCTCGCTGCTGGTCCACCGGTCCCGCTTGGCCGCCTCCTCTTCGTGTAGCTTCAGCAAGTGCGGATGGGTCCACACCCGGTAGAGAACCTGCGGCATTTATTATTATACTACTCATGGTAAGTAGTGCTCAGGTTGGGAGTTGAGAACTTTTATATTCTATATAAAAGATAAGTTGGCCCGAGAGACACGAAAGTTAGACGCTTTACCGCTCAGATACTACTAGGTTGTAAGTAGTGCTAGACGTTTTTTTAGCGAGTTACACTCATATTGTAATGATGTGCCAGCGGCCCAGGCTCGATTCCAAGTGCAGTCACATTTGTTTCTGGCTAAATTGGAATCTCGGCTTGGCTCTGCTCGTGCAATTAACAGCCTTGAGGGCCAACTCCCAAGGCACAGTGAAGTGTACATGCCTAACGATAAATAAAGTTAGGGCCGCTGTACACTCCCGTGTGAGTGTGTGCCTGTGCGTATGACTGCGTACGTATCCGCGCGCTTGTGTGCCTGCTCAGGGGAGTCAGCGGAATGGGCAGCAATGCCTCTCGCCGGTTGTGTGAATTGCGCCAGGTTGCACACAGCCCCTTCCGTTTCTAACTAATCCAACAGTAATTCTCACCTGTTGATCGGCAAACAGCGACACCGAATGGCTAAATAGCAGCGGTCGCACCTGGTCCAGGTATTTCCTATACAACTGTTCCTGCACTTCACCCAGCCTGATATTGATAATAAACTCGTGCTTTGGCGGCAGGTACTTGGTCAGCGCGGTGTAGTCCCGCCTATGCACGCAGCCGGACAACATTTTGTGCAGAACGTGGGCCCGGCGCTTCATCAGCTGAACGTCAAAGGCGGTGCTGTCCGAGTGCTGGCCATTGTTGATGGGGTTCACGAATCTGAGCGGGAATAGGATGGAGCAAGGAGATTTTAGACACTTCCACTCCCAATACTTTCAGATCATAGCGGACAGCTATAACATTTTCTAGAGCCAATTTCCAGCGCCAAAGGACAATTCTCAGACAAATGTCCGGCATTGTCAGCGCCAAAGGACAATTCTCAGACAAATGTCCGGCATTGCCAGCGCCAAAGGACAATTCTCAGACAAATGTCCGGCATTGCCAGCGCCAAAGGACAATTCTCAGACAAATGTCTGGCATTGTCAGCGCCAAAGGACAATTCTCAGACAAATGTCCGGCATTGTCAGCGCCAAAGGACAATTCTCAGACAAATGTCCGGCATTGCCAGCGCCAAAGAACAATTCTCAGACAAATGTCCGGCATTGTCAGCGCCAAAGGACAATTCTCAGACAAATGTCCGGCATTGTCAGCGCCAAAGGACAATTCTCAGACAAATGTCCGGCATTGTCAGCGCCAAGGGACAATTCTCAGACAAATGTCCGGCACTGCCAGCGCCAAAGAACAATTCTCAGACAAATGTCCGGCATTGTCAGCGCCAAAGAACAATTCTCAGACAAATGTCCGGCATTGTCAGCGCCAAAGAACAATTCTCAGACAAATGTCCGGCATTGTCAGCGCCAAAGAACAATTCTCAGACAAATGTCCGGCATTGTCAGCGCCAAAGAACAATTCTCAGACAAATGTCCAAGCAATTATTAGACAAATGGAATGTATTAAATCGACGAACAGCAGGTGTTTTCTGATAAATAATACAATGACACAATTGCATGGATAATAACCAAAGGGGACTTGTAGCCTAGTGGGTTAGAGAGTCGGACTCACGACTTGAAGGTCGGGGGTTCGATTCTTGACCCACTCGGGAACAATTTGTGTCCTTGAGCAAGACACTTAACTCTGCATTGCTTCAGTTCACCCAGCTGTAAAATGGGTGCCAGCCCCCCCCCCCCAGTCCTTGGACTGAACAGCCGTACGCAGCCTTCAGATGCGCCGCACAATAGCTGCGGCTGAGCTGTCGGTTGCACATCTGGCCATTGGGGCAGGTGTAATCAAATAATTTTTATTGATAAAACTTGCCTGTTAGCGAACTCCTTCTGCGTACCCAGCAGGCTAGGCTTGACAAAGCTAACCATGGTATAGTATTCAATCAGATTGTTCTGCAGCGGCGTGCCGGTCAGCACAATCCTACGCTTGGTTCGAATCTCGCACATGGCTTTGGATAAGCCGGTGGCGCCAGATTTGAGCACGTGACCTTCGTCGCAGACCACAATGTCCGGGCCTGGGTCCAGCAGTGCTCGGCGATAAAGTTCGCGCTGCTTCCGCTTGTTAGACAGGCCGCGACCCTTGAGCAGGCGGGGCATTCGATTGTCAAGCTATGCACTAATCCGATTGCGAAGAATCTTCTACTTGTATTGCAGGTATAGTTACTCTTGCCGTTTACCCTAAGAAATAATGTAGACAATGAATTACCTGAGCCAAATTGCGAAACATATCGTAATTAACAATAAGCACGCCGCCAGTCTCCATAAATTCTCGGCAGGCGGTCAATCGATCGCTACCCAGTCGCATGCTGGTCAGCTCGCGGATAGGTAACGGGGACTCGCCGAATCTACAGTTGGCCGGTTTGTGAAATCAGCTGCTGCTTGCTGAATCTGAGCACCCAACTCAGCCACTGAATTGCTATTGGGGGAATCTGAGCACACAACTCAGCCACTGAATTGCTATTGGGGGAATCTGAGCACACAACTCAGCCACTGAATTGCTATTGGGGGAATCTGAGCACACAACTCAGCCACTGAATTGCTACTGGGGGAATCTGAGCACACAACTCAGCCACTGAATTGCTATTGGGGGGATCTGAGCACACGACTCAGCCACTGAATTGCTATTGGGGGGATCTGAGCACACGACTTAGCCACTGAATTGCTATTGGGGGAATCTGAGCACACAACTCAGCCCAGGAATTGCTATTGGTGGAATCTGAGCCAGAGAAAAATGAGAAAAGCGCTTTCGCACCGTCTTTGAGTAGCTTCATCGCCTAGCCACATTCGGAACTCGTTAGTCCAATTCAGCGCCACATTCAGCGGACAGACAATCAGAGCGGAGCGAGCGCCAAGCGGCGCCTTCGGACTGCAGCGGCGCATCACAGCGTGCAGAAAAGCAATCACTGACAGGCTCTTACCGAGGCCCATGCAGTGTGCCAGCAGGGCGCCTGACCCAGCAGATCCGCGCCGGGTCTCCGCTGCACTCTCGAATAGACAATCGTATAGGAACTGCACCGCATCCGCCTGGTGCGGCTTCAGATGCCGACAGACGCGAGGTGCCACGTCTACTAAGGACTCCCCGGTGTCTGGCGCTCGCTCCAACGCTAGGGGCGGTGGCGGCGGCGGCGGCGGCGACTGCCTAGCTGGCCGTCGCTTGTGCTTTTTCTCAACAACTGACTTTTCATCCAGCTCGACCTTGGTCTCCGAGTCCGACTCTTCCACCGACACCTCTGGCTCGTGTCGCTGCGGTTGCCGGCGCTGCTGCTTTTGGCGCTCCGCAATTCGGCGAAGGCGTTCCTGAGATGGCGGAGAGTGATTTGCAGCTGCAGGGCGATTCCCCGTGAGGCTGCAGGGCGATTCCCCGTGAGGCTGCAGGGCGATTCCCCTTGAGGCTGCAGGGCGATTCCCCATGAGGCTGCAGGGCGATTCCCAATGAGGCTGCAGGGCGATTCCCCATGAGGCTGCAGGGCGATTCCTTATGAGGCTGCAGGGCGATTCCCAATGAGGCTGCAGGGCGATTCCTTATGAGGCTGCAGGGCGATTCCTTATGAGGCTGCAGGGCGATTCCTTATGAGGCTGCAGGGCGATTCCCAATGAGACTGCAGGGCAATTCCCTATGAGGCTGCAGGGCGATTCCCAATGAGGCTGCAGGGCGATTCCCAATGAGGCTGCAGGGCGATTCCCTATGAGGCTGCAGGGCGATTTCCCGTGAGGCTGCAGAGCGATTCCTTATGAGGCTGCAGGGCGATTCCCTATGAGGCTGCAGGGCGATTGCCCGTGAGGCTGCAGGGCGATTCCCTATGAGGCTGCAGGGCGATTGCCCGTGAGGCTGCAGGGCGATTCTTTATGAGCCTGCAGTGCGATCACCTATATCTCAATAAGGAGAGGACGACTCTCAATAAGGCGAGAGGGCGATTGTAAATAAGGCGAGAGGGTGATTGTAAATAAGGCGAGAGGGCGATTGTAAATAAGGCGAGAGGGCGATTGTAAATAAGGCGAGAGGGCGATTGTAAATAAGGCGAGAGGGCGATTGTAAATAAGGCGAGAGGGCGATTGTAAATAAGGCGAGAGGGCGATTGTAAATAAGGCGAGAGGATCACCTATATCTCAATAAGGAGAGGACGACTTTCAATAAGGCGAGAGGGCGATTGTAAATAAGGCGAGAGGACTTTTGCAGCAAGGGCGGAGCACAGTTCATATTATCAAAAACTCTAACCCTCTCTGCAATTTGAGCCTTCTTAGTAGCCTGGGAGATGTCCTTAGCCTGCATAATCCGCTTTATGTTGCGCCTGCCAACTGAGGCGTCTGGCGACGATTCGGCGTCCGACTTGGCGGCGTCGGCCGAGGCCGGAGTCTCCGCCTTGGCCAGCCGAGCCTTCTTGCGCGGCGACACGTACGCCGGTTCGTCGACATCGTCTGCGTTGCCAGCGTCAGCGGAGGCGTTTCGTCGAGTTCTGCTGCGCCGCGTTGATACGTTCTCTTTACTGCTGCTGCTGCTGCCGTTGCTTTTGTTGGTGATGGAGTCTTCGTCCACTGCTTTTGCAGCTTTCTTTGCCGGAGAAGCAGCGGCAGCAGCAGCGGCTGCGGCGGCGGCGGCAGCTCTGCTGCGACTAATTCTAGTTGACGATTGCCGCCGCTGCATTATTTATTACTAATATTATTAATACTAATGTACAACTATTTACTACTCTAGACGGGTTCGCGATTTACAGCTGGAAGGTTTTAAGGATGATTTTGCGAGTATATAAACTTTAACACTAGTTGTAAAAGCTTAGCATACTAAAAGTTTTGAGCTACTGAGGTGGAAGCTAAACTCCTGAGCTACTGAGGTGGAAGCTAAGCTCCTGAGCTACTGAGGTGGAAGCTAAACTCCTGAGCTACTGAGCTACTGAGGTGGAAGCTAAGCTCCTGAGCTACTGAGGTGGAAGCTAAACTCCTGAGCTACTGAGGTGGAAGCTAAACTCATGAGCTACTGAGGTGGAAGCTAAACTCCTGAGCTACTGAGGTGGAAGCTAAACTCCTGAGCTACTGAGGTGGAAGCTAAACTCATGAGCTACTGAGGTGGAAGCTAAACTCCTGAGCTACTGAGCTACTGAGGTGGAAGCTAAGCTCCTGAGCTACTGAGGTGGAAGCTAAACTCATGAGCTACTGAGGTGGAAGCTAAACTCCTGAGCTACTGAGCTACTGAGGTGGAAGCTAAGCTCCTGAGCTACTGAGGTGGAAGCTAAACTCCTGAGCTACTGAGGTGGAAGCTAAACTCATGAGCTACTGAGGTGGAAGCTAAACTCCTGAGCTACTGAGGTGGAAGCTAAACTCCTGAGCTACTGAGGTGGAAGCTAAACTCCTGAGCTACTGAGGTGGAAGCTAAACTCCTGAGCTACTGAGCTACTGAGGTGGAAGCTAAACTCCTGAGCTACTGAGGTGGAAGCTAAACTCCTGAGCTACTGAGGTGGAAGCTAAGCTCCTGAGCTACTGAGGTGGAAGCTAAGCTCCTGAGCTACTGAGGTGGAAGCTAAACTCCTGAGCTACTGAGGTGGAAGCTAAGCTCCTGAGCTACTGAGGTGGAAGCTAAACTACTGAGCTACTGAGGTGGAAGCTAAACTCCTGAGCTACTGAGGTGGAAGCTAAACTCCTGAGCTACTGAGGTGGAAGCTAAACTCCTGAGCTACTGAGGTGGAAGCTAAGCTCCTGAGCTACTGAGGTGGAAGCTAAACTCCTGAGCTACTGAGGTGGAAGCTAAGCTCCTGAGCTACTGAGGTGGAAGCTAAACTCCTGAGCTACTGAGGTGGAAGCTAAACTCCTGAGCTACTGAGCTACTGAGGTGGAAGCTAAACTCCTGAGCTACTGAGGTGGAAGCTAAACTCCTGAGCTACTGAGGTGGAAGCTAAGCTCCTGAGCTACTGAGGTGGAAGCTAAGCTCCTGAGCTACTGAGGTGGAAGCTAAACTCCTGAGCTACTGAGGTGGAAGCTAAGCTCCTGAGCTACTGAGGTGGAAGCTAAACTACTGAGCTACTGAGGTGGAAGCTAAACTCCTGAGCTACTGAGGTGGAAGCTAAACTCCTGAGCTACTGAGGTGGAAGCTAAACTCCTGAGCTACTGAGGTGGAAGCTAAGCTCCTGAGCTACTGAGGTGGAAGCTAAACTCCTGAGCTACTGAGGTGGAAGCTAAGCTCCTGAGCTACTGAGGTGGAAGCTAAACTCCTGAGCTACTGAGGTGGAAGCTAAGCTCCTGAGCTACTGAGGTGGAAGCTAAGCTCCTGAGCTACTGAGGTGGAAGCTAAACTACTGAGCTACTGAGGTGGAAGCTAAACTCCTGAGCTACTGAGGTGGAAGCTAAACTCCTGAGCTACTGAGGTGGAAGCTAAGCTCCTGAGCTACTGAGGTGGAAGCTAAGCTCCTGAGCTACTGAGGTGGAAGCTAAACTCCTGAGCTACTGAGGTGGAAGCTAAGCTCCTGAGCTACTGAGGTGGAAGCTAAACTCCTGAGCTACTGAGGTGGAAGCTAAGCTCCTGAGCTACTGAGGTGGAAGCTAAACTACTGAGCTACTGAGGTGGAAGCTAAACTCCTGAGCTACTGAGGTGGAAGCTAAACTCCTGAGCTACTGAGGTGGAAGCTAAACTCCTGAGCTACTGAGCTACTGAGGTGGAAGCTAAACTCCTGAGCTACTGAGGTGGAAGCTAAGCTCCTGAGCTACTGAGGTGGAAGCTAAACTTCTGAGCTACTGAGGTGGAAGCTTAACTCCTGAGCTACTGAGGTGGAAGCTAAACTCCTGAGCCACTGAGGTGGAAGCTAAACTCCTGAGCTACTGAGGTGGAAGCTAAACTCCTGAGCTACTGAGGTGGAAGCTAAGCTCCTGAGCTACTGAGGTGGAAGCTAAACTCCTGAGCTACTGAGGTGGAAGCTAAACTCCTGAGCTACTGAGGTGGAAGCTAAACTCCTGAGCTACTGAGGTGGAAGCTAAACTCCTGAGCTACTGAGCTACTGAGGTGGAAGCTAAACTCCTGAGCTACTGAGGTGGAAGCTAAGCTCCTGAGCTACTGAGGTGGAAGCTAAACTCCTGAGCTACTGAGGTGGAAGCTTAACTCCTGAGCTACTGAGGTGGAAGCTAAACTCCTGAGCCACTGAGGTGGAAGCTAAACTCCTGAGCTACTGAGGTGGAAGCTAAACTCCTGAGCTACTGAGGTGGAAGCTAAGCTCCTGAGCTACTGAGGTGGAAGCTAAGCTCCTGAGCTACTGAGGTGGAAGCTAAACTCCTGAGCTACTGAGGTGGAAGCTAAACTCCTGAGCTACTGAGGTGGAAGCTAAACTCCTGAGCTACTGAGGTGGAAGCTAAACTCCTGAGCTACTGAGGTGGAAGCTAAGCTCCTGAGCTACTGAGGTGGAAGCTAAACTCCTGAGCTACTGAGGTGGAAGCTTAACTCCTGAGCTACTGAGGTGGAAGCTAAGCTCCTGAGCTACTGAGGTGGAAGCTAAACTCCTGAGCTACTGAGGTGGAAGCTAAACTCCTGAGCTACTGAGGTGGAAGCTAAGCTCCTGAGCTACTGAGGTGGAAGCTAAGCTCCTGAGCTACTGAGGTGGAAGCTAAACTACTGAGCTACTGAGGTGGAAGCTAAACTCCTGAGCTACTGAGGTGGAAGCTAAACTCCTGAGCTACTGAGGTGGAAGCTAAGCTCCTGAGCTACTGAGGTGGAAGCTAAGCTCCTGAGCTACTGAGGTGGAAGCTAAACTCCTGAGCTACTGAGGTGGAAGCTAAGCTCCTGAGCTACTGAGGTGGAAGCTAAACTCCTGAGCTACTGAGGTGGAAGCTAAGCTCCTGAGCTACTGAGGTGGAAGCTAAACTACTGAGCTACTGAGGTGGAAGCTAAACTCCTGAGCTACTGAGGTGGAAGCTAAACTCCTGAGCTACTGAGGTGGAAGCTAAACTCCTGAGCTACTGAGCTACTGAGGTGGAAGCTAAACTCCTGAGCTACTGAGGTGGAAGCTAAGCTCCTGAGCTACTGAGGTGGAAGCTAAACTCCTGAGCTACTGAGGTGGAAGCTAAACTCCTGAGCCACTGAGGTGGAAGCTAAACTCCTGAGCTACTGAGGTGGAAGCTAAACTCCTGAGTTACTGAGGTGGAAGCTAAACTCCTGAGCTACTGAGGTGGAAGCTTAACTCCTGAGCTACTGAGGTGGAAGCTAAGCTCCTGAGCTACTGAGGTGGAAGCTAAACTACTGAGCTACTGAGGTGGAAGCTAAACTCCTGAGCTACTGAGGTGGAAGCTAAACTCCTGAGCTACTGAGGTGGAAGCTAAACTCCTGAGCTACTGAGGTGGAAGCTAAGCTCCTGAGCTACTGAGGTGGAAGCTAAACTCCTGAGCTACTGAGGTGGAAGCTAAACTCCTGAGCTACTGAGCTACTGAGGTGGAAGCTAAACTCCTGAGCTACTGAGGTGGAAGCTAAGCTCCTGAGCTACTGAGGTGGAAGCTAAACTCCTGAGCTACTGAGGTGGAAGCTAAACTCCTGAGCCACTGAGGTGGAAGCTAAACTCCTGAGCTACTGAGGTGGAAGCTAAACTCCTGAGCTACTGAGGTGGAAGCTAAACTCCTGAGCTACTGAGGTGGAAGCTAAACTCCTGAGCTACTGAGGTGGAAGCTAAGCTCCTGAGCTACTGAGGTGGAAGCTAAACTCCTGAGCTACTGAGGTGGAAGCTTAACTCCTGAGCTACTGAGGTGGAAGCTAAGCTCCTGAGCTACTGAGGTGGAAGCTAAACTCCTGAGCTACTGAGGTGGAAGCTAAGCTCCTGAGCTACTGAGGTGGAAGCTAAACTACTGAGCTACTGAGGTGGAAGCTAAACTCCTGAGCTACTGAGGTGGAAGCTAAACTCCTGAGCTACTGAGGTGGAAGCTAAACTCCTGAGCTACTGAGGTGGAAGCTAAGCTCCTGAGCTACTGAGGTGGAAGCTAAACTCCTGAGCTACTGAGGTGGAAGCTAAACTCCTGGGCTACTGAGGTGGAAGCTAAGCTTAGAATTAAAGTATTTGATGTAATTTCACACTTCAAAAGTGAAAGTCGCGGAAATAGCCGAAACAATAACCACTAGAAGCCCACAGCTTTCTAAAGTGACGGAGCGGAATGTCAAGGTGAAGCATTGCTAAAAATGCTGCTTGGATTCAACGTGCAAGTCAATCTAATTAGCATAGGAAGATGGAATAAAGTCACAGCATCTCTAGCCAGACTGAGAATCAGATTACGCAACTGGAAAAATCTGGATTTTTCAATGGCAGCACAAGCAAGCAGGTCCACTCAATTAGGGCGCGCGTGAAAAATAAACAGCAATGCGGACTGCACCCAAATCCGGACTAATTTGCACTTTTTCAACTTGTCAATTCAAAGCGAATGTTGTGGTTAAACTCTGGAAAAAATAGTGCTGATGCGACAAATTAAAAAATGAAAATAGACACTTCGCCGACGACAGGTGAGATCGCATGGCCAAAGGCGAGACTTATTTTGAGATAGCAACTTTCCACCCTGTAGTTTAGTGCCTTGTCAATCATTTCGCACAATCTGAAATCCAGGGCCAGACTAGCAGAGCAAATAGCTAGCTGAATTGTTTGCCAATGTGTCAATTGTGCTCAAGTGGTTCGCTAGCGCTGAGCAAGGTTTTTATCAACACACGATTCGGGAACATTGATTCGCTCACACTCTCCTTGGCCTCCAGTGCTGGAATCTTACTGGCTGTGTAACCCAGCGGCTCATTGGCCGACTGCCAAGAAAGTCACTCTTAGATTTCCTGCTTATTACACTCAGAAACAGATATATAGGGACGCCGCCGAGCCAATAAAGACGCAATTCCAGCCACAAAAAGCGACTATCTTATTCAAAAAAGGAATCTGAACAGATCCTACAATCGCAAGCCTTAGATAATAGAGCCATCATGCCCAGTGCTGCACGCGACATGCCAGGAATCACGCTTAGCAACAACAGCAGCAACGGACTTAACACGGCAAGTCGAAGCAAGCAAGCAGCTTCGCAAGATCACCAACAGCAGCAGCTAACCAACTCTGAGCTATACGAGATCCGACAACGCCAGCAGCGAGACAAACGCGAAGAAGTGACCTGGGAGACCAGCAGCTACGATCGGGACCGGGGCCGCATGGTCCGATCATTAAACATCGTAGAGAGAAATCGATTAGTTGAACGGCAGCGCCAGCTAGACAAGGAGATGGAGCAGCGAATGCGAGACATCCGTCTGGCCCAGTCGGCCGTTGCCAGCCAGCAGACGGCGAGCCTGAACGGACGGAGCCGCAGGCGGGCAGCTTCGCAGCAGGACTTGGCTGCAGCCGGCAGCTCCGATGCCAGCTACAGATCGCACTCTGGCAGCTGCGCAGCGGCTCTGGGTACTCGATGACAGTGCCGATAAATAAATATGCGGATAAACTATCTCTATACAGTATTTCATATTCATAATTTCTCATTTATATTAACTCAGTGTACAATTTGACAATGCAATAATGCACTAAACTTTTAAGGAAAAGTAAGCGTCAGAATGATAGGAGATAAATAACCCGATTCGTACTAGAATGATGGTAGCTTACTCCTATATGTAACTATGTAGCCGACGTGACTGTCATACTTTCTAACAAATAAAAATATCAAATAAAAAAGACTGGTGCAAGTCGACAAAGTCGACAAAAGAAAATAGAGAAACATTTTTAACGCTTTTACTTATAAACAGAAACATATGCGCTGCAAATGCGAGCAAAAGCAACTACTAATGGTACATAATGCAGATTGAAAATGTCATATACGAGTATAATATGAAATTTATTAACAGCTAGTTAATAGCCTAGCATATTCAACTAACATGAATTCAATACAATCCTAAAAAACAAAAGCCCGTAATATTAATGCACCACAATGAAAATATATTTTTAGCGCCTTGGGCTAGCACTAAATAATAATTTGCCACTTGTTAATCCCAATAATTAGATTCATGAAATAGCCTTTAATGAAATCCACATATAATAAATGCGTGTCTATAAAATGCTTGCGAGTAGTTTGTCTTTAGAGGTGGGATAGATTAGCAATCCATTCTATTCTATCCTCTGATGTTGACAATAGATTAAAAATCCATTCTATTCTATCCTCCGATGTTGACAATAGATTAGCAATCCATTCTATTCTATCCTCTGATGTTGACAATAGATTAAAAATCCATTCTATTTTATTCTCCGATGTTGACAATAGATTAGCAATCCATTCTATTCTATCCTCTGATGTTGACAATAGATTAACAATCCATTCTATTCTATCCTCTGATGTTGACAATAGATTAGCAATCCATTCTATTCTATCCTCTGATGTTGACAATAGATTAGCAATCCATTCTATTCTATCCTCTGATGTTGACAATAGATTAAAAATCCATTCTATTCTATCCTCCGATGTTGACAATAGATTAACAATCCATTCTATTCTATCCTCCGATGTTGACAATAGATTAACAATCTATTCTATTCTATCCTCTGATGTTGACAATAGATTAGCAATCCATTCTATTCTATCCGCTGATGTTGACAATAGATTAAAAATCCATTCTATTCTATCCGCTGATGTTGACAAAAGATTAACAATCCATTCTATTCTATCCGCTGATGTTGACAAAAGATTAACAATCCATTTTATTCTATCCGCTGATGTTGACGATAGATTAAAAATCCATTCTATTCTATCCGCTGATGTTGACAATAGATTAGCAATCCATTCTATTCTATCCGCTGATGTTGACAAAAGATTAACAATCCATTCTATTCTATCCGCTGATGTTGACAAAAGATTAACAATCCATTCTATTCTATCCGCTGATGTTGACAATAGATTAGCAATCCATTCTATTCTATCCGCTGATGTTGACAAAAGATTAACAATCCATTCTATTCTATCCGCTGATGTTGACAATAGATTAGCAATCCATTCTTTCTATTCCTTCTTGCCTTGTAGCGAGCAATAGAGTTTATTGAAGCAAAAAAGCAAAGCTTCAACAGTAACTCTTCCATCTGCCCCCCCCCCCAAGTCAGTTGGAGACCCGCACGTACACTCTCTCCTTCTCAACGGCGCTCCATTGAGCTCCGGTCTTGTCAATCGGGTGCACATGTACTTTAATAAGATAGAGTCCCGGCCGCCGATTGAAGCTCAGCACGAACTGCTTGCTGAAATAGTCTGTTGGCACTGGCAGCGTAGCCGTCAGCCGCTGCTGCCAGCCGCCTCTAGCAGATGTTGCCGACTCGAATCCGGCGGCGATGTCGGAGCCGCTAGCGGCTGTCGAGTGCGGCCGGACGGCAACTACGACAGCGACGCTGGCTAATCTGCGGAGCAGAACCGGGCCAGTCTGCTCCACAACGCCTTCGACTTTCAATACGTAGTCTACGCCGACTTTGACTGGCTCAGGATTGGCCGCCGCCCGGCGAGCCGGGGTCACGTGCAGGCTGATTCTGGTGCGCTGAAGGCGCTGGAAAAAATAGCGCGGCAAGCAGAACGGGCAGCGGAGCAGGCGCCACAGCGTCTCCAGTAGCAGCTCGCGACCAGCTGGCGAGTTTAGGCTGTGTTGACTGCGTAGCTGGGTAAGGCTGAAGGATGGAGAAGTGGCTGATGGATAATGGATTGCTAATCTAGCTTATGGATTGCTAATCTAGCTTATGCATTGCTAATCTAGTTTATGGATTGCTAATCTAGCTTATGGATTGCTAATCTAGTTTATGGATTGCTAATCTAGCTTATGGATTGCTAATCTAGCTTATGGATTGCTAATCTAGCTTATGGATTGCTAATCTAGCTTATGGATTGCTAGTCTAGCTTATTGGATTGCTAATCTAGCTTATGCATTGCTAATCTAGCTTATTGGATTGCTAATCTAGCTTATTGGATTGCTAATCTAGCTTATGGATTGCTAATCTAGCTTATGGATTGCTAATCTAGCTTATTGGATTGCTAATCTAGCTTATGGATTGCTAATCTAGCTTATGGATTGCTAATCTAGCTTATGGATTGCTAGTCTAGCTGATGGATTGCTAATCTAGCTCATGAATTGCTAATCTAGCTTATGGATTGCTAATCTAGCTTATTGGATTGCTAATCTAGCTTATGGATTGCTAATCTAGCTTATTGGATTGCTAATCTAGCTTATGGATTGCTAATCTAGCTTATGGATTGCTAATCTAGCTTATTGGATTGCTAATCTAGCTTATGGATTGCTAATCTAGCTTATGGATTGCTAATCTAGCTTATGGATTGCTAATCAAGCTTATGGATAGCTAATCTAGCTTATGGATTGCTAATCTAGCTTATGGATTGCTAATCTAGCTTATGCATTGCTAATCTAGCTTATTGGATTGCTAATCTAGCTTATTGGATTGCTAATCTAGCTTATGGATTGCTAATCTAGCTTATGGATTGCTAATCTAGCTTATGCATTGCTAATCTAGCTTATTGGATTGCTAATCTAGCTTATGGATTGCTAATCTAGCTTATGGATTGCTAGTCTAGCTTATTGGATTGCTAATCTAGCTTATGGATTGCTAATCTAGCTTATGGATTGCTAGTCTAGCTTATGGATTGCTAATCTAGCTCATGGATTGCTAGTCTAGCTTATGGATTGCTAATCTAGCTCATGGATTGCTAATCTAGCTTATGGATTGCTAGTCTAGCTTATGGATTGCTAATCTAGCTTATGGATTGCTAATCTAGCTTATGGATTGCTAATCTAGATTATGGATTGCTAATCTAGCTTATGGATTGCTAATCAAGCTTATGGATTGCTAGTCTAGCTTATGGATTGCTAGTCTAGCTTATGGATTGCTAATCTAGCTGATGGATTGCTAGTCTAGCTGATGGATTGCTAATCTAGCTCATGAATTGCTAATCTAGCTTATGGATTGCTAGTCTAGCTTATGGATTGCTAATCTAGCTTATGGATTGCTAATCTAGCTTATGGATTGCTAATCTAGCTTATGGATTGCTAATCTAGCTTATGGATTGCTAATCTAGCTTATGGATTGCTAATCTAGCTGATGGATTGCTAATCAAGCTTATGGATTGCTAATCTAGCTTATGGATTGCTAGTCTAGCTGATGGATTGCTAATCTAGCTCATGAATTGCTAATCTAGCTTATGGATTGCTAATCTAGCTCATGAATTGCTAATCTAGCTTATGGATTACTAAATGATCTTATAGATTTGGCTAATCTGACACATGCGAGCGTATTCTCTATGGTATGATAATTATATACCGAATTGACTGCTAATCAGGCCTATGTACCCCCAATAATGATAGATTGTGTATATGGTTTTGGAGGTAGACAATGATAAATTTTTAACGAGTGGCGAAGCCACGAGTGACTAAAATTTATCATTGTCTATGACAAAACCATATACACAAACACATTGTCTCATGAATGTATTTTTAGAAGCCTAAAATAATGATTCCTAAGCGTGGAATAATAAGCGTACAGCATGACACAATGTTTTTGCATACCTATTCCATTTATGTTGACAAATCAACATAGAACTGAGATTTTTAACACAGACAAACTTTAGCAACAAAAATAAATCTATGTTGGTAAAGAACGCGTGCAAAATCTCACTTTCGCACGCTACTTGTTATCAGCTAGCACGGTTGCTAACCTCCTGTTGCTAATCTAGAAAATGAAATCGCTCTGAAAACAGACATATACGTATATATGCCCTAGTTGGTTTCTGCTGACGGCTGTGCCAGACGGGTTTAAAGTTCTTTAATATGCTCAATACTAACATACCCGCATAGTAACAGCTAATAGAATAAGACTGAAAGGTTGGAGTTGATCTTTTAATTAATAAAACTGACCACTTGTACTTTTAAACCCTAGAACCAAGGCGCATACTGTATAGCATAGCCAGAGATTCGATAGAAAATAACAGCAACACTCACCGATCCCAGCAGGTGTCAACAATGCTCTGCATCAGCTGGCACTGAGTAGCGCACGCGTACGGCAGCTGAGATCGTTGCCAAGCAACTTGACCAGCAGACTCCGCTGAGCCTGCATCTGCGTCATCAAGCATCGGATCGTCTTTATCGGCATCTTCAGTTGGCGAAGCCGACGGTGTCGGGATGATCAGCGGCAGCGGCGGAGGCGGATTATCCGTTGCGGCATCGTAAGCGGCCAGAGCCCGCATTAGCGAGGCCAACGCGGTCATCTGCCAGGCCAGGCAGTCCACCTGCGCCAGGCTGCCAGGATCAGCGTCCACGCAGGCGGCTCGTAGGCGGCGAGCTGCGGCCGCCTCGGCGTCAGCTTCGTCGGCGGCGGCGGCGAGTTGTACAGCGGCCAGACGGCCCGGCTGCAGCTGATAGGCAAGCGTGGCGAACGACTGGCAGGCGGCGACGAAGTGGAAGCGGCGGCCTGGATTTAAAGGTTGGGGAGGAGGCTCGATTATTCAGGGCAGATTATCAGAGATTGTCAGGTCGGAATATCAGAGATTGTCAGGGCGGATTATCAGAGATTGTCAAGTCGGAATATCAGAGATTGTCAGGGCGGATTATCAGAGATTGACAGGGCGGATTATCAGAGATTGTCAGGGCGGATTATCAGAGATTGCCAGGGCGGATTATCAGAGATTGTCAGGTCGGAATATCAGAGATTGTCAGGGCGGATTATCAGAGATTGACAGGGCGGATTATCAGAGATTGCCAGGGCGGATTATCAGAGATTGTCAGGGCGGATTATCAGAGATTGTCAGGGCGGATTATCAGAGATTGTCAGGGCGGATTATCAGAGATTGTCAGGGCGGATTATCAGAGATTGTCAGGGCGGATTATCAGAGATTGTCAGGGCGGATTATCAGAGATTTTAAGGTCGGATTATCAGAAATTGTCAGGGCGGATTATCAGAGATTGCCAGGGCGGATTATCAGAGATTGTCAGGGCGGATTATCAGAGATTGTCAGGGCGACTTACAGAAACTTTAGAATAGATTGTAGAGGACTTTAGGGCAGCTTATTATTGGTAGGTTATAAGAGATTTCAAGGCATTATTGGTAGCTTATTGAAGAATTTTATGACAGCAGTTGACAGACACGAACCGGCAAAAGCAACGGGGAACCAGAGAGCGCCAGGGTCGCCGCCAGTGCCGTTAGCCGACACAAAGCTAGCCAGGGCCTCGCGCAGTCGCTCGCACCATTCGTCCAGTCGAGCCAACGGATCCTCCTCGTTGACGTCCTGGAAGCCGGCGCTGCCGTTAGCCTCGGCCTGGCAGAGTAGAGCGAGGCCGCGCAACCAGAAAGCGGGCCGCTCCTGGGCGCTGTTGACCAGCTGGTCAAAGATCTGGCCGGCCAGGCCTAAGCGGCCGTGCTTGCTGGCGGCCCGGGCGATGCGGTAGGCCTGAGCGGAATGAGAGTTAAAAAACATTCTTATGGTTAATTATTAGGATGCCTAAACGCATTAGAAATTTCCTTGTTCTTTAATCATCAAACCTGTCAATCTTGAAAATCCCAATCCCAAAACTTTCCCAACCCAAAACTTCCCCATCCTGAATAAATCTTTCTACCCCGAAATTTCCCAGCCCCGAATCTTCCCAATCCCGAAACTTCCAATCTCGAATCTTCCCTATCCTGAATCTTCCCAATCCCGAAACTTCCAATCCCGAATCTCCTAATCCCGAAACTTCCAATCTCGAATCTTCCCTATCCTGAATCTTCCCAATCCCGAAACTTCCAATCTCGAATCTTCCCTATCCTGAATCTTCCCAATCCCGAAACTTCCAATCTCGAATCTTCCCTATCCTGAATCTTCCTAATCCCGAAACTTCCAATCTCGAATCTTCCCTATCCTGAATCTTCCCAATCTCGAAGCTTCCAATCCCGAATCTCCCAATCCCGAAACTTCCCTATCCTGAATCTTCCCAGTCCCGAAACTTCCAATCCCGAAACTTCCAATTTCGAATCTTCCCTATCCTGAATCCTCCCAATCCCGAAACTTCCAATCCTGAATCTTCCCAATCCCGAAACTTCCAATACCGAATCTTCCAAACTTTATTAAACCCATAAATTTGCTACCTCTAAAATTGTAAATTAAATGCGAAAGATCTCCAGCTACTAAGTTTATTATAGCAAAAATGAATTTACAACATATCGGTCAATTACCTGCCAGTTATTAAGCCCTCCCAGCGAGCTCAACACGGCGGCATCCTGACTAGGCAATGGACGCCCCACCCTGCAACAGTCGGTCTTGAACAGGAGCGCGCAGGCGGCCTCGATTTGCTCGGCGGAGGCGCCATCTTGGCGCTTGCTCAGCCAGCCGGCCAGCCAATCGGCACAGTCGATACCCGGCCGGCACCGGACAGTCAGGCTTGCGAGGCACCGGACAGCGCGTATCCCCAGATGCCGCTGAGCGTCGCCGCCGCCGGCATTCAGCAAGTCGGCTAACAAATCAGGCGTAAACAACACGTCGCCTAGGTGAGGAAATCTGCCTAGCAACGAGTGCCAGGCGCCTAGCAACCGATTGAGCGCCGGCTCGACAGCGGCGGCAACCGAACGAGGCAATCGATCCGCTAGCAGAGCCGCCAGCTCTTCAGCTAAATCGGCGTCTCCGTTTGCTACGGCAATGCGGACGGCGACGTCCAGCGCTAGGGCGACACCGATGCCGACGCCATCAGCCGAATCAGCGTAGACAATCCGGCGCAGCAGAGGCAGCAGTCCGGCCTCCAGCAGCAGGCGGTAGGCGTCTCCGTAAGCCAAAGCGCCGGCTACCTGCAGGCCGTCATCGACAACCAACGCATCCTCGGCGCCAGCTGGCGTAGCCGACGACGCAGCAGCCGTTGCCGTCGCAGCCTCAATGAAACGAACAAGCCGGCAAACCTCGGCCAGAGTCCAGTGGTGCGCCGCGGCTGGACCGGCCATGGCGAGCAGGTTGGCTAGCAGGATTCGGCGAAGGCGAGGCCGAGTCTCGCCCCCTGAGTCCCCACGGTCGTCGCCATCGTTGGCTTCACTGTTTTCAACGTCGGGCAGCTTGCCGGACAGTAGTCGGCGGCAGTGCAGCTGCAGGGTGGCTGGCAGGCTAGCAGGTGACATCAGCGACAGTCTGGTGAGCACGCGGAGCAGCACAGACTGAGCCTCAGTAGCCGGACAGTCAACCAGCTCGCCCCGAAGCCGGTCCAACAGCAGGCCAATGGCGTCCCCGCCAGCCCGGCCGAGGCTGCAGCAGGCGGCGTACAGGGCGAGTTTAGTTCGCGGGTCGACGCGCAGATCGCCAACCGAGGCTAATAGCCGGTCAGCGGCGCCGCGGCTTAGCGCCGGCGATAGCGGCGCCAAACGATGGGTAGCCCAGACGGCGGCTTCGAGTTCAACTGGCCAGTGAGAGTCGAGCGCGGAGCAGACGGCGCTGTGCACAGAGCAGTTGTCTGCAGTGAGGCCTGGCAGGCTGGCTAACAGACGAACGGCCAGAGCTCTAGCTGACGGATCGTTTGAATGGCACACTCCTAGCACTATCTTGATGACGTAATCGCTATTGCGCACCTTGCTACTGTCCAGGTGTTGGGCGCACTGCTGGCACACGTATAGAATAGACAGACGTTGAAAATTGCTACCATCACGGAATAGATCGACAATCTTAGAAAAGATTGCATTGATCACTACAGGGAATGGATACCTGTGCACTAGGATTGGGAATTTTAATAGAGCCTGGCTCTGCTCGGCGGGCACGTTCGATCGGAGACCGTTGTTGATCTCGTTAATCAGGTAGTTGGCGTCCTTCTCAGACTCTAGTACCAGCGCCATGCGGCCAGCTACTCACTGTACGCTGAAATATAGACGTTATGCACAATATACATTAACCACATATAACTGAGGATCTGGAAGTTTGGCTGTAACACCTGAGGATCTGGCAGTTTGGCTGTAACACCTGAGGATCTGGCAGTTTGGCTGTAACAACTGAGGATCTGGGAGTTTGGCTGTAACAACTGAGGATCTGGCAGTTTGGCTGTAACAACTGAGGATCTGGGAGTTTGGCTGTAACAACTGAGGATCTGGCAGTTTGGCTGTAACAACTGAGGATCTGGCAGTTTGGCTAAAACAACTGAGGATCTGGCAGTTTGGCTGTAACAACTGAGGATCTGGGAGTTTGGCTGTAACAACTGAGGATCTGGGAGTTTGGCTAAAACAACTGAGGATCTGGGAGTTTGGCTAAAACAACTGAGGATCTGGGAGTTTGGCTAAAACAACTGAGGATCTGGGAGCTTGGCTGTAACAACTGAGGATCTGGGAGTTTGGCTGTAACAACTGATGATCTGGGAGTTTGGCTGCAACTGGGGATCTGGGAGTTTGGCTGCAACTGGGGATCTGGGAGTTTGGCTGCAACTGGGGATCTGGGAGTTTGGCTGCAACTGGGGATCTGGGAGTTTGGCTGCAACTGGGGATCTGGGAGTTTGGCTGTAACACTAACATTTAAGGACATTAACACTGGTTGCTTCGTAACACTTTGGTAAAACTAGCCTAGATAATTAATTAACGCGTTAATCAGCGCCTTATTTTACAGTCACAAGCGATCTAGATAGGTGAACTGAAACCCAATCTTGACGCATGATAAATGCCGACAAAAAACATCAAATAGACATCTTTTCACTTTCACTTAAGGCTACAATCACTTAATAAAGAGGATGTTTAAAAAGAGAGAAAAGCAACTGAAAGTGCAAGCGCAACAAGCACGCGGATTAGAAGTGAAACAAAACAAAAAGCAGCTGGCTAAGCCTGCATCCGCCTACACACACGCACTCACAGGCGCAAGAACAGAACAGGTCACTGCGGTCAAAGCTCCACAACACCATCAATTAGCATAATTAACGCCAACTGAAAAAGGAGCAGCGGAAGGTGAGAATTAGAAAAACACACGAGACGAAGAGAACGTTGCCAAACAGATTGAATATAAAGAAATCTGATACTAGGACCGCACCACCGCAAGAGAAAGAATTGGTGCCAGCAACGTAGCAACTAGTGATTCATTCAAAAAGCTGTAAAAACTGAAATCCAACTAAAATATCCACTGCATGCTTTTCAATGAGTCCCAAAAAACGAAACAAAGTTTAAAAAACAGTGAATACAACAGTGACGATGCTATACAAATCATTATAGCTAGTTGACCAACATATCATTTAGCATAACATGTATATTAAAATCTATGCGTCCATATAGGCTCAGTATATGCTACTGTAAGTAGGCTGATAGGGTACTAAACTGGATTGAGAAATTTGCAGCATATAATGGTGCAATCATTTGAATATTATTAATATTCAGTGCCATCAGGACTCATTCTACTCATTGTAGCATATTTGAAAGAATAATTTAGTGATGAGAATCTGTCTTTCACTTCAACTGAATTCACCTCATTTTTTAATGAGTGACATCAAAATCACATTAACCAAAATGATGCTGCATAGGCCCTTCCAAGCTAGAGGGTTGGCTTCTAGTTTAGTTTGTGACAGTAGATTGAAACATCTTTCTTTTGAAACAATCATTATTGTTTTTGTAATCTTAATAGCAAATTGTATTAAAACTTTCAAACTACTTATAAAACTAAGCAAAGTAAGCAAGTAGACATCTGGCCTTTATTTTTATTTAAACTACTTAGTTATTGCAACCATATATTTGAAAGTATTTACTATAGTTTAGTTAAATTACCTTGTTAAAAAACTTTTAAAAAATTAATTTTTATTGTCTAAATTTTTATAACTTAATAAATAATTTTATTCTTAATCATATTTCTATACAACTTAATACCTATATATGCAGAACTATAGATAATTGAACCTAACAAAAATATTTACCAATATTAACATAGTAAAAACAGTAAACATTTCTGATCAAATGGCCCAAGTTTGAAGAAAATTGAACTCTTTCTAAAACCTTTATAAAGTCATTCTTTTTAAAACCTATATAGGCATTCCAATCCTGGGATCCGGGGATAGCAGGATTTAGCCTCAAAACACGGGATTTCAATCCCAGGATATTTTGGGACTTGAAATTTCGGGATTTATGATCTTTGGGATTACAACAGTGTGGGATTAGGATCCCAGGATTGTAAGGCTTAAATCACAGGATTGTTTTGGGATTCAAACTGATTTTAATTTTCTTGTTTCAACTAAAATAATCATGTAAAATTTGAAAAAAAAGGTTCAACTTTAAAAAATATGAAATAATACAACTGCAGTCTGCATGTCTGTATCGAAATCACACATAAAAAAGCAGCAAAATTTGTTAGAGCAGTTTGTCAAGCAGAAATTTATTTTTTTTTGTTTTGTAAGGTGTAATTTATTTTCACATGTTTGTGAGTTGCGTCTTGCATGATGTCTAACACTGTAATGTGGCATTAAACATGACATTCACTTTGATAATTTACATTGATATTGTATAGCTAGCTATATAACCTATATTAAAACAAGTTATTTTTGTTGTAATCAATTATTATCAATTATCTTTTATGGATAAATATTATTTATTATTATCAAACAATCTTCTATTTCTACTTGTATAATAACTAAGCAAAGAGAAGTTTATTGCGTAAATATACTAGTTTGGACCATTAGCTATCATTATAAATATCATAATTATAAATAATATTATTATTATAAAATTGTTACAAAATTATTTATTATTATTACTCACTGTATTTACTTATATACTTCTAGATATAGTAGGCCTAGCTTGCTTACTATACTAGCAGTAAGTAATGTAGTATTTATGGAGGTATGACTATGGTTGTAACTGTAACTTGTAATCATCTGAGGTCTACCTAGTACTCTAGGTTCATTACTTTGTCTTAAAAAAAAACTTAGTCCCAAGAGGGCCAAGACACCCCTATTGCAGCGCATGGCTTAAGTACGCCAGACGCCTACACAACCTGCGCCACGCTGTGAAATGACTTACCTGTGAAAGAAACCCTAAAGCAAAATTAACGCAGTTTTAGGTAAACGGCAGGAGTAACTATGACTGTCTTATCAAGCCTAAATGCCTCGGCATCTAATTAGTACTACGCACGTATTCTATGGGGTGGCATTTTTGCGACTTACCCCTGGTCTACCACCAATGCTACGCCGTGCAGGCTGATCCGCGCCGGACGCCGTCCGCCAAAATGCCCATGCGCTGCAATCAGGCAAGACACTTTTAAATTGCTTATCTTATTGATTAGAATCCTAGACCAGCTAGCACTTTTTGATTTAATATCCCTCCTGTTTATGCTTAAATGCAAATATTTCAGTGTACCATGGCATCAAATTCTGTAATAATGTTTTGCACTCCTATTTTAATTTTAACTTTAAATTAAAGTAAATTTTAAAGTGAAGTGCTAAGCTAACATAAATTATTATACTAACATAATTAAATTTAATAGCGTGTACCACAGATGGTGCTTTGGTCATGGTGAAACTGACCAGGCTACTGAAAATTGAGCACCAACAGTGCCACGCCCATGGTATCCATCTTGCTATATTGGACGTAATCTACAATCAAAAACTACCTGAGACCACTGAGCCAGATGTTGTTGAGCAGGCGTCAGTCCAACGACAAAGATGAAGAGAGAGGACAATATTGAATGGTCAGTAAATGACCATGATACCAAGGAAATCAAATTCAGCAGCGATATTAGAGTGTCATTTAATCATCATCGAGAAGTGATTCTTATCTTTCACCATAGCCCCACGCGAAATGACACTCTCCAGAGCTTTGTGTGGGCTCAGCATGGCAAGGAACTTAAGCTTATTGTTTATGTCAAAACACATTGGAATTTGCTCCTTGACATGGTGCAGCATTTTTCTTCTGTTGGAGGCGTCCATGCACAGTGCTATGCTTCATCTTGGATTAGAGTCACCACTTAAACTAGAAGATCTGGAGCAGCTTCGAGATCTGTGCACTGCACTTCAGCCTCTAAGTCTTATTGTTACTATGCTGTCAAGCCATAGTTATAATTTACTCAAAGCTGGAGCTGCATTCAACTTTGCTATTAAAGAGCTTCAATCTCAGAGAAGCAGACTTGCCAATGATTTACTGAATGCTTTAGAAAAGCGTTTTATTCAATGGCAGGGTGGCACCTTATTGGCTCTACAGTTTCTGAAGCGCAAAGGCTACGTCGCCAATAGTAATTCCGAATTTAATGCCGCAAAATCCATGCTAATCTCCATTGCTAAGAACCTTGATCTAGTATCCACTGCCACAACCTTTGCTGCTGAAGCACAAGGAACTTCTGCCTTCAGGTAATCAAATTGTGTAAATACACAACTTTTAATATTTGATAGTTATATAATTCAATTCTATTTTTTCTTGTACAGTGACAGTAATGGCTCTCAGCCTCGGGCTCTACAGGAAGTGTCCAACAACTTAACAATGGCGGAGCGACTCAATGCTGAGTTGGACAAGCTGGAGACAGACAGCGACAGCAACTGTTCTGATGCTGCAGGACGAGAATGTAAAGTGGAACGTGTAGTTGGATGCAAAATAGAATTTATGCGATCTACTGGCCAATTGGGCAAGCTGCTGATGACGCTAAACTGTGCCCTTTTGTCCATTGCACCAACTAGTGTTGAAGCAGAAAGGGCATTTTCTGCCACTGCCATTTTGATGACTCGGATTTGTTCTCGCCTAGGTGATGAGACCTTATCAAAGCTGTGCATGCTTCTGTCTCATTTCCAAAAATCACGATAACTGAAATGATAAATTTCTGAACTGCTACAACAGAATACGAGTCATTAA
The DNA here is from genome assembly GCA_002269645.1 of Macrostomum lignano. NCBI lineage: Eukaryota > Metazoa > Platyhelminthes > Macrostomidae > Macrostomum > Macrostomum lignano. The sequence continues at coordinate 51,240 of NIVC01002019.1, read as the reverse complement.
CAAATGATACTGAAATATACAGAAAGATACAGAATGATCTAATGATTCTTCATTCTAAGGATTCTGTAAGATATTGTAGGGTTGATAAATAAATCATGCTTGATTTACTTTAATCCTTTAATCTTTTATTAATTCACGCTTTAAAACTAATAAGTAAAATTTTAACTATTTTACTTACTTTGTGGTTGTGGTGGAAGCTGGATGCAGATGTTTCAATACATTTGATATTGGGATCCCAGGATTTTTTTGAACTTTGAAGTGGGATCCCAGGATTATTCTCAGTTGGGATTTTCTGGGATTATTGATCCAGGATTTTAAACTATCAAGATTTCAGGATTTCTCAATCCTGGGATTGTAAATTGTTGGGATTTTGGAATCCCTAAACCTATAACATACCTAAAGACATAGAGAAAACTCATTTTTAATATATAGGAATAGTTAGTTCTTCAATATTAACAACATGGTAAACAATAAAAATTAGTAGAAATAAAAATAAATCAGGCAAGAATTTGCTAATAAAATATTTTTCATTTGAGATAAAAAATTAGGATAAAACAAAAATATTTATTCAAAAATTTTAAGATATTTTAAAGATATTTAAGAACTCAATTAGTAACTATAAGACCTATTCACAAGGTACTAAATCTCTAAGATCTGAGTTAAGGCTATCTGTTTATCTATCTGGCCTTATATATGCTAAACCCCTTTTTTAACAATTTTAGACAGCCAAAAAGTAGAATTCTAGCCCAATAAGCAATTTATTCAATAATGTAACTTAGTGCATCATGTCTGACAAAAATAAAATCACAAAATTTCATGCATGTGTAAATAAAGGTATTTGTCCAACCTCTAGTAAAAAATAAAAGTAACATTATGTCAAAAATAAAAAAACATTATAAAACATATCAAAAGAAGTGCCATGTCAGACTAAAAGAAGCATCAGACATCAGGCATGTCAGATATAAAGAAGAGTCATAGCAAACATAATAGAAGCAACATGCATAAAATAAAATAAGTATCTAGAGATTAGAGATTTTGCCTAAATTTTTGGCTAGAATTTTGAGTACCTAACATTTTGGACATTTTCATTGCAAATTCTCAGGTAGGCCTATAGTTTCAATTTTGAGTATTATAGTTTTTGATGCATTGATACCCAAAATTTTAGGCTCATTTTATTATAAATATTTGTTAGAACCATTTGCTATGCTAATGGCAGTCCAACTTGCTAGTCCAAGTTGGCAACCGGCAACCCCCAAATGTTGCACTTTCTATAAAAGGTTTGGGTAGGCCTATATCCTAATTGCATTATTGGGTTAGATGAATGCTTGAATTAAATGCAATCATTGCAATCTACAGTGACTTAGTCAAAACAGGGTAAGAAAGTAACAACTTGGAAGGTGGGTCAGAGATTTATCACGTTAATAGGCCTACTAGAGTCTAGACTAGGCACTGCTAGGGCATGGACAAGATACTAGACATACCAAAGTAACAATTAGTGAATCTATACAAATTGATAATAAGCCCATAAACTTAATATAAAAAACCAAGAGGCAAATCTAAATATGCCCCCATTCAACTCCTCCCCCTTCCTTCTATGTTTGTCACTTTAACCAACCCCTCTTCTTTCCCCCAGTCCCTCAATGTTTGCCACTTTAAACCCCTTCTCTCTTTCTTTCTCTTTTGCAATGGAGTTTTATGGGTTTGCCTTGTCATCTAAACTTGTGGGCTCTACTTATCACTCTTTCCTTTCATTATTTGACTCCAAACCCCCAAGTTGGCAACCCCCAAATACCAAATAGCCTAGTCTTATGCATAGCTTTATATTGATTGAAAACTATAAGCCAGAAAGCAATATAATAGGCTCATATAAAAAAGTTAATAGTTTCCTTATGAAATACCATCTGGCTTTCCTAATACCTATTAGTACCAGTTGCAAAATCCTAATTGAAATTTTGAAATAGAAACCTAATTTAGTATATTGTCATATATTGTGATTTGTGGTGCAAAATGGCATCTCAGATAGGTGCAGCAATTAGGGACTATTTTACAATTTCCCAAGACTTTCTGACTACCACTTGCAAATCATGTGGCAAGACTGTGTCTTGTGGCAAAGATAAAAACAAGCCATGAAACAGTGGCACGACAATAATCTGATGACGACGACAATGCAATTCAATGGCCTTTTCATATTACCAATTCCAGAACCAGAATCGGTTCGGAATTCCAAGAAAAAACAGCAGTATAACTATTAAACTCTGTTAATATTTGACTGCCTTAACAACCTAACTAAGCACAATTTTTCACTTTTTTCTTGGCGATTGTCATTCAATAATAAAAACTTTATAGCACGTATCTCCCTCTAGTTATGAAGACAAAAAGTTATACTTCACAAATTGGTTCTGGTTCTGAAACCAGAACAAGCAATATGAAAAGACCCCAAGAAGAAGAGTTTCAAAATATTTCATTTTTATTTACAATTTTAAAAGTCACTTTTAAGATATATAAAATTTGAAAAATTGTTTTATAATCGAAAAATTGCTGGTAACAATGTTTTTGCTTTATCTAAAATGTGATACAAAAGTTTTTTGTTTTTAAAGTTTTTAAAAAATTAAAAAAGGGTTTCTTTGATATTTTATTTGACTGGCATTTTGTTCTATACTATCCGTACAAGCCTTTAGGCCTAGCCTTTTATCGCAATTTTTTCGATGTAAAAGTGGCATTTTTGGCATTTTTAGGCGTACCATGCTGCACCATCCGAACTATAGTATAACGGGTGATCCAAAAAAATGGACAAACTTTGTAGTGAAACTGTGCCAAGGCAATACAGTGAATCTTTACAGGCTCGCAGCAGGTGAATCCTGACACCTGTAAGATTTTTTCTGCCAACTTTGGAATGAATATTCCAAATAGTCTTTGGCTTTAAGTTGAAAGTGTCTTTGGTTGTTTCTACAATTACACATCTACTGTCTATGGCTTCAAGTTAAAGTGACTGTTGGCTAAATTTAGAATGGCTATTTTAGGAAACTGGATAAAGATATCCATTCCAAAGTTGGCAGAAAAAATCTTACAGGTGTCAGTATTCACTTGCTGCGAGCCTGTAAAGATTCACTGTATTGCCTTGGCATAGTTTCACTACAAAGTTTGTCCATTTTTTGGATCGCCCATTATAGGCTGGATGCACACAAATTCGCCAACAGAAATTTAACACCAACAAATTCGGCAAAAGCAAATTCGGCAACGCAACACATCTTTTCATAGCTAAAGACAAGTTAAAGCAAATTACATGTAGGCCTAGTAACGGCTTTCTTAAAATCTTGTGAAAATTTCTAAATATAAAATAATGGCCGCATAAGCGTGTTAAAATCAAGGACTATAAATCAGTGTTTTGAATTTGACAAGACAGAACTGCATCTGCTATTTATATCTGCATTGATTCCATAAAATAGGCGTAGTAATCCACATCCGCATCTGCATTTTAGTATGCAAAAATCTGTTCCATATATGCATCTGTTTCCACAGTTTAGGCCTAGTTGGTACCATTATATTATCATTTGTGTTCATGTTGCACTTTTTATATTGTGTTGTGTTTTAATGTTTTTATATTATAATTTGTAGGGTAGGGCCTAGGCCTATATTAGACTTTTAGGCCATTTTGTGGCCTATGTTGCATGTCTAGGGCCTATAGATTTTTTCAAATTCATTCCAATAGGACATTTAAAACAATTTGTTAGGCCTATGAATGGAATATTTAAAAGACATAAACATCATTAGGAAGGTTTTTACTCCTACTAAGACTAGGCCTATAGCTTTATTTAGAGTTCTATAAGTATTTTATAATTTTTTTAGTAAATCTTTTGCTTTGGTTATTAGTCATTTAGTTATGGCTAAATATGACTAATAATAGGCCTAATATAATGCACACAAGAGATTTTGAAATCTTTAAGGTTTATTTCTACTATTGAATTATTGCTAAATAAGTAAAAAGAAAGAAGATTAAATATTTTTATATGTTTTTAAGGAAATGCTTATCCCCATTGTCCCATGTCAATTAATAATTCTAATTTTATTCACATGTATCCATGTTAATAATTTCTAGCTTATCCCCATAGCAGCTTATTGAAATAGCTACACCATTCAAGTCTATAGGCCATGTCAATAATTCTAGTTTTTTATTCATATAGATCTATGTTCACAATTTTTAGCTTATCCCAATGGCAATTTATTGAAATAGCTACTACTAGGCCTATTCAAGTCTGTAGGCTATGTCTATAATTTCAATTTTATTCATATAGATCCACATCAATAATTTTCAGATTATCTCCATGGAAGCTTATTGGAATAGAAAACCTTTAAAAATGATTATGTTTAAGGACCCAGAGGTCTTTTTGCATCTGGTATTTATATATAGTTTATTAGCATGCTATATATAGTTTTATATTTTTAATTTTAATTAAAGATCTACTCTTGTATGTTTTGTTTTAAGTGTTTGTTACATATTGTCATACCCATATGACTATATAATATGTCAATATATATCTAATTATGTGTTCATTTTTTATTCTAAAAAAGTTGCTTGCAAAAACTGTCCTTTGCAAAAACTGCAAAATCTTCCAAATAAACTACTGAATACTGAATAGTTTTCGAGTACTTTGTTAAAACGTTTTTGTCATCAAAAGGGTTAGCCTAATTTTAAATATTTGTTTATCTGCCGGTTTCATTTAGAATGACTGAATGACCCTATCCTGACCCTAAGATCAAGGCAAATGAGACTTGCAAAATCCAAAATTCAATATATAATAATAATATAATAATACTAATCATAATGACAATATTGATTTTGAATTGAGAGTTAGCAAGATGTTAAAATGACATATATAAATATAGATGCAAAATTTATATTCACCTAGCCAGATATGCTAGTAGCATGCATGTATTAATTCTCTACATTTGTACACAATGGCATCCACTAAATTTCTACACTTATTCCAATAGGAGGTAAAGGTGCTGATATGCATTTTAGCTGCAAGAATTTGCTTTTCAAGCTAATAATCTTCACGCCATCAATTGTTGCTGATGTCGGAGCTGCAACTTGTAAAAGATGTCGAGGCATTTGTAGCTTCTCTAGAGTCGTCTCTCCAGCAGCAGCCTGCGGCGCCGCCCGCGCTGCTCAGCGACAAGGTTCACGAGCGTCAGCGCAAGCGCCTGGACGAGGAGCTGGCCGTCTGCTGCAAAGTGGCCGAGCTGCTGGCTTCCACTGGCCAATCGCTGGAGGAGCAGCGCGCCGCCGAGACTGACAAGCGCTGGGCGGCTGAGGCGACATCTCGGGATCTGCGCTTGGCGGCAGAAAAACTGGAGGCCAAAGAGCTGGAGGCGCGCGCCGCGATTGAAGCGGCCCAGGCTGAGCTGGACCGGCGCCGGGCTGAGCGGCGCCACCGAGTCGACAAGCTGCAGCAGAAGGTGCTCCTGTTCGAGGCAGCAACTGGCGTGCGATTCGACGATAACAATGCGGAATCTGGCGACGAGACCGGTGGCAAGTGGCGCGGCCGCCTTCTCGGACGGACCGGCAGCGCTGGCGACGTGCCGTTCTGCTTGGACGCTAACGGAGACAGAGACGGCAGCGCCGCTAGGGAGGCACTCTGGCGCCTGATGCGACCGCGCGGTGACTGGGCCGATCTGCTGGGCGAACGTTGAGAACTTTGTTGAGAAAGTACAAACAGATTCTGCTCTTGACTAAGCTTGAAAATGACCCCAAAAGCACATCTAGGATGAGTTTGAATGTAAAAAAATCTAGTTTGTTTTTATGTTCTTCTATTGTAATATGCATTTTATTTTATACTTGACTACTACAATACCGGCATTTGAATTTGTCCAGCATTGCTTTGAACAATTGCAATTTTTCAAATACATTTATCCTATTGCGCTCTGTTTAATAAGTTCCTAATCCTATGTTTAAAGCATACAGTTAAAATATTTTTGTGTTGCGGCTTTGAACTTATCTCTGTGCAGGTTTGTTCCAGTGTGTTATATATCAATAGATATCCAGTTTGAGCTCCAATATATTGGCTGGCATTCCAGAGTCAACTAAATCTCATTGGTTTGCTATCTGTCCAATAGCTATACATATAGTCAGCAGTCAGCATGTCCTCTCCCGCCGCCGAGGCGGTCAAATTGCGCCAGTACGCCGACTCAGTCCGTCTGCTGGACTCGCCGTTTCGCCACCTGCCCGGCCTGTACGAATGCGACAGTCCGGCGCCTCATCTGGCCTTCGAATGGCGCGAGTCGGCCAGTTCCACCCTGCTGCTCTGTCAGCCGGCCCCGGGCGAAGGCGGCTCTGAGCTGTTCGTCCGTCGGGACCTTCGCAGCGGCCGCCTGGCCGGACTAGAGGAACGCGAAGCTCAGTCGCCGCATCCGCAGTCGATGCAGCGAATGTACAATCGGCCTGGCGGCGGCGCCGGAGCCGGCGTCTCCGAGCCGTCGGTCGGCTCCGTGCCGTTCCGACCGGATGAAGCCGCGCCCGAACCCGCTGCGACGGCCGGGACAGCGTCTGACGACTCCTGGTCGGTGCTACCGACTGATAGCTCGCAATTCCTGATCCAGCCGCCAGGGCTGGACTTGTCTCTGGATTTGTCGCTTCAGGGCGAGGACAGCCTTCCTGGGTTCGCATTTTCTCTTTATCTTCTAACAACCAATTCCTTAACAGTAATCTTTTACCTTTCCAGATCCCAGATTGAATCGCCGCCTTCTCAAATCCTCAGATTGTCGTGAGATTGAATCACCGCCTTCCCAAATCCTCAGATTGAATGCCCTCTCAAATCCTCAGATTGAATGCCTTCCCAAATCCTCAGATTGAATCGCTGCCTTCCCAAATCCACAGATTGAATGCCTTCCCAAATCCTCAGATTGAATGCCTTCCCAAATCCACAGATTGAATGCCTTCCCAAATCCTCAGATTGAATCGCCGCCTTCCCAAATCCTCAGATTGAATCACCGCCTTCCCAAATCCACAGATTAAATGCCTTCCCAAATCCTCAGATTGAATCACCGCCTTCCCAAATCCTCAGATTGAATGCCTTCCCAAATCCTCAGATTGAATCACCGCCTTCCCAAATCCTCAGATTGAATGCCCTCTCAAATCCTCAGATTGAATCACCGCCTTCCCAAATCCTCAGATTGAATGCCCTCTCAAATCCTCAGATTGAATGCCTTCCCAAATCCTCAGATTGAATCACCGCCTTCCCAAATTTTCAGATTGAATCACCGCCTTCCCAAATCCTCAGATTGAATCGCCGCCTTCCCAAATCCTCAGATTAAATGCCTTCCCAAATCCTCAGATTGAATGCCTTCCCAAATCCTCAGATTGAATCGCCGCCTTCCCAAATCCTCAGATTGAATCGCCGCCTTCCCAAATCCTCAGATTGAATCGCCGCCTTCCCAAATCCTCAGATTAAATGCCTTCCCAAATCCTCAGATTGAATGCCTTCCCAAATCCTCAGATTGAATGCCTTCCCAAATTCTCAGATTGAATGCCTTCCCAAATCCTCAGATTGAATGCCTTCCCAAATCCTCAGATTGAATGCCTTCCCAAATCCTCAGATTGAATGCCTTCTCAAATCCTCAGATTGAATGCCTTCCCAAATCCTCAGATTGAATGCCTTCTCAAATCCTCAGATTGGATCGCCGCCTTCCCAAATCCTCAGATCATCCTATTAAAGATCCACCCTCCCAGATCTCCAGCCAGTTTCACACCCAAATTCTTAAGTTTCCTATATTTGCCGCATAATTGAAATTTATCAGCAGCGGATTCGAGCGCCAAGTCAGCAGCGGCGCCGTAGCAGTCGCCGAAGCGCTGGCAGAACTGCCCGACTCGGTGCCGAGCGTGCGGAGCCGACATACGTCAGCCGCTGATCAAAGGGCCGCCTCTATGCTCCATGTATCCACTTCCACCCCGGATGGCAGGCTGCCAATGGCGTCGGCAAGCGGCGCCGGAGGTAGCAGTCGGCTCAGCCAGCTGCGGCAGATGGCCGACTCTGCGCACCAGCCGAAGGTGATCCAGCCTGCTTGATTTTGGTTTAATAGATTTTTGATATTTACTGATTTATACAAGTACGAGCTATCAGAGTACGTGTTAAGTGTTGACAATGGTTTGCTAATCTAGCGAGTGACATTGTTGAGGGGTGAGAATGGGTTGCTAATCTAGCGAGTGACATTGTTGATGGTTGAGAATGGGTTGCTAATCTAGCGAGTGACATTGTTGATGGTTGAGAATGGGTTGCTAATCTAGCGAGTGACATTGTTGATGGTTGAGAATGGGTTGCTAATCTAGCGAGTGACATTGTTGATGGTTGAGAATGGGTTGCTAATCTAGCGAGTGACATTGTTGATGGTTGAGAATGGGTTGCTAATCTAGCGAGTGACATTTTTGACATTTAAGAATGGATTGCTAATCTAGCGAGTGACATTGTTGATGGTTGAGAATGGGTTGCTAATCTAGCGAGTGACATTTTTGACATTTGAGAATGGGTTGCTAATCTAGCGAGTGACATTTTTGACATTTAAGAATGGATTGCTAATCTAGCGAGTGACATTGTTGATGGTTGAGAATGGGTTGCTAATCTAGCGAGTGACATTTTTGACATTTGAGAATGGGTTGCTAATCTAGCGAGTGACATTTTTGACATTTAAGAATGGATTGCTAATCTAGCGAGTGACATTTTTGACATTTAAGAATGGATTGCTAATCTAGCGAGTGACATTGTTGATGGTTGAGAATGGGTTGCTAATCTAGCGAGTGACATTTTTGAAATTTGAGAATGGGTTGCTAATCTTGTTATCTTTGCTCCACCCCTTATTCTCCAGTTCGAATGGGCTGTGGCCATCGACTCGAGCCAGCCGGTGGCCAACATGTCCGCTCTTGTGCCGGATCCCGCGCACACCTGGAGTTTCACATTGGATCCGTTTCAGCAGCACGCGGTTTGCCACCTGGAGCAGCACCACGATATATTCGTGGCCGCGCACACCTCGGCGGGCAAAACAGTGGTGGCTGAGTACGCCATAGCGCAATCGCTGCGCCGCCAGACCCGAGTTATTTACACATCGCCTATTAAGGCGCTGTCCAATCAGAAGTTTCACGACTTTCGGAAGTGTTTCACAACTGAGAATGTTGGCCTGATTACCGGCGATGTGCAGGTTGGCCGAAAAAGTTTAACCTTTTGCTTCTTATGGCATGATTTAGTTTTATGTAGCTAACCATTCTGTTTTCTGGCTAGATTAGCAATTTATTCTATTCCTTCATCTGTGTAGGCTAGATTAGCAAACCATTCTATTCCTTCATCCCTGTACGCTAGATTAGCAATCCATTCTATTCCTTCATCCCTGTACGCTAGATTAGCAAACCATTCTATTCCTTCATCTGTGTAGGCTAGATTAGCAATCCATTCTATTCCTTCATCTGTGTAGGCTATATTAGCAATTCATTCTATTCCTTCATCTGTGTAGGCTATATTAGCAATCCATTCTATTCCTTCATCCCTGTACGCTAGATTAGCAATCCATTCTATTCCTTCATCTGTGTAGGCTATATTAGCAATTCATTCTATTCCTTCATCTGTGTAGGCTATATTAGCAATCCATTCTATTCCTTCATCCCTGTACGCTAGATTAGCAATCCATTCTATTCCTTCATCCCTGTATGCTAGATTAGCAAACCATTCTGTTCCTTCATCTGTGTAGGCTAGATTAGCAATCCATTCTATTCCTTCATCTGTGTAGGCTAGATTAGCAATCCATTCTATTCCTTCATCTGTGTAGGCTATATTAGCAATTCATTCTATTCCTTCATCCCTGTACGCTAGATTAGCAATCCATTCTATTCCTTCATCTGTGTAGGCTAGATTAGCAATCCATTCTATTCCTTCATCTGTGTAGGCTAGATTAGCAATCCATTCTATTCCTTCATCTGTGTAGGCTATATTAGCAATTCATTCTATTCCTTCATCCCTGTACGCTAGATTAGCAATCCATTCTATTCCTTCATCTGTGTAGGCTAGATTAGCAATCCATTCTATTCCTTCATCTGTGTAGGCTAGATTAGCAATCCATTCTATTCCTTCATCTGTGTAGGCTAGATTAGCAATTCATTCTATTCCTTCATCTGTGTAGGCTATATTAGCAATCCATTCTATTCCTTCATCCCTGTACGCTAGATTAGCAATCCATTCTATTTCTTCATCTGTGTACGCTAGATTAGCAATCCATTTTAAACTTTACTTAAACAACAGGTGAATCAGAACGCGTCCTGCCTCATCATGACCACGGAGATTCTGCGCTCAATGCTGTACGGCGGCAGCGACATCCTTCGCGAATTAGAATGGGTCATATTTGACGAGGTGCATTACGTAAACGACGCTGAACGAGGCGTAGTGTGGGAGGAGGTGCTCATCCTGCTGCCTAAGCACGTGGCCATCATTTTGCTCAGCGCTACGGTGCCCAACACAGAGCAGTTTGCTAACTGGGTTGGCTCCATCAAGCGCCGCAACATCTACGTGATTAGCACAAGCAAGCGGCCGGTTCCCCTTGAGCACTACCTGTACACGGGCAACAGCTCGGCCACTAGCAAGGAGCTATTTCTATTCATTGATTCCAGAAGTAAATTTCAACGAACTGGCGGCTACGAGGCGGCTGTGCTAGCTAAGAAACAGCGCGAATCAAGCGGAGGCGCCGGCGGAGGTGGCGCCAAATGGGGCGCCTGGCCTAGCGGTCATTTGGATCCGAAAACAGAGCGCAACGTGTGGCTATCTGTTATTAGCATGTTAAAAGAGCGGCAGGGCATGCCCGCTGTTGTTTTTATGTTTTCTAGGCAAGTTTATGGCATCTGTGAGCTTTTCAATAACCTTCAGGATATCAGAGTTGCGATTGCGAACCTGAAACAGTTACAGGGTAGCTTGACCTCCAGATGGCTTGACTTCAGGAGAGTTAACGTCCAGGTGACTCAGTACCATGTGACTTGACTTTCAGGTGACTTGATTTCCAGATGACTTGACTTCCAAATGACTTGACTTCCAGATAGATTGACTTCCAGATGACTTGACTTCCAGATAGCTTGATTTCCAGGTGACTTGATTTCAGGCGATTTGACTTCCAGGTAACTTGACTTCCAGATGACTTGACTTCCAAGTGACTTGACCTACAGGTAACTTGACTTCCAGGTAACTTGATTTCAGGTAACTTCACTTCCAGGTAACTTCACTTCCAGGTAACTTAACTTCCGGGTAACACTACTTCCAGGTAACTTGACTTCCAGGTGACTTGACTTCCAGGTAACTTGACTTCCAGGTGACTTGACTTCCAGGTAACTTGACTTCCAGATGACTTGACTTCCAAGTGACTTGACCTACAGGTAACTTGACTTCCAGGTAACTTGACTTCCAGGTGACTTGACTTCCAGGTGACTTGATTTTAGGCGACTTGAATTCCAGGTAACTTGACTTCCAGGTGACTTGACTTCCAGGTAACTTGACTTCCAGGTGACTTGACTTCCAGGTGACTTGACTTCCAGGTAACTTGACTTCCAGATGACTTGACTTCCAAGTGACTTGACCTACAGGTAACTTGACTTCCAGGTAACTTGAATTCCAGTTAACTTGATTTCAGGTAACTTCACTTCCAGGTAACTTCACTTCCAGGTAACTTCACTTCCAGGTAACTTGACTTCCAGGTAACTTGACTTCCAGGTGACTTGACTTCCAGGTAACTTGACTTCCAGGTAACTTGACTTCCAGGTAACTTGACTTCCAGGTGACTTGACTTCCAGGTGACTTGATTTTAGGCGACTTGAATTCCAGGTAACTTGACTTCCGGGTAACTTGACTTCCAGGTGACTTGACTTCCAGGTAACTTGACTTCCAGGTAACTTGACTTCCAGGTGACTTGACTTCCAGGTGACTTGATTTTAGGCGACTTGAATTCCAGGTAACTTGACTTCCAGGTAACTTGACTTCCAGGTAACTTGACTTTCAGATGGCTTGACTTCCATGTGGTTTGAATTCAAGGTTGCTAGACCTTCAGTTGCTAAACATTGAATCCATTTTGTTTCTCCCTAGTCTTCATTCAAAGCTATTTTCATAAATTAACCAATACAGGCAGCGCATTGACACGATGGTGCAGAGTCTGACGGCACTGCAGAAGCTCGATCTCAATACTGCAGTGGAGAAGAATCGAACGTACAAATTCTTTCGTATGGCAGTGGCAAAATTAAGGCCTGAGGATCGGGAACTGCCTCAGGTTGAATTCTTTCAGCGCATGCTGGCTAAAGGCCTCGGGGTGCACCACGGCGGTGTGCTGCCCATTCTCAAGGAGGTTGTGGAGCTGCTCTTTCAGAAGGGCCTGGTGAGCGCCAGTTCTAGCTTGTTCGCAGATGAAGAGTCAGGTTGGGGAGTGCTACATGGAGAGTCAGAGGGTGGCAGTGCTACATGGAGAGTCAGAGGGTGGCAGTGCCACATGGAGAGTCAGAGGGTGGGGTAGTGCCAGATGGAGAGTCAGAGATGGGGAGTGCCACATGGAGAGTCAGAGGGTGGGGAGTGCCAAATGGAGAGTCAGAGGATGGGGAGTGGCACATGGAGAGTCAGAGGGTGGGGGAGTGCCAGATGGAGAGTCAGAGGATGGGGAGTGGCACATGGAGAGTCAGAGGGTGGCAGTGCCACATGGAGAGTCAGAGGGTGGGGGAGTGCCAGATGGAGAGTCAGAGGATGGCAGTGCCACATGGAGAGTCAGAGGGTGGGGGAGTGCCAGATGGAGAGTCAGAGGATGGGGAGTGGCACATGGAGAGTCAGAGGGTGGCAGTGCCACATGGAGAGTCAGAGGGTGGGGGAGTGCCAGATGGAGAGTCAGAGGATGGGGAGTGGCACATGGAGAGTCAGAGGGTGGGGGAGTGCCAGATGGAGAGTCAGAGGATGGGGAGTGGCACATGGAGAGTCAGAGGGTGGCAGTGCCACATGGAGAGTCAGAGGGTGGGGGAGTGCCAGATGGAGAGTCAGAGGGTGGCAGTGCCACATGGAGAGTCAGAGGGTGGGGGAGTGCCAGATGGAGAGTCAGAGGGTGGCAGTGCCACATGGAGAGTCAGAGGGTGGGGGAGTGCCAGATGGAGAGTCAGAGGATGGGGAGTGGCACATGGAGAGTCAGAGGGTGGCAGTGCCACATGGAGAGTCAGAGGGTGGGGGAGTGCCAGATGGAGAGTCAGAGGATGGGGAGTGGCACATGGAGAGTCAGAGGGTGGGGGAGTGCCAGATGGAGAGTCAGAGGATGGGGAGTGGCACATGGAGAGTCAGAGGGTGGCAGTGCCACATGGAGAGTCAGAGGGTGGGGGAGTGCCAGATGGAGAGTCAGAGGGTGGCAGTGCCACATGGAGAGTCAGAGGGTGGGGAGTGCCAGATGGAGAGTCAGAGGGTGGCAGTGCCAATGGAGAGTCAGAGGATGGGGAGTGGCACATGGAGAGTCAGAGGGTGGGGAGTGCCAGATGGAGAGTCATGGAGAGTCAGAGGGTGGCGGAGAGTCAGAGGGTGGGAAGTAGCTGATTGAGAATCAGATGTTGGTGAGCCGGTGAAGAGTCAGAAATGGCGGGCACACACCAGATGCCTGAGGAGTGGGCCGTGACCTCAGCTGACCCCGATCTCCAAATTAGGTAAAGCTGCTATTCGCCACAGAGACATTCGCAATGGGCGTCAACATGCCGGCCAAGACGGTCCTATTCGACACTGTGGTGAAGCATGATGGCCGGCAGAGGCGCCCTCTGCTGCCTGGCGAGTACACTCAGATGGCCGGCCGGGCGGGCCGCAGAGGCCTGGACGCCACTGGCACAGTTATTGTGGTGTGCAAATCCGAAGTGCCAGACGCCGGCACCCTGGAGCACATGGCACTGGGCAAGGCCACTAAGCTCGAGTCGAAATTTCGCGTCACCTACGCTATGATACTCAACCTGCTGCGCGGTCGGGCGCTACGCGTTGAAGAAGTTCTTCGTCGCAGCTTCTCCGAGGACAGCAGCCAGGCCATGGCCGGGGACAGGCAGCGCCAGCTTGTCCAGCTTGAGGCCGACATCGCTGAGGCCGGCCTGCCGTCCTGCCGAGTCTGTGGCGGTCCGGCTATGGATGCCTATCTGGCCGGCTTGCTGGAGCACCAGCGGCTGCGCGAACAGGCTACCAAAGAGATTTTAACCTGCTTCAGGTGAGGCTGTCTGAGGGCTGTGTACAGCTGGTACAGTACTGGCATAATAGGGTGGAAATTCCCATCTATTTTAGCTGCCTACTAACCGCGCCCATCTCTGCTTAACTTAAAAACTTAATGCGACTGCTCTATTCCACAGGGCCCAGATCCCTTAAAATTGCAGCTAAATAACCATTTTTATATAATGTATAATCTATCTAGCAATGTCTTTGATGCTAGTTTCGAATGTACATCAAAGCCAGACGTTTATCAACCAGCTGGTGATCAGGAAGGATGCCTCGAGGAGTGACTGCACTTTTGCATGCTCGTGGTTCCTGCACAGGATGCTGAAACAAGTTCTCACTAACCCATTGCCCCACTCTGCAGACCCCGCCCAGGCCAGCTCATTGTCATGCGGCCCTGGCCAGGCGAGCCCGGCACTCGCCGAGTTGGCGTGCTGCTGCAGCTTGACGGCAATCGCATGCGCCTGCTGACGCTCGGCCCGCTGCCGTCGTCCCCGCCTCCGCCAACTGCGCAATCGGCAACGGCAACATCATTTGCGCCTCTGGCCGCCGTCTGCCAGACTGAATTCGCCCAGCCGGCGGCGCAGCCTCAGCCGGTGCTGCTGGACCTGCCGGCAGCCGACTGGCTTGACGGTGTCGGCCAACAGACGGCCAACTCGCTGCGCGGCGAGGCCAGCGTCCGGGCGGTGCTGGACGATTTTAAACGGCGAGAATTGCCCAGATTTGCCGACTCGCCGCCCGGCCAGACCGTCAGCCAGGTGGCCCAGGAGCTGGCTGACCTGCTGCGGTCTCGATACGCCGCCGCCGCCCCCTCCCCGCTGCTCGATCCGGTTGACGGGATGGGACTTAAAAAGATTGACCAGGTGCGCGATCTGCGAGGGCAACTGGATATACAGGCTAAGATAGAATTGAGCTTATATAAGTTTTTTACTAAGAGGCAGGGGCTGTGCGCACCCTGGCGCACTTTAGGCGACATTGTCTCACAACCGGCGAGAGGCATTACTGCCCATTCCGCTGACTCCCCTGAGCAGGCACACAAGCGCGCGGATACGTACTCAGTCATACGCACAGGCACAACTCACACAGGAGTGTACTGCGGCCCTAACTTTATTTATCGCTAGGCATGTACACTTCACTGTGCCTTGGGGGTTGGCCCGAGCCGAGATTTCAATTTAGCCCCAAATTAGCGCGACTGCACTTGGAATCGAGCCTGGGCCGCTGGCACGAAAGAGCGCCGCGCTAGACAGATAGGCTACGGCCCCCATTGCAGCTTGTACATACAAGGGCTTCTGGTTAGGGACAGTGATCGCTTAGTAGGCCCTACTATAGTCAGCTGAAAAAGTAATCATTTGATGCTTAACCCCGCCAACACTGATGGCACGCCAGGCGTGCCATGGGTCTCATTTAACCATACACTGAGAATACGTGTCTATGGCCCAGATGGTTTAGCATAAATATGACTTTTCAACATCCCCATAAGTCACGGATGGCATGTTGTGCGTACCATGTTATTTTTTCGCAATTTTTTAACTATATTTGACTGCAAGTACAGGATAGATAACAAAAACTTTAAAAACGGACAACAACAGAACAAAAAACAATTAGGTAAACAATATTTAAAACATCGATGAGGCATTTAGGAGGAGCGTTTTGAATTTCGTATTCTGAACGTAATTAAGTTTTGCACCGTACCACCAGTGCAACTACTGTGCTGCTGCACTGTGCCAATTCTGAAAGCATGGGACAGCACACAGCCCGGGCTCTCCTGGGCAACCAGCGCATACGAACGCCGTTCTTTTGGCCACACCATTGCTGTAGCAGACTGCATCGCTTTGTCGGCCTCGCATTGGCATCTGTCGGCGGCAGCTTCGATGGCGCGTGCTGTGAGATGGTCTTGCGCTTCGATGTATTCAGACGTTTGCCCTGGCCTGTCTGCTCCATGAGAGTGCGGATCACAGCTTCCAAAAATTCAACGAATTTGATATCGCTTCCTCCTTGGCAATTGCAGATCCAGGCATTGCGGACCAACTGCAGCAAAATGTGGAACCCGAGCTTCTGGTGCCATCTGTATGTTCTTCTCCCCGCACTGTAAGGCTGCAGTGCTGCATCAAGGGGATCAACGCCTCCCATGTACTTATTGTACTGCAGCACCGAATTCGGCTTTAAAACTGACTCCTCCGCTCCGCCTCGGATCACTCGCCTCACTTCCGTGCTTTCAGCAACACCGTGCGTGTCCAACAAGTACACAGTTTTGCGACCGCTTGCCTTCCTGTCTACCAGCTTGACTGCGAGAACATCGCCGCGGCGCATCTGGGAGTGACTGACGGGTTGCAGGGGCAGCAATTTCAGCTCATTCGGCACACCTCGATTGGGCCTCACCGTCCCAGTCGGTAAAGTACTGCGTTCCAGCAGAAACTGCGCCAGACGGAGCGATGTGAACCAGCTGTCACAAAAGACCTTGTGCCCCAGGTCCAGCAATTTTTTACTCAATTCAACGACGATCTTCTCGCTCATCGATAAATTACCGCAGTTTAATCCATCTCCAAACTTGTCGTTATCCTGCTTAGCAGCATGTACATGAAAGTTCCACAGAAAACCTGTCGAAGCTTCCGTCAAGCAGTAGGCCTTGATGCCGAATCTGGCACGCTTGTTGGGCATGAACTGCCGGAAAATGAGCCTGCCCTTGTACATGACTAGTTCTTCATCGACAGACACCTCTTGACGTGGGCTGTAATTTGCTTGGCAAGTATCGCGGGCAATGTTAAGAAAAGGTCGAATCTTTTTCAAGGAGTCCTGTTGGTTGTCGGTGGTGCAGTTGTAAAATCGAAGTAATGATAATATCTGCACAAACCGATCCCTTCCAAGGCAATGTTCTTTCTGGGAGTATTCGCCGCCGTAGAATTCTCCCGTGGACCAGTACAATGTGCATTTCGAGCTTCTTCACAAGACCCATGTACAGGATGATTGCTAGTGAATTCTTCACCTCATTGTCGGTACACGGTCTCCAAGTTGATAGCAAATTGGGAAGAGCTCCGTCCTGATCTTCAGCTGTCAAATGTTGAAGCTCCATGTCAGCTCGGGCGTTGGGTCCAGATGCGAATGGCAGACACCAGATCAGCGGTGAGAAAGTGCTGCAGATAGAATTGCACCTGGGCCATTTTACCTTCAGGGGCTTGTGTTTGGATGTCTGGGTTCAGGCCAGGCACAGCGAGGAATTCGGGCAGATCGCTGAGACGCGAATCTTCACCATCTTGAGCAGTTGTCCATTCATTCTCGTTGGCGAACTCGACTCCATGCTCAGCTACTTCACCATTACTCTCACCATCTTCCTCGTCCAGCAACTCTTCATCGACACTCATATATTCGCTGTCGCTGCCATCGCTGGTGAAAACAGAACCTTCCATAATTGCAATTGCAGCATCATCAATGTTGTTAGCCATGATTTTGAGTCTCGCGTAAGTTTAATTAATTATACAGTAAAGTTGGACAAGTTTGTGGTATCAGTAAAAATTTACTGCATGATTCTGGACTGTTTTTACCATAGACAGTTTTAAAATAAACTGTAGTATCAGTCAAGCGCAAATTTTAGGACAGTTGGAACTCAATAGTTAAGTAAGCCAGTCAGTAGTCTATGTGAATTTCTTGAGCCGTAAATTGACACAGTGCTCTGTGGCAGTGGGAAAGAGATTGAAGTCCCATTGTACGCGTGGCATGCCATCCGTCAATAGTGACTGTGTGCGGAAAAAAGCTCAGTGCGCTACTGGTTAAGATAAACTTTAAATGGCTTTAGCTCATTAATGGCTCATCAAGCGCCGATATGTACGGGACAAAGATTGCGATTTCCATTCTCTATGTCTATTGCCGCAGTTCTTGTATGGTCAAAGCCAAGCTAGGCTCTAAGTCATTGGATTACGCTCGTACTCTTTCAGCTGACTATTTATTTGGGTGATTAGCAGTAAGTTAGAATTTACCACAGATAGTCTCGGCGGGCGTAAACTTCCTTTGTGCCGCCCGCTGGCTTTGCACTGAATCAATGGGCTTTTGACCATAGACATTCTCAGCGGGCAGGCTGTCTCGCGTTTCAACACCTGACTGCATACTGAATCCTGTCCTTTAATGCTTACAGACGCAGCTGTTCGCGAGACTGGCCGAATGCCGACGGAGCCTCCTCGCCAACGAGTGCCTCGCCTGTCCCGGCTTCAGCGCCCACTTCAGCCAGGCTCTGCGGCGTCAACTGCTAATTTGGCAGCGTAATCATCTTATGCATCAGCTGTCTGATGATAGCCTGCTGTATCTGGCCGAGTATAAACAGCGTCTGCAGGTGAGCTTTCTTCACTTGTGAGCCGTTCTGTACCGTTTACGTGTTATATGGTCTCCAATGTACACATGCTACACGGTCTCCAATGTACACATGCTATACAGTCTCCAATGTACACATGCTATACAGTCTCCAATGTACACATGCTATACAGCCTCCAATGTACACATGCTATACGGTCTCCAATGTACACATGCTACACGGTCTCCAATGTACACATGCTACACGGTCTCCAATGTACACATGCTATACAGTCTCCAATGTACACATGCTATACAGTCTCCAATGTACACATGCTATACAGTCTCCAATGTACACATGCTATACAGTCTCCAATGTACACATGCTATACAGTCTCCAATGTACACATGCTATACGGTCTCCAATGTACACATGCTATACGGTCTCCAATTTACACATGCTATACGGTCTCGAATGTGCACATGCTATACGGTCTCCAATGTACACATGCTATACGGTCTCCAATGTACACATGCTATACGGTCTCCAATGTACACATGCTATACGGTCTCCAATGTACACATGCTATACGGTCTCCAATGTACACATGCTATACGGTCTCCAATGTACACATGCTATACGGTCTCCAATGTACACATGCTATACAGTCTCCAATGTACACATGCTATACAGTCTCCAATGTACACATGCTATACGGTCTCCAATGTACACATGCTATACGGTCTCCAATGTACACATGCTATACGGTCTCCAATATAGTCTCTATGCTTTTGCCAGCAGCACTCCAAAACTTGATATACGCAAGTTTCAATTCCGCTCAAAACTGCAATCTTACAAATCTCCGACTGGCAGGTGCTCCGCAAAATGGAATTCGTCAGCCAAAACGACCAGGTCCGTCTGAAAGGCCAAGCAGCCTGCGAATTAAGCAGCCAGTGCGTCCTCATCACCGAGCTGATGTTTCAGAACGCATTCGACCAGCTGGAGCCGGCCCATCTGGCCTCTCTATTCTCCTGCTTCGTCTGCGAGGCTCGCCTGCAGCAGGCCAAGCCGCCTCCACCTCCGTCAACGTCCAATTCAGCAGCGTCGGCGAGACAGGACGGCCGTGTCGGCGGCGGCGGCCGCGATCCCGTAACTGACATGCTTCTCGAGCTGCCGGAGCCGCTGCGCGAGGCCCTCGATCGGGTTATTGACACGGCCAATTCGGCCCAGGCGCTGCAGTGCGAATTCCAGCTGGGCCTGGTGCCCGACCTGGACCCGGACAGTGTCCGGCCAGCTCTCATGCGAGTTGTGTACGAATGGGCCAGGTGAGTTGATTGCTAATTGTAGGGGTTCACGAGGCTAAATTGTCGGCAGTAAAACGCTTACAGCATTAGTAATCATTCATATTTGTAATAACAGATTTCGCTAACTGCCTTACAGAGGCACCAGTTTCCGCGAGATCGCCGGCCTCACCGACCAACAGGAGGGCATCATTGTGCGCTGCATTCAGCGCCTAGACGAACTGCTGAAGGACGCCCGCAACGCCGCCAGAGTCATCGGAGCCAATCAGTTGAGCGAGAAATTCGAGACGGCCAGCCAGTTGATCAAGCGGGACATTGTGTTCGCCGCCAGCCTGTACCTGGACGATTCTGTTGACAGCCACATTCTGAGAGACGATTGACCTGCCAATGCGTCCGTCTGTGCCAATTTCTCCCAGACCCTCAGGCTTTGCCTTCCCAGATCCTCAGGCTGGGTCCCTTCTCTCCCAGATCCTCAGGCTGGGACCCTGCCCTCCCAGATCCTCAGGCTTTGCCTTCCCAGATCCTCAGGCTGGGTCCCTGCCCTCCCTGATTCTTAGTCTTATTCATAACTCATAACTTCCATAATGTTTTAATGATGAACTTATTTATTATATTGCTCTGTATTATTTCTTGGCTTCTAAGTTACAAGTTTTAACAGCGTTCTGTCTTTCGAAAACAATTCAGAATAAGGCTTTAAGTCTTTGCTTTGTGCGTTACTTCAGTACTCGCAGAAAAGTAAAAGCATCATAAAAACTTTTATTTATTAACTTTTATTTTCCAACAATATGTTTAAACGTAGGGCAGAAGCCAGGGGCCAGGAGAGTCACCCAGGTGTATTTGGCATGGTGAGCAGCTTCGGGGCCAGGAGAGTCACCCAGGTGTATTTGGCATGGTGAGCAGCTCTGAGTTAGGGCAGGAGAGTCACTCAGGTGTATTTGGCATGGTGAGCAGCTCTGAGTTAGGCCAGGAGAGTCACCCAGGTGTATTTGGCATGGTGAGCAGCTCCAGGCCAGGAGAGTCACCCAGGTGTATTCGGCATGGTGAGCAGCTCTGAGTTAGGCCAGGAGAGTCACCCAGGTGTATTTGGCATGGTGAGCAGCTCTGAGTTAGGCCAGGAGAGTCACCCAGGTGTATTTGGCATGGTGAGCAGCTCCAGGCCAGGAGAGTCACCCAGGTGTATTTGGCATGGTGAGCAGCTCCAGGCCAGGAGAGTCACCCAGGTGTATTTGGCATGGTAAGCAGCTCCGGGGCCAGGAGAGTCACCCAGGTGTATTTGGCATGGTGAGCAGCTCCAGGCCAGGAGAGTCACCCAGGTGTATTTGGCATGGTGAGCAGCTCCAGGCCAGGAGAGTCACCCAGGTGTATTTGGCATGGTGAGCAGCTCCAGGCCAGGAGAGTCACCCAGGTGTATTTGGCATGGTGAGCAGCTCCAGGCCAGGAGAGTCACCCAGGTGTATTTGGCATGGTGAGCAGCTCCAGGCCAGGAGAGTCACCCAGGTGTATTTGGCATGGTGAGCAGCTCCAGGCCAGGAGAAGTCACCCAGGTGTATTTGGCATGGTGAGCAGCTCCAGGCCAGGAGAAGTCACCCAGGTGTATTTGGCATGGTGAGCAGCTCTGAGTGAGGGGCGAGGGCAGGACAGTCAGCCAGGTGTATTTGGCACGATGAGCATGAGCAGGATCTATTCCATCGTTCGATCCCAGATGGGGATCTCAGCAGGGAGCTGTCGTATTCCCAGCTGCAGTGCTGTACAGTTTTATCCTGGGGAAGCTGGTTAAAAGGTTGAACTTTGGACCTCGCCGCGACGCACCGAAGCCGTAGCCCAGGTGCAGGTACATGTGCAGCCCGACTGTCCGGTTGTTATGGAGACTGTGCCGCCAGTTGGTTAGCGCTAGACTGGCGCAGGCCATCCGGCGCAGGTCGCGGCCTCGGTGCGTGTCCGGCCGGTCGATATCGAAGCCGGACAGTTCGGCCGCCAGCTTGTGCCGCTCCGTCTCGCTTGGAGTCCGGGAGCCGACTGCGAAGAAGGTGTTGGGAAATTCTGCAAATTATTCGTCGAATTGAATACCTTCGTCTTAAGAGTGGGGAAATGACAGAAGTAAAGTTAAAAAATTTCTTTGGCAATACGCAGACAGATTACGATTAGTTCATTAAAAAGATCAGCGTCCCATCCGGTAGGGCGTCTGCAGCATTAGCAGCAGCATCTCCTGCATCAGCTGCATGTGTGCAGTATGACTTGGCGCGGTTGATGTGTCGTCCCAGATGCAGTCGCCAATGCCGCGTTGGAAATTCTCTCGTCGCCGAGTTTGAAGCGCACCGCGTCAACATGATAATCGAACGAGTTTAGCTGCCGTTGTGTCCAAATCTGGGAGCGTTGTAAAGCAGCGATCGTCCTCTGGCGACCGCAGGACCGCTCTGTCAGTAGGAACAAGCTAGGCAGCCCGGCCAGGCAAGTCCGCGGCCGACGAAGCCGCAGATCCTCGCGGACGTCGGTGAACCAGACAAAAGTCTGCACAATGACTACTGTCTGCCCAGATGCTATGCCTGAGACAGTAGCAATTGTAGTACATGTACGTTTATGCATGTATCTAAATCAGTTCTTGCCAAAAATGGCCTTCAAGACAATTTACACCGTTCTACGAGTGCAGCTAGCGTCCCGTCCTTTGGTAGTCCTTGAGTCTGCATTGCATTCAAGAGACAGTTTTACAAACTGCTCCTTTCCAAAGACCTGAACGGTGTAAGACATGCGCAGGTCATGGATGAATAGCATAATTGGATCCCGAAAAAGCTGTAAGAGTATTCTTTGTTCCAACCTTAGACAGTGCCTACATCAACCGTTGGGTCGCAAAAATGCCCGATGCTAAAGTACAAACTGAAGCTTTAGCCACGCAGCGGCTGAATCAGGTACGCTTATGCTTGTCGTCTACGATTGGGACAAATTAAGAAGCCGAACTTTGGCGATCCAGTTATGCGCGAGTTCATGATTTCTTTGGTATCTATTCACCCATGGCGCAGGTGCGCAACACCCTGCAGATTTGCCAGTAGAATATCACGCCACATCGACAAAACCGATTTTTGTAAAATCTCAATTTAAAACGAGCCAAATCACTCACACTCGGGCGGGTACTTCTTGCATGGCGACCATAGGCCAGGATTGCTTTGATCAACACTGCCGGAGAACACCTGCGAGGGCAGCACCTTTACGGCCGATGCTTGCTTTGCCTGCTGCGAGCTCAGCCAGTTGTAGTAGATGCCTGTTAGGGCCTTCGGACCCGTAGTCCACAGCGGAATGTGTCCGTGCATGTTCTTCAGCTTTTCCAGGACGTATTTAAAGAACGGATGCCCGGGCGCGGATCCCATGGCGGAGTTCATCATCAGCAGCGGCATGCCGAACAGGTTGATTGACTGCTCCCAGCGTTCCCGGTCAACAAATGCTGCGTAGCTTTTTAGCCTGGGAAACAGCGGTTGAAGGCACTTCACGTCCATGTCCAGATACACGCCTGGAGTTTGAAATCGTGAAATTAGATAGAGATCCATTATTGATCAGTGAGGAACAAGCAAGTACACTACTGGGTTAAAGTCTTATCCTAATTTTTGAAGGTTGCTAGCCGAGTGCAACTAAGTGCTAAATCTTTTATAGCTTGCGCAAAACGGCTAAGCACTGATTGTTATATAGAAATTCCAACTGGTGCGTCAAGTCAGAACTCAAAAACTGCTTTAGGCCTACAGTACCTAGCGTTTTCTTGATACCTTACTTACAGTAAAAATAGCTGACTATTGCATGCATAAAATTAATTATAACAAACTTTTATTCAATGCTCTACTAGTAGTATAAATAGTCGTATCAAGAAAATACGTTAGCAGTAAAATCTGAAAAGTCCTGATGAAAACGGTACCCAGGCCAAGAGGCGTCCCTTGCGTCGCCCCAGAGTCGTTTTAAAGTCGTTACAGGTAACCCAGGTAAAATAGGAACGTTGACTCTAGACGAGTCTAAAACGACAAGATGTTGCCAAGAAAGTCGCCTAAGAGTCAATTTAAGCGTTTTATTGTCTGCAAGTCTGAAAAAGACTCGTATTTGAGACGTGCTGGAGTCGCTGTAGCATCACTGAGTTGCATCTAAAGCGCACCTGCGCCACTTTATGAATTAGAATCGCATTTTGCATTTATGACAACTCTATTCAGTCTACTTGGGTTAGTAGAAAGTTAAGCGCTAACCCAACGACTTTTCGCGACTCTTGCGATCATGCAACTCACTTGAGGTGCTCGTGACTAAACAGTCGCCTCTCCGTTGCATTACAGTTGTTTGAATCGTTAAAGAGTCACAAGAGTGGCCCCAGACTCCTTGAGTAACTAGTGAGTTGTTTACAATCACTCTTTAGCGATTCTGGTCACGGTAACGTTTTCTAAACGTGAATTTGTTTACGATGAGACTGACACTTTTGAAAAACATTTGACAAATCCGCCCCCCACCGCCCCAGACTCACCGCCGAATCGATGCAGCACAGCGTACCGAATGGCGTCAGACTTTTGCAAGTCGCCTCGATAGCTGGCAAACTTGGCCGCAAAGTCAGGATAGTGATCCTTAATTAGGCGCTCCGCGTCGGCGTCCCGCCACAGGTAGACCTGCCAGTCGGGATTCAGCGCCAGGCAATCGCTTACAAATTCCTTGTAGTTTGAGTACGCATGCTCGCTGGAGAAAGTGTAGTGCAGTATGCGCGGAATCGGGCCGCAGTCTGAGGAGCTGCCTCCCGAACTGTTCCTTGGTTCAACTGCTGTCAGGCTTCCATTCTTGCGTTGGATATGAAATTGCTGAAATTATATATTTCTGGATTTGCGTTCACACTCGTTTTAGTGACCTCATTCTAGAGAGGTAGATTCTTGTAAAGTAAGCAAAGAGGACCACGGTATAGCGCTGTGAGAAGACTTGGCACTTCAGAATTCAGTCTTTCTCCGAAGATAGACTTTGATAGACTTTGAAACATTTTTGCTTCAAGCCCAGGTAGAGAATCT
The DNA here is from genome assembly GCA_002269645.1 of Macrostomum lignano. Taxonomy (NCBI): domain Eukaryota; kingdom Metazoa; phylum Platyhelminthes; family Macrostomidae; genus Macrostomum; species Macrostomum lignano. The sequence continues at coordinate 26,435 of NIVC01002019.1, read as the reverse complement.
AGAACATGACTGTGGGCCGGAAACACAAGGGAAAGAGAGAGGGAGTAGAGAAGAGAGAACAGGGAATAAAGGAGAAGAGAGAGAAGATTAGAGAGATTGAGAAGAGAGCTGAGAATAGACACAAACCTTCAGCGGACCGGATTGCTACTGTGAAGTTTCAAAAGGACCCGAGGGCCGGATAGAGAGGCTTCTGGGGTTGCATGTGGCCCGCGGGCGGGTCGGAGTTGGCCGTCTCCTGAACTAGAACATCTGTTCAGAGAAAAACTTGCATCGAAAAATACCTTAGAGACATATAGGAACAGCTTTTGTTTCGTCCTGTTCTACAGACATAAGTTGACATAAGATCCCAGTTGTTTATGCTAATAATAATAATAATTGCCTACACCTGCCCCAACTGTCAGAAGTGCAACTGACAGCTCAGCCGCAGCTATTGCGCGGCAGCGCGGCGCATCTGAAGGCTGCGTACGGCTGTTCAGTCCAAGGACTGGGGGGTCACCACACACACCCTCAATTACCCCAGCTAATGCTGGCACCCATTTTACAGCTGGGTGAACTGAAGTAGTTCAGAGTCAAGTGTCTTGCTCAAGGACACAAATTGTTCCGAGTGGGTCGAGAATCGAACCCGTGACCTCTCAGTCATGAGTCCGACGTTCTAACCACTAGGCTACAGCCCCTTAGCTTATGCTGGTATCATCACTTGGCTGAGGCGTTAGACTTAGAGAAGATTTTCGATAACCTCTTGTAATCCATAATTGACACCTTAAGATGAAATTGTGAGTTCACTTACCTGATTGAGCCCTGAAAATACTATGATCCCAAGCAGTACACATATAGAGAGGAAGCGTAGAAGTCGTTCTTGGAGCATTCGCGTAGACCAACAATAGTAGGATCCGTCTGAGTCAAACTGCGGAAACGGATCGTGAATGCTGTGACCGACCAGCTGACTGACTGAATGCTTATCAGATTAAATACCCATCTCTACCAACCAACCACCCAACCTACACCCATCTCTACCAACCAACCACCCAACCTACACCCATCTCTACCAACCAGCCACCCAACCTACCTACTAATACCCATCTCTACCAACCAACCACCCAACCTACACCCATCTCTACCAACCAGCCACCCAACCTACCTACTAATACCCATCTCTACCAACCAGCCACCCAATCTACCTAATACCCATCTCTACCAACCAGCCACCCAATCTACCTAATACCCATCTCTACCAACCAACCACCCAACCTACCTACTAATACCCATCTCTACCAACCAGCCACCCAATCTACCTAATACCCATCTCTACCAACCAGCCACCCAACCTACCTAATACCCATCTCTACCAACCAGCCACCCAATCTACCTAATACCCATCTCTACCAACCAGCCACCCAACCTACCTAATACCCATCTCTACCAACCAACCACCCAACCTACCTACTAATACCCATCTCTACCAACCAGCCACCCAATCTACCTAATACCCATCTCTACCAACCAACCAACCAACCTACCCAATACCCATCTCTACCAACCAGCCACCCAACCTACCTAATACCCATCTCTACCAACCAGCCACCCAATCTACCTAATACCCATCTCTACCAACCAGCCACCCAATCTACCTAATACCCATCTCTACCAACCAACCACCCAACCTACCTACTAATACCCATCTCTACCAACCAGCCACCCAATCTACCTAATACCCATCTCTACCAACCAGCCACCCAACCTACCTAATACCCATCTCTACCAACCAACCACCCAACCTACCTACTAATACCCATCTCTACCAACCAGCCACCCAATCTACCTAATACCCATCTCTATCAACCAACCACCCAACCTACCTAATACCCATCTCTACCAACCAGCCACCCAATCTACCTAATACCCATCTCTACCAACCAGCCACCCAACCTACCTAATACCCATTTCTACCAACCAGCCACCCAATCTACCTAATACCCATTTCTACCAACCAGCCACCCAATCTACCTACTAATACCCATTTCTACCAACCAGCCACCCAACCTACCTACTAATACCCATCTCTACCAACCAGCCACCCAATCTACCTAATACCCATCTCTACCAACCAGCCACCCAACCTACCTAATACCCATCTCTACCAACCAGCCACCCAACCTACCTAATACCCATTTCTACCAACCAGCCACCCAATCTACCTAATACCCATTTCTACCAACCAGCCACCCAATCTACCTACTAATACCCATTTCTACCAACCAGCCACCCAACCTACCTACTAATACCCATCTCTACCAACCAGCCACCCAATCTACCTAATACCCATCTCTACCAACCAGCCACCCAACCTACCTAATACCCATCTCTACCAACCAGCCACCCAACCTACCTAATACCCATTTCTACCAACCAGCCACCCAATCTACCTAATACCCATTTCTACCAACCAGCCACCCAATCTACCTAATACCCATCTCTACCAACCAGCCACCCAACCTACCTACTAATACCCATCTCTACCAACCAGCCACCCAATCTACCTAATACCCATCTCTACCAACCAGCCACCCAACCTACCTAATACCCATCTCTACCAACCAACCACCCAACCTACCTACTAATACCCATCTCTACCAACCAGCCACCCAATCTACCTAATACCCATCTCTATCAACCAACCACCCAACCTACCTAATACCCATCTCTACCAACCAGCCACCCAATCTACCTACTAATACCCATCTCTACCAACCAGCCACCCAATCTACCTAATACCCATTTCTACCAACCAGCCACCCAATCTACCTAATACCCATCTCTACCAACCAGCCACCCAATCTACCTACTAATACCCATTTCTACCAACCAGCCACCCAATCTACCTAATACCCATTTCTACCAACCAGCCACCCAATCTACCTACTAATACCCATTTCTACCAACCAGCCACCCAACCTACCTACTAATACCCATCTCTACCAACCAGCCACCCAATCTACCTAATACCCATCTCTACCAACCAGCCACCCAACCTACCTAATACCCATCTCTACCAACCAGCCACCCAACCTACCTAATACCCATTTCTACCAACCAGCCACCCAATCTACCTAATACCCATTTCTACCAACCAGCCACCCAATCTACCTAATACCCATCTCTACCAACCAGCCACCCAATCTACCTACTAATACCCATCTCTACCAACCAGCCACCCAATCTACCTAATACCCATCTCTACCAACCAACCACCCAATCTGCATAAATGCCAACCAAGCTAGCAACCAACAAGGCTGAATACTTATACGAGCTAGTGCCTATCAAAACCAAATTAACAAACAAGCTGCCTTACCAACTGATTTGGCTCTCTGACTCATTTACGACCTTTTCAAGACGTAAATTTTTACATTTCTTTTAATTTCTGTAGTCTCTTTTCTATTATTTCCAAGTACGCTTCTAACATTTGGCCGCCATGAATAAAAGCTATGTACGAGCAAGTCCTCCTCGGGTTGGCTTGGACCCCTGCTTTATTGACTCTGCCCTTTTCGCGAGCCCCCCCCCCAACCTCCAGACTGGGCAGTCGAAACTCTGGCTGGCACGCCTGCCCGCTTTTACATGTAAATTGTATAATTCACTCTTGATATGTGCAAAGGGACAGAAAAATAGTGAAAATAGTATCAGACACCATTGACTGCCAAGCCGGAGTTCTCTTTTCGAAAAGAACCGCAAGAGCTGCATGTAGATGCAAATAACGCATTCTTTACCAGGACTGCTCTAGTAGAAGGACGGGAAAGTAGGTATCTTGGAACATTTTAGGAGGCAGGCTTGACCGCGAAAAAATACACGATGAGAATGGATGATGGTTTTTATTTTTCAGCACAAAAATGGTTATTGCCTTTGGTAGCTCGTGCAAGGGAAACACAGTGTTCATCTTTTGATGTGTCTTGCCTTTCTTATACTCGTATAGAGCTCTAGATATGCAGTATCCACGAATGCAAGGAGCGGAGAATATTGACTAGATTCGCGGAGATTATGAGTATTCTCCGCTCCCTGTATTTGCGGAACACGTTTTGTCTATGGTAGAAGAAAGTGTTCAATCAACCTCACTCCTGCTCACGGCGTTAATTTTTTGTCTATGGCAGCGGAGGTTACTTAGTGAGAATCTCCGCTAGCAAAACACCAGCGACGTAGACAAGGCGTACAGGCAAAGTGGGATACATTTCATTAAACCACTTTAAAGCTCACTTTCAGGGAGGTTATTGACATAGATTTTATTTTTCGAGATTTCATCGATCACTTTCCCGGACATATAGCAAGGATTATTGTATGTATCTAAATAAGCGAGCTTCTCTCTTCTCTTCCTTCGTGACTCGAGAAATTTCTTAATGAAATTTTGTCTATGTTAAGAATGTGGGGGCTTTGCCCCCACACCCCCAGCAGGGACTTCGCCCCCACACCCCCATCCCTAACTTCAACCATAGACATACAAGTATGGCTCCGGGATTTATCTGAATACATCCCGCAAAATTAAAGTAGTTTAAATAAGATATTCTATGGGTTTGAGGTCGGTATGTGATTAAATCCCGAGAGCCGATGAAATACTCATTCGATCATTTCATTGATCATTGTCATTTGATGATGACCTCAAACCCATAGAATATCTTATACATAATCTTACTGAAACTCGGAGAATGTCTATGCACAATCTCCGAGGCAAATATTCAAAAGGCGGGATTTGTTTGATTATAGAGGCAAATTTCCCAACAATTATAATACTTTGTATTGACACTTACCTGTCTGAGGACTTGGTTGATGCTGACTTCAACTAAGGGGGTTAGCTATAGGTAGCGGAAATTTCTTGTCAAGTTTGGGCGACTCAAAATCTCCTGGGATGTGGCTTATTGATAACCCGAGAAAGAAATTTGCCTCTCCGCATCCTCGCCCCATTCACTTCGATTCTTTCTCCTCTCAAAGTATAGCCTGCCTCAACTTTCTCATTCGCCAGGTAACGCGGCTTGTGGAAGAAAATTTCGTCCAGCGGTGTACAAATGTACGCGGTTAGGATTTGCTTTCAATTCCTGGTGCCTAAGCGTCACATCCCTGCTTTTTTAGTTTCCAGCTTGCTACTATATATAGTAGGCGCAGCTCACCTGCATTTCTAACCCCTTCTACTCCCTTCCCCCGTCACAGCTTGCACTGCCACCGGCTCATTTGATGCACAAGCCGCATGCAGAATGCCAGCTCCTGATGAACTGCCTTGGCTTCGGGTTGCATAGGGCCGTGCGGGCAACACAGCATCCTGCATGTGTTGAACTATAGGAGGTGGGGTCTTTGTGGGTATAGCTTAACCAAGGAGACCCAGGAGCAGAACCTGGAGCAGCAGCTCATCCCCAAATCCCATTTTCTGTGACAGCTGTTATAGGCTGATTGTAGTTTTTGGCCGCTAGTTCACTCACAAAGTATAGTCAGTATTGCGGTAGCCTGTGATGGTATCGGCCGATGGCCCCCAAAGTTTAAGACGCACCAATTTTTTACTTTCATAATTCAGTAAAGTGGCTGCACCTGTGCCAAGCGCAGACTTGAGACTTCTATGGAGAAAGCCAGAAACAAGAAAGAAGATCGAGACACGAGAGACGCAGTCACACAGTGACAACAGGGCGCACTTATATGCACAACATAGCACAGGTAAGACCGGTACAAAACAGGTTAGTTAGACTAATCCTTTCACCTTGCTTGAATTGATCGAAGCATGAACTCTGGCATGTTTTACATATGTACATGGAAAAATGAAAACAGCTGATGGAATCTCTACAATTTTCTAAGCAAAAGTTCACAAACCTGCACTGGAGTAAAAACCTTCTTTTACTAAATTTATCGTACCTCGGCTTGGTTGCATCGACTTTTTGTAAACTTCGTTTCAGTTTTAAAGCTTGGACGTCCACACCGACAGTTGATCGGCGAAAAAAACTGATCGAAATCAATACAAAGGAAAATGACACTGCATGGGTGACTAAGTTATCTTAGGGAAAGGAATAAAGAAAACTGTAACAAATACTCAAAAACTTAGCGGTCCCCTACTAATCAATATTATAAATACATGCAAGAGGGAAAAATCAAGAGAGTATTGAAAAATAGAAGAGTCGTAAAAATTTTAAGATTGAGTTGTCAAAGCGAATGCCACTCCAAGTGGGGTGACAAAATTTAGAGCCGTAAATTAAAGAGAAAAAGCTAGCGTCGCTAAATTTTATAAGCACCATCATATGACTCTACACAAAATTTTCAATTCGATAAAGAGGAAAAAAGAAGAGAAAAATTGTGCTTATTTCTGCAGGGTCTAAATTACAGTAAAATTCAAAATTTACACATGTAAGTTCCAATTTGTGAATCGCGGACTTCCAATCCAATGTATGATCATTTATTTTAATTTTTGAATATTATACTTCAGTGGTATACATGCATGCAGTTTAGTACTTCCTTTTTGCATATTCTATTCCCTCCACAGATAGCTAAAGCTAGATATAAGCTTGCACGTGTACTTAGTGTAACTTTACGGACGAATTAAAAACAAGGAGTGCGTAGTAGGTAACAGAAATAATAACAGAAATAACACCATCAACTGCTTCGCTAATTATTTTTAACTTGTTAACTTTTAATAATATTGCAGACTTTGATACATCTACATGTAGACTCAACGATGTAAATGGGTTGCTCCCAGCAGCTGACTGCTAACAGTATAGGCTACAAGCGAGTGAAAATATTGACAATAACTTCAATAAGTCGATTGGATAAAGCTATCAGTGCATTGGAAGATTTTTTGCAATAAAAGCCGTACGATTTCGTTATTTAAGCGCCTTAACAAATGTTTTAAATAAAATAATAAAAGACTGCGCATTTAGCAATAACTTTTTGTTTTTACAGAAAAATTGCTTTATTTATATGTTAAAACAACTTAAGGTAAACATATATAAACCTGTTCTTAATTTTTAACTGTATAGTTATAATTATCGGGGGCCCAAATGTGTATAAATCAAATACGGGTCTCCCTAAAACACGCCCCGCACCGCTCTGCAGCGCTACACATTAAAACAAATTGGACTATAACTGAAGACACTTCAAAATGCGTTTTCTTTTAAGCTTCAAAGTTTTTAATAAATTTAGTTTTTTTACTATGCAATATAAAATTCGGTGAATAATAAGTGATATTAATAATAATATTAATAAAATAAAAAGAATATAATTTAATAATGAAAATGAGAGTATAAAAAATAATAAGAGTATTTATAATATTAATTAAAGATATTTATTCCATTACTCTTACAACAAATAGTTTTCTTTGCAATCAAATACTGCATTGACAAAAAATGTTATAATGTGTAGCGGTTCGGGGCGGTGCGGTGCGTGTTTTAGGGAGACCCATCAAATACGTCAATTTTTCCTAGGGTTAGGTTAGGCCCTCCCTAAGTGTATCATTAAAAATAAAAATTGCCAAGCAGAAGTAAAATTTACTGGTAGTGTATTAATATCTTGTCTAAGTGTCTTGTTCGAGTGAGACTTGAGTTAACTTGAGACTTGAGACTTGAAATGTTGATTCAATGTTAAAATATTGTGGCTAGATAAGAATTAGAATTTCAATATAAACCTGATTACCTATCGGGTTTGATGTATTGAAGGCATAATGTGGACTTTGATATATTATTGACAAAAAAATAGTTTTATGCTATTATTTATGCACCTACAATTTGAATTTCTTAATTTCAGTGTACTATTTTTATATACTATATTGCCCCTCAAGCTGCTAATTATTATAAAAAATTTGAATCAAGTTTCAATTTAGTCTATGTTCTAGTCTATATGTATATCAATTTTGTGTATAATTTTTTTGTCAGATTGTTTACTGTATACCAAGTTTTTTCAGAATTATTTAAAACATTCAACTTATTGATCATTAAATAAGGCTGTCTAAAGAAAAGCAGGAATGCACTTGTCTGCATGCCTATTTAGAAAAAAAGTTTTACCAATTAAATTGGCTTTAAATAAAGTTAATAAAAGTAAAATCAAGCAAAATTAACTGGATTCTATATACTATAAAACTGCATCATCTAAAAATAGCTTGATTGCACTCTTAACTTAAGTTAAGGCTATTAGGATCTATTGTGTTTTCTATAGGAATGATATAGCAAAACAGGAAGGAAAAATAGATAGAAGTGGTATATGGCAGCTAAGTACATTAGCTGGCAGCTAAGTATCAATAGTTGCAATTTGCCTCCTTATCCAAAATTAGCAAAGCTCAATCTTTTTAAGTCCTCTCATTATGTGCCCATTAACTATTAATAAATAGTACAATTAACCATAGTTTATAATTAATGTTTTTTCATTGATACTTTATAACTATTCAATCATATTTATGCTACCAAATTCAAATTTGATGCAAGCCTGCACTCAGCAATGGGCAAAATTCCTAATGGCGATGTTGAGAAGGGCAAGAAGATTTTCATCCAGCGCTGCCTGCAGTGTCACACTGTTGAGAAGGGCGGCGGCCACAAGACTGGGCCAAACCTGCATGGCCTGTTTGGCCGTAAAACTGGCCAAGCGGCCGGATTCTCCTACACGGACGCCAACAAGAGCAAGGGTATCACCTGGGGCGAGGAGACCCTCTTCGAGTACTTGCTGAATCCCAAGAAGTACATACCCGGCACAAAGATGGTGTTCGCCGGCCTCAAGAAGGAGCAGGAACGCGCCGATCTCATCGCCTATCTGAAGAGTTCCACCAAGTAAATCGGCTGAGCTAATGCCCTGATAGGCAATTTGGTTTCAAACTCTAGTTAATTTTGCTGCAGAGTATTAATAGATAATAAAAAATTACTGTCCTTCAGAAACTCGTGACTGTGCCCAGTGCTCACCGAAATTCGGTTTTTAGTCTCGTGTAATATCATCCTGCAAGTTCTCATTCAATCACAATTGGCCAACTGGACAACTAAAGCTATAGGATAGTATTGATATTAATAGTATTGCGAAACCTAAAAAAATTCTCACTAAAATATTTCACTTTACTTACTTGCCACCGAGTCTTGGTCATCAGCTACCGATTTAAAAGCCTCTCTTGCCTAAAAGAGTCACAGAAGGTCGCTATATAAATTTTGCTACTAACCCTTTTTGTATAATTTAACCAGCTGTTCATCTTGAAGGTTTACCGCGCCAACCTAGAAATAAACAAGAAAATGGCATCGAAACTGGGCATCAATTTGGTTTTCGCTACAGTTTTTTTCAGTCTTTGTTTGAACCAAAAAATGATTGACTCTGGTTTTGTTTGATATTTTTAACTCAAATGCAAAAAATGCATTTCGGACACTTTGTAGCTTCGTATAGATTTTGCGAAACTAAAATATCTAGATATTGTACTCCAAAAATGCGCTTATCTGCATGTGCTCCTTTTTCAGTAGCAAAGCTAGCGTTTTTTGCCTTTTTAACATTAAAATAAAAATTAAGGCAGAAGAAGGAACAGGGGAATTAAGACAACACGAAGCCTGCATGCAGACAGCATGAAATCAGCCTGCTGCCCTCGCCGGGAATGTATCGAGAATTATTGGTGTTCGAAAAAAAACGGGCATTAATATATAAGGGCAAGGCAGGTTTCCCGTTTGATCGAAGTTTTTTTCGCTGCGAGGCAAAAATATGTACGAGTATACAAGCTATAATGCATGATCGTGCAAATTGTCTAAGAGGCGGCATTTGATGTCGTTGTGACTGACGACGAGCCTCAAATTGCTGTAAAAAAAGCTATCGAGGCGGCTCTATACACTACATGTAGTTCAAACTATAGGCGACTGCATGGGAATCCACTGCGGCCGATCATAAATCTTGTCGTGGAGAAGGACGCGGGCATCTGTAGTGGAAGAGCTGCAGTCTGGCGCCGTCAGTCAGGACCTCTGAGTGCAGCACCAACCAGACAGATTGAGAGGCAGCCTGGGCTTTCCCTAGCGCGAGCTCCTCTCGCCCACGTCCGGCACGAGGCCGCCGAGATAAATTAACTGACGGCTCCTCAGGAGCGGCTTCAGCTGTCAGCATGCTCGAGCAGAATCTCGGCAAGCGGATCGGATTGTTTGCGGCATCGTTTATTAGCACTTCGGTCTTACGTGCATGCGTTATGTGTAATTGTTTTCCTCCTACTTGTAGATACAGGTTCTATGCGGCGAGGGATGGGGAAGTGCAGGTCCCAGCTAGACTAGGTCTCTGATCATGATGTACATATGTACATCCTACAGAGACTTATTTAGAATTTACTGGTACTGGTTACTTGTTACTGGTACTTGTTACTGGTTTGACTATTTGGTGAATTCGGCTCACACTCTGATTCAGCTTTTATTCCATGCCTTGCGCAAGGACTTCTAGACTAGATCTAGAACTATAGTTCTAGACTAGGTCTAGAAGTCCTTGGCCCTGCGACCGGTGCACTCACTACTCCACATTTCGACTCATAGTGAAACAGACAGAAACAAAAGGAGTTGAATGACTAATGCCCTGAATTACTGACCCTTGGCCTTAACCGCTCGGTTAATTTATTAAAACACGGAATTCGTAAGTCAAGATTAAAAAATTAGGATATGATGAGAGCAATGGGAGACTGGGCTGACCATACCCAAGGGCAGCGCAACAGAGAAAGAAGGCTATATCTTTATATATGTACATGCATATACATTAAATATTCCATATGTTGATGGCACAGTTTGCCTGATTGGTTCTACAGTATATGAATCCATTTTATCATTTTTGGGTCCATGAGAATTGCCCGCAGACAAATTGCCCGCCGAGATTTGCCCGCAGGAGATAATTGCCCGTTGAGATTTTCCCACAGTGCATTTTGCCCGCGAGTTAATCGCCCGTCGAGCTTTCCCGCCGAGAATTGCCTGCCGAGATTTGCCCGCAGTGCAATTTGCCTGCGAGTGAATTGCCCACCGAGCTTTTTCTTGCCGAGGTTTGCCCGCAATGCTTTTTTTACTGCAGTGCATTTTGCCACGCCTCAGAGATCCTGTCTGCAGCCCCCCCCCCCCCCCCCGACGGGAAAGTCTCCTGCGGGCAAATCGTCTACAGGCGACTCTCGTGCTCCCCTCTCTCCTTACAAGCCGAAGCTATAAAGACTTGTGACGCAAATTGCATTACCAACAGTTTAGAGGTGACGCGGGTTGTGAATTTTGCGTCACTTGGGGGGGGGGGGCTGGAGATCTGGGAAACGTTGATTACTGGCAGTGATTTCTGGATGAAAAAAATTAACATTTTTCTGACTGTACGGACAATCTAAGATCTTAACATAAGTCTATTATTTACGAATCAAATGAAATTAAAAGTTATAACCAGAACATACTTCAGGTTCGTTAAAACTTCCAAGAAGCCAAAGTCAAAGAGCCACGAGATCAACACAAATCAGCTGATTTCCGCCTTGCCTTTTGCTATGTAGGCTCTTTGCTATCTTTGCTATGTATTGCTACTATATGTTATAGCAATCAGCCACCTTTTATGATTTCCGTACAGGACAAAACACTTTCTATGTTATTTAGAATTTCGAATCACTAAGTACTTAATAGCTACATAGGCCTAGTGCAGCAAGCCTCGATTAAACTGGTTGATTCGCGTATAAAAATGTAGGAATAGTGCTAGGCTACGTGAATGCATCATGCGTATTGTGCATATAGGCCGACAATGTTCGTGTGATAAAACTGGATCCAGCCAGTTTGGAAAGTGCCTAATGCTACAAGTTCCTAGGTAGTATCCTAGGCCCCTAAACTTAAAATAAGGCACCAGGCAGCCACAGCCAGGAAGACGGTAGAATCCTCGGAATTTTCCGGCGCAAATCAGCAATTTGCCGGCGCACGGCGCACACTTCACTGCGCCGCGCGCATGGGCTCGGCGCATCGGCGCATGGCTCGGTGCATCGGTGCATGGCTCGGCGCATGGCGCACAAGGTACGTCAGTGTACGTGACAATATAATAATGAATAATAAAAAAACGTATATTAAATGTCAATCAATCAATAAAATAAACGATAGTCGATACGATAGTCGTTATTTCCAATGTTGTTTACTATTTCAAATTTCATTAATCGACTTAACAAACTTAACAAATTTGCGCCTTTCGCGGCTTTTGTTGCGTCTTTTTGCTTATATTTTGCAAATAGAAGCCATGATTGAACTGCTTGAACTTCCATTGATATTGATTCAATTTAGATACTTAATACTTGATGGTGCTTTTTGAAGTGTATTTTTCTCGGCGCATGGCGCACAAGTAATTTTTTTTCTCGGCGCACGCGGCGCACAAAAAAAAATTTGATGGATGTTATTCCGGCGCACACGCTGCACCTTCCTGACCATGGCCAGGCAGAAGTACGAGTAGGCCTATTTTAATTCAAAGCCTCAAGAAGCTTAGCTAATCAAAAATAGTTAATCCAATTAGCAAATCCAATTAATAAAGACTAGACAAGACAAGACTAGTCTGTCTGACAGACAAGTAGCCTGGGCCTAAGGCCTAGGCCATATATACATAGACATTTTAAGCCATAGCATAGGCCATCTATGTTGGAATTAGGCCTATAGCTATAACTAGGCATAATAGACTCCTAAATTGACCTAGGCTAATTAATCCCTAGTCAATAGGCCTATAATCTGTATTATATCAATTTGTCTTTTTATTTCTATACCTATGTGCCTATTGATATTGTCTTTCTATACAGTAGCTATAGAAACTATCAAATACCCCTGATACTTATAACCCTATAGAAATAAAATGAAGATCTTATTAAAATTGCTATTAATTTATATATATAAAGTTTAAGAAGTCCCTATTCTAGGGATAGCTAGCACATGACTAAGACTGCCATACACTAAGACTACCACAGCTATTACTGGTTACTAGTATTAAGGAGGAGCTACTAATCTTCTAGCATTGCTATTCCTCTCATAGGTTCTTCTCTTGTAGCCTTGTCCTACCCATAGTCAGGAAGGTGGCAGTTTGGTCGGAAAATTCCGGCGCACACAAGCCCTTTTTGGGCACACAACGGCGCACAGCGGTGCACAGCGGCGCGCCACAACAGCGCACAGCGGCGCACTGGCGCACAGCGGCGCACAACGGCACACACCAGAGGACACCGGCGCATGGCGGCGCGGCGCGGCGGGCGCCGCGCCACATGCAGCGTTACCCTTGTGGCAATCCCATGTAACGATGTAAGTCGTTACTTGTTACAGTACACTATTCACTGTTCTATCTAATGTAACACTGCATTCTACCAAAAAATAAAAAATAAAATAAAATATTTTCCTTTTCTTTTTACCTTTGTTTTTGCCATTTGCTTACTTTTTATGTTTGTTTTGTTTTAAAAATTAGAAATTAAATTAAAAATTTTTTAAATTTCTATTTTCGGTTTAACGATCTCAATTTCTCATAGATAGCCCGTAACCGTCCCGTAATTGAAAATATTGGCGCACAAAAATTGTTGTTATGTTGTAAAAAAGGTCTTTTATTGTCGCAAGGCAGGTAGTGGCGGGCGCACAACGGCGCACACGAGGGTTTTTGTGTCGGCGCACGGCGCACAATTTTGGGAGAGGCCAAAATTTGTTCCGGCGCACACTCTGCCACCTTCCTGACTATGGTGTCCTACTAGCTCTCCTATCTACTCATCTCTTCTCTAGCACAATCCAATAACACATTGAGCCAAATTCTTCCCTGTCTTCCCCAAGTATAGTGGTCTTGGTATGTGGTAGTCTTGGTCTTACACCAGATAGCCTAGGCTTAGTCCCTATCTTATTCTTAGCCTAAGGCTTAAGTTTAATATACTAAACCTAGGCTATAATATGTAATTAAAAAATCATATTATTGTCAATTGATATGCTATATAACTAATGTCTATATATGTTTTATTGCTTTTATAGCTTTATAAGGCCCTATAAAACTTGGGATTAAATGAGTAAATAAAAATGATATGATCTAATAGTCTATAGTTTTTTAAATCTAATATAGGCTTAAAGGTTTTTTAGCTAGGCTTAAAGTAAATAATATAAATAAATTGGTTAGACCTAGGCCTAATTGTAATAAATATTAGTTTTCAAGTATAAATTAGACCTATTATAATTAAATCAACAAAATATTAATGCCTATGCAGGCTCCTAAATATGCTATTTATATTAGACCTACAAGTTTATTAAACAACAATATTAGAAAAAAAATTTCCATTATTATGATTTTATTATCACAATATACTAAATCTTAATACTCTAAGCCTAATCTAGTTTTTCCTAAATACTGTATAATGATACAGTAAATAAGTTTCTTATTTTGGATTAGAGTATAAATTCAAAGAGAAGTTTTAATTATAAATGCTAAAGATTATATACTAGTATGTCTATTCAATTTTAGTTCCATTACTAATCTATAATTAACCTCTTAAGCACTTCTCTTACTGGTTTTTTGTTTCAGATTTGAACTCTAATACTAAGATGGACCCAATTCTCGACTCTATAAAGCTTGTCTTAGAGGATGCTAGAAGCTTCACTAATGCATCATTTGCTGGAATGGATGCTGCTTCAGTGTGTCTTATAACTTTTGGGGCCACAGTTTTACTTTGCAGCATCATTAACTTTCTCTGTGACCCTGAGTATAGTGAGTTTATTACAAAATTTCTTTTGTTACTTGTTTTAAAATACTAGCTGCTGAGTGTCACCTGGAATTCTATAAGTAGCTGCTGAGTGTCACCTGAGATTCTATAAGTAGCTGCTGAGTGTCACCTGGGATTCTATAAGTAGCTGCTGAGTGTCACCTGAGATTCTATAAGTAGCTGCTGAGTGTCACCTGGGATTCTATAAGTAGCTGCTGAGTGTCACCTGAGATTCTAAAAGTAGCTGCTGAGTGTCACTTGGGATTCTATAAGTAGCTGCTGAGTGTCACCTGGGATTCTATAAGTAGCTGCTGAGTGTCACCTGGGATTCTATAAGTAGCTGCTGAGTGTCACCTGGGATTCTATAAGTAGCTGCTGAGTGTCACCTGGGATTCTATAAGTAGCTGCTGAGTGTCACCTGGGATTCTATAAGTAGCTGCTGAGTGTCACCTGGGATTCTATAAGTAGCTGCTGAGTGTCACTTGGGATTCTATAAGTAGCTGCTGAGTGTCACCTGGGATTCTATAAGTAAGTAGCTGCGGAGTGTCACCTGGGATTCTATAAGTAGCTGCTGAGTGTCACCTGGGATTCTATAAGTAGCTGCTGAGTGTCACCTGGGATTCTATAAGTAGCTGCTGAGTGTCACCTGGGATTCTATAAGTAGCTGCTGAGTGTCACCTGGGATTCTATAAGTAGCTGCTGAGTGTCACCTGGGATTCTATAAGTAGCTGCTGAGTGTCACCTGGGATTCTATAAGTAGCTGCTGAGTGTCACCTGGGATTCTATAAGTAGCTGCTGAGTGTCACCTGAGATTCTAAAAGTAGCTGCTGAGTGTCACTTGGGATTCTATAAGTAGCTGCTGAGTGTCACCTGGGATTCTATAAGTAAGTAGCTGCGGAGTGTCACCTGGGATTCTATAAGTAGCTGCTGAGTGTCACCTGGGATTCTATAAGTAGCTGCTGAGTGTCACCTGGGATTCTATAAGTAGCTGCTGAGTGTCACCTGGGATTCTATAAGTAGCTGCTGAGTGTCACCTGGGATTCTATAAGTAGCTGCTGAGTGTCACTTGGGATTCTATAAGTAGCTGCTGAGTGTCACCTGGGATTCTATAAGTAGCTGCTGAGTGTCACTTGGGATTCTATAAGTAAGTAGCTGCTGAGTGTCACCTGGGATTCTATAAGTAGCTGCTGAGTGTCACCTGGGATTCAATTCATAATTCATCTATCAATTAATAATTTTTATCAACCGCCCACGCAGCTTTGTTGGAGCGAATGCGGACGTCCTTCTTTAAATTCGTGAAATCGCTGCCGCCGGTGAAAAAGCAGATACAGGCAAAGAAGCGCGAGTCGGTTGTAGAGGTAAAGAAGGCATTCGAAGCTGGCCACTCGAGTTCTAAGCATCCGGTGTTCAAGGAGCTACCAAAGAAGTCTATGACTCCAGTAAGTCAGTACTCGTCAGATAGGAAAAATTTTGATGATTTAATTCATATATAGATAATCCCTGTGTGCCAATTCTAATCTCCACAGGCGGAGGTCATGGCTGTGGCTGCCGACTACAAAGCTGCCTCGGTGAATTGGACCAACGGCTCCGTCTCTGGCACCGTCTATCACGGCGGCGAGGAGCTCACCGATTTGAACGCAAAGGTGAGGCAGCTGCTAGGTCTAGAATTTGTGTTACTAACTTAGTGTTTGGGTTCTGTCTATCTATAAGCAGTTTATGAAATTCTACTCTGTAAACAATCGCCCAGGTATATAAAGAGTTCGCCTGGACCAATCCGCTCCATCCGGAAGTATTTAACGATGTGCGCCGCATGGAGGCCGAGGTGGTCAGCATGACTTGTCAACTGTTCAACGGCGACGAGGAGGCTTGCGGATGCGTGAGTGAAAGCTCCGTTTGATTTATTCAAGTCTCTAGACCCACCTAGTGAGTCACCTGTGATTGGACAGCGGCTCATCGCTGATGGGATGGGGTAGAGCTAGGTCTATTGATTTTTTGCCCAGCCAGAACCTATGATTGGACAGCGGCTCATGGGATGGGGTAGAAGTTTATTGATTATTTGGCCAGCCAGAACCTATGATTGGACAGCGGCTCCTGGGATGGGGTAGAAGTTTATTGATTATTTGGCCAGCCAGAACCTATGATTGGACAGCGGCTCATGGGATGGGGTAGAAGTTTATTGATTATTTGGCCAGCCAGAACCTATGATTGGACAGCGGCTCATGGGATGGGGTAGAAGTTTATTGATTATTTGGCCAGCCAGAACCTATGATTGGACAGCGGCTCATGGGATGGGGTAGAAGTTTATTGATTATTGGGCCAGTCTGACCTGTGATTAAACTAAGGCTGAGTTATGGGGTAGATTTTTGTTGGTCGTTATTTTATGTTTTATGCGTTATTTTATGTTGTCATCAAAGTCGTTATAGCGCAATGAACAGCATGCACTGTTTTCTATATTTGTGCTGGCGCAAACCGCTTTAACCTTAAATGAAAATTTCACCCAGTGCAGGCAAGCGCTTTAGTCAATAATGTCATTACAGTAAACTGGACAGAGGCAGACCGCACTAAAACGCAACTAATTTGGTTCGTCCTGCGTCACTGGGCCCGAAATTTTCTTAGTAGGTTTCGGGCAAACTCTGCTTGCGTTTGTCTGTCTTTGTCAATTTTATCTGATTAGAAGCCTGAAGCCTGTGGCATGCTCTTCTTAGTCCTTACAGTCCTTATCTTTCTGTGTCTTTCTGCGCTCGATGAAAGTTTCACTTTCTCAACTGAAACACTTCACACATTTTCTACCGAATTTCCCGGCAAAAATGGAAGCTCCAATGATAAATTTTAATTCTTTTTCATGCGTAACTACTCACTCACATCTGAGTAGTAAGTCGGGACTGTCACTGTAACTTGTTTTTAGTATGTGAGCTGGGTGTCTTTAGTATGGCAGCTGGGTGTCTTTGGTATGGGAGTTGGGTGTCTTTAGTATGGCAGCTGGGTGTCTTTGGTATGGGAGTTGGGTTTCTTTAGTATGGGAGTTGGGTGTCTTTAGTATGGGAGTTGGGTGTCTTTAGTATGGCAGCTGGGTGTCTTTAGTATGGCATCTGGGTGTCTTTAGTATGAGAGCTGGGTGTCTTTAGTATGGGAATTGGGTGTCTTTAGTATGGCATCTGGGTGTCTTTAGTATGGCATCTGGGTGTCTTTAGTATGGGAGTTGGGTGTCGTTAGTATGGCAGCTGGGTGTCTTTAGTATGGCAGCTGGGTGTCTTTAGCATGGGAATTTGGTGTCTTTAGTATGGCATCTGGGTGTCTTTAGTATGGGAGTTGGGTGTCTTTAGTATGGCAGCTGGGTGTCTTTAGTATGGCAGCTGGGTGTCTTTAGTATGGCAGCTGGGTGTCTTTAGTATGGGAGTTGGGTGCCTTTAGTATGGGAATTGGGTGTCTTTAGTATGGCATCTGGGTGTCTTTAGTATGGGAATTGGGTGTCTTTAGTATGGGAATTGGGTGTCGTTAGTATGGGAGTTGGGTGTCGTTAGTATGGGAGTTGGGTGTCGTTAGTATGGGAGTTGGGTGTCTTTAGTATGGGAGTTGGGTGTCGTTAGTATGGGAGTTGGGTGTCTTTAGTATGGCATCTGGGTGTCTTTAGTATGGGAGTTGGGTGTCGTTATTATGGGAGTTGGGTGTCTTTAGTATGGGAGTTGGGTGTCTTTAGTATGGCAGCTGAGTGTCTTTAGTATGGCAGCTGGGTGTCTTTAGTATGGGAGTTGGGTGTCTTTAGTATGGGAGTTAGGTGTCTTTAGTATGGGAGTTGGGTGTCTTTAGTATGGCAGCTGAGTGTCTTTAGTATGGCAGCTGGGTGTCTTTAGTATGGGAGTTGGGTGTCGTTAGTATGGGAGTTGGGTGTCTTTAGTATGGGAGTTGGGTGTCTTTAGCATGGGAGTTGGGTGTCTTTAGTATGGGAATTGGGTGTCTTTAGTTTGAGAGCTGGGTGTCTTTAGTATGAGAGCTGGGTGTCTTTATATGCAGAAGGGTGTCTTTATTTAGAATAAGATCTAGACTAGCTTACATTTGGCTCATACTTAAGATTTTCGGCACAAAAATTATAGTCTTGAGGATCTCACAGAAAGCAGATTAAAACTAATAAATTAGATAATAAAAGGCACACTCGATTGATCAAGTTAGTCAAAGATCGCAGCCCAGAACCCCCCCCCCACGCGATTCGACTGCAAGCGTGACGGTTGACTTCCGTTAAATTTCAAGCAGATTTTTCTGAGCGGCACTTCACACTTTCTAGTGGCATCAAATGTTAATAGTTTCCAGAGAATTTCACTTTGCGTGATCCGTGAAACGCGGATTAATCATTGTTTGGCACGTTCAGATTATGAACTTTAATACGACAGCCAAATTATTTGTCATGCCATTCCTAAATAATTTTTTCAGACAACCTCAGGAGGCACCGAGAGCATCCTGATGGCTTGTCTCGCTTACCGAAACCTGGCTTTCGACAAGGGCATTCGTTATCCGCAAATGTGAGCTCGAACATACAGAGGCAATTTATTTTAATTTATTATTTTATGGAATAAACAGTGCTTTAGTCTGTAGCTTTTTTTTCAGAGTTGCCCTGGTATTTGAATCAGCAAATTTCCACCTAAATCCCCCTAGAGCTCTATGAAAATTACTTATGAAAGTCCATGAAATAGGGTTGTCCAGCGTAATGTAGGACTGATGCTGATGTAAATAAAATTTTAATGCTTCGCTCGGACAACCCACGCGCGAGAATCGCCCATAGAACCCATGAGAATGCCCATAAAACCCATGAGAATGCCCATAGAACCCATGAGAATGCCCATAGAACCCGCGAGAATCGCCCATAGAACCCATGAGAATCGCCCATGAGAATGCCCATAGAACCCATGAGAATGCCCATAGAACCCATGAGAATCGCCCATAGAACCCATGAGAATAGCTAATCGAATCACCCATAGAACCATGAGAATAGCTAATCGAATCACCCATAGAAACCCATGAGAATAGCTAATCGAATCGCCCATAGAACCCATGAGAATCGCCCATAGAACCCATGAGAATCGCCCATAGAACCCATGAGAATGCCCATAGAACCCATGAGAATGCCCATAGAACCCATGAGAATCGCCCATAGAACCAATGAGAATCGCCCATAGAACCCATGAGAATGACCATAGAACCCATGAGAATGCCCATAGAACCCATGAGAATACCCATAGAACCCATGAGAATGCCCATAGAACCCATGAGAATCGCCCATAGAACCCATGAGAATGCCCATAGAACCCATGAGAATGCCCATAGAACCCATGAGAATGCCCATAGAACGCATGAGAATGCCCATAGAACCCATGAGAATGCCCATAGAACCCATGAGAATCGCCCATAGAACCCATGAGAATGCCCATAGAACCCATGAGAATGCCCATAGAAACCCATGAGAATCGCCCATAGAACCCATGAGAATAGCTAATCGAATCACCCATAGAACCCATGAGAATAGCTAATCGAATCACCCATAGAAACCCATGAGAATAGCTAATCGAATCACCCATAGAACCCATGAGAATAGCTAATCGAATCACCCATAGAAACCCATGAGAATAGCTAATCGAATCACCCATAGAACCGCATGAGATTAGCCAATAGAACCCATTTAAGTTTATTTTTAAATTTAGATAATTGAACGCCTATTTCTTGTAGCATTTAACCCCAGAAACCAACCCAGCTACTCCAATCCAGAAATTTAGAAACTCCAGATGGATCATATTAAAACTTTTCTAGAGAACTTTCTTGAGTTTTCATTCACCCAGTTGGAACCTGAACCCGAAAAGAGCTCAGGATCTGCTTTAACTTTTTATAATGCAGACTTGAGCAACTAAGACTTGCTGAATAATAGCTCGGTCGCTACAATCCTAGTTTGAGTAAGGCTTCGAATAGTGCTTGCTTGAGCAGCTGGCTGCAGCTGCTGAGGCTGCTACTGTAGTTTAGATAGAAATTATGAGTTGAAAAAATAAAGTTTCGGTTTCATCTGCCTCTCACCTTTCGCAACTTTCTTTCATTTTTTTCTCTCGTTTGCGGCACGCAATTTGCGGATCTTTTTTGGCCTTAAACTGGGGCCAGTGTTTATAATCCTTGCTCTAGGCCTTTCAAAATACGAGTATACGAGTACCCCCATATTTTCTGAGTCTCTTTCTCGCTTATTTAGGGAGTAGTAAAGCCAAAGACTTAATTATTCACCATGTCGACGTTTCCTACAACTATAGAAGTTTGTCCCACACTCACTGAACCTGCCTCAGTCCCACACTCACTGAACCTGCCTCTGTCCCACACTCACTGAACCTGCCTCTGTCCCACACTCACTGAACCTGCCTCTGTCCCACACCCACTGAACCTGCCTCTGTCCCACACTCACTGAACCTGCCTCTGTCCCACACCACTGAACCTGCCTCTGTCCCACACTCACTGAACCTGCCTCTGTCCCACACTCACTGAACCTGCCTCTGTCCCACACCCACTGAACCAGTTCTTACACTTTTCCTGCCCTCTCTTTCCTCTCGCTTGATTCTTGAATCTGCTTCTCTGCCGTTAGTCCAAGCCAGGGAAATGTTCAAACAGTGTGCTGAAATACTTAAGTTTATCATTTGTAATTAAATGGCGATGACTGCTCAGGGCCTCCTTATCCATGTTTGGTGCTAATATCCTGAATGAAACCGAAACTCCACCCCTCTCTGTCAAATGATGATTCGTTTTTTTAAGAATTGCAGCAGAAAGCTTCAAATTTCAATCCGTACTTGTGTGTACACTAGACTGTGTGCTCATCCATTATGCATTGCAGTGCCAAGGTTGACAGTCTAATTAGATAAGCGCTTGAGGGGAGTTCAAATATAATTTTTTTCTCTTCAAGTCTTTCGATCGGCCCCCTTTTTGGGCGTCTGCCGGCTTACTGAGGGCTGTTGACTCTGTCTGTTTGCATTTCTAAATTATAATCATGTACTACTGACTATACTGGAATAGGCCCTACTGTTCTGTAGTTTTGATAAAGTCTCTCTTTATCCTTCTGTTTAGGTCTAAATATCTAGTTTTAATTCTCACTTGTTGCTTATGCATTGCAGGATTGTGTCCACCACAGCTCATGCCGCGTTTGATAAGGTGAATATTTTGCATGCACCCTTTGATTTGATTTACCCTTGATTTTATTGATAACTCCCCCCGGTTAGCCAAGGGCACTAATAAGGTGACGAGGCAATAATGTATGCCGCCTTTTACCTATGCAGCCTAGCTCACCTATCAAACTTGTGTTTTTCATTTCATAAACTCGCTGCTCAGGCCGCTCACTACCTGAGGATTCGAATTGTTCACGTGCCATCTAAGCCGGATGGCCGAGTGGACGTTGCGGCTATGCGATCAGCTATTAATAAGAACACCTGCATGGTAATGGATGGCAGCATGTGTAATGTACTGTGCTGAATTTAATGGTAACTGACATAAATTATTAGTGGTATTACTCATTTCAGCTTGTCGGCAGCACGCCATCCTATTCTCATGGAATTATTGATCCCATTGGAGAAATAGCAAAGGTGAGCTATGCTTGCTGGGAGCGCTGACGGTTGATATTTGGGGGGGGGCGCCACTGTTAATGCTGGCAGCGCTACTGTGAATGCTGGTAGGGCCACTGTGAATGCTGGTAGCGCGCCACTGTGAATGCTGGTAGCGCGCCACTGTGAATGCTGGTAGCGCGCCACTGTGAATGCTGGTAGCGCGCCACTGTGAATACTGGTAGCGCGCCACTGTGAATACTGGTAGCGTGCCACTGTGAATGCTGGTAGCGCCACTGTGAATGCTGTTAGCGCCACTGTGAATGCTGGTAGCGCGCCACTGTGAATGCTGGTAGCGCGCCACTGTGAATGCTGGTAGCGCGCCACTGTGAATACTGGTAGCGTGCCACTGTGAATGCTGGTAGGGCCACTGTGAATGCTGGTAGCGCGCCACTGTGAATGCTGGTAGCGCGCCACTGTGAATGCTGGTAGCGCGCCACTGTGAATGCTGGTAGCGCGCCACTGTGAATGCTGGTAGCGCGCCACTGTGAATGCTGGTAGCGCGCCACTGTGAATGCTGGTAGCGCGCCACTGTGAATGCTGGTAGCGCGCCACTGTGAATGCTGGTAGCGCGCCACTGTGAATGCTGGTAGCGCGCCACTGTGAATGCTGGTAGCGCGCCACTGTGAATGCTGGTAGCGCGCCACTGTGAATGCTGGTAGCGCCACTGTGAATGCTGGTAGCGCCACTGTGGTATCTGGGGCACCATTTTCAATGCTGTGTAAGCGCCGGCTTTTGGTATTTGGGTGCGCGAACTATTTTATAACGAAACTCTGTGACAACACATAGTCAGACCCTGAGCCCTGGCAAACTGTTTACTTTCTCTGCTGCTCTCGTTAGTATCAGAGAAATTATTTAATTTAAACACTTGCAAGTATCTGCGTTGTTGAGTCTTGTTGACAGAGATTGGCCCCGGTGGCTGCAGCAGGATGTGCATACAGCTCTTATAGGCAGCTCTAGGGGAATATTTCGTGTTGCTTGAGTTCAATTCAAATATTAAAAAAACGATTTTGCTCTTGGTGGGCGCGGCCATTCCGCTGCAAGTACGGGATGTTGACTGGATGGGGCGGCATGTCGGCCATAGTGGCACCCGATGTCTAAGAAACGCTCCAGAGCAAGCCTCCTAAAAGCAAGACAATGGCTTTTTAAACTGAAGAAAAGATTTAAAAAGAAAAAGTAAAATTTATTTTAAACAAGTAATGTCACTTTTTTAGCCTAATAATAAAATATAATGTATAAGTTTTTACTAATTAGTTATTAAACTAATTAGCACCTATCTAATTTTGTAAGTAAGTAATGAATCATCATCCTCAGACTGAATTCTCTGAGTCTGCATCTTCTGTTTTAGCACTATTTTTTTGTACTGAGAACCTCGGATAGACCCCGAAGAGGCAATGTCATCAATTAGCAGGTGTTATTAGCGACAGCTAATTTGTCAGCGTAACTGGGCATGTGCTTTGTTTGCCCTTAGGCAGTCGCAAGATAATTAGATACGGAGAACTTTTCTCTTGTGCTCCTTGGCTGTTTTTAGAGTGCCTGGCAATACTACCTTTATCGAAGGCATCCTACTGTTATTGAAGGCATCCTACTGTTATTGAAGGCATCCTACTGTTATTGAAGGCATCCTACTGTTATTGAAGGCATCCTACTGTTATTGAAGGCATCCTACTGTTATTGAAGGCATCCTACTGTTATTGAAGGCATCCTACTGTTATTGAAGGCATCCTACTGTTATTGAAGGCATCCTACTGTTATTGAAGGCATCCTACTGTTATTGAAGGCATCCTACTTTTATTGAAGGCATCCTACTGTTATTGAAGGCATCCTACTGTTATTGAAGGCATCCTACTGTTATTGAAGGCATCCTGCTGTTATTGAAGGCATCCTACTGTTATTGAAGGCATCCTACTGTTATTGAAGCATCCTACTGTTATTGAAGGCATCCTACTGTTATTGAAGGCATTCTACTGTTATTGCACACCTGGTCACCCCACAGAGTGGGTCTGCCGTACTTCTGGTCTGTTCTATACTTTTTCTTTGTATTCTTCTGTAGGCTAGACAGCCACTTTTCCAGACCGTCTTCATGCTCCACGGTAATCTCGGTACCTTGCTAACGAAAACATAATTCGTTAAATAATCATGATCTTTCGAGAGTCCCGGGACTCTCAAATCTCAGAAGTTGTTAGTCCAGCATTAGTCTAAAGAAAAGTACTTGCAAAAAAATCTCTTATAATTAGATTCGTCCAGTTTTCGGCTTTCAATTCTGTTCATTAAGTAGAAAGTTGCTAATTTATATGCAAGTTTTTTTCTGTTACTGAAACAAGTTTGTGGAATGATTGATTATGCTTATTCGCACACGAACTTGTCGACATAATGAAAGAATAGGAAACTATACTTCATCTTGTGCCTTTATAATTAACGCTCAGGGGTCACACCGTATGTTTGAGTATTCAGTTCGTAAAGGACTAAATGATTCAGTGTTTTAAGTCAATAAACTAATGCGCTAACTACCTCATAAGCCTTCATTACAATAACATCTGTTCCCAAATTTCGTTTTCGAATCTTTCGAGAATTATTTCGAGTTGAGCGCATTAATTGTTTATAGTTCTTGTATTTCCTGTTTATCTTGTCTTTCGCTTAAGTAGACTTACCGCCTACTTGCCTTAATAGAAGGAATACCAAGTAGCATTTCCGCCCGTCGAACTACCATCGGGGGAATCCCATCGACAAACAATTTTGTTTGCTGCGCCAGAACGGAGCAAAGCAAGCACACGAAATTCAAGAACACGCTCCATAGTCACTGGTGCCACCTGTTGAGGGTCCAGAAACTCCGCTTGGGTGAATGCAAGTGACCAACGAAGTCCTTTGGTCAATGTTAAGATACGTTTGGTCGATGTGCTGATAAAATCTCGAGGCTTTACAAAGCCGCACTGAGACGCAGTGCTGATTGGCGAACAGAGGTGTACTGAATTACACTAGCGCTTGTGGAAAAAATCCGGACCTGGCCGAATCGTTGACTCTATCTCTGAGACAAGTCTACAGTTTTTTTAAGCACGAGTAAGCTTACAAGCCGATGTTTATATATTATGATAAAAACAAACGCATGACAAATTCATCAGCGCTATGGGTCTTATAACAACGTACATACATGTACTGCACTACATATTTATTATTACGATGGGTTTAAAAGAATTTTACACTCTAAGAACATAAGAAAAGGTCACCGCGCTCAATCAAAGAATTGGTCAGTAAAGTCAAAAGAATAGTACATCGAGCACTCAGTGTACACTCGCTGAGTTACACGATCCGACAATCTCGACAGTCCGGATGGCTTGCGACTTGATTATTGTTTGAGAAGGTGCGCAACAAAAAGCTAGCGTTGTTCCGTTCCATCGCAGTAAAAACTGGGGGGATTCCCGCCCCTTGGCATACTTCTACTGTCAATGTAGTATTGGTTTTTCCATGATACAAGCTATTTTTTGACTCAGAAATTCGAATGAAAGACAATCAAGCCTGGAATCGGGCAAGCTTGATCAACTTCGCGGCCATAAATGGCAAGTTTGGATGTCCAACTGCAGGCTTGCTTGTTCTCAGTCAGAAATTTGCGTGTTGTCTATGGCCCAACCCATACGAGCGTATTTGTTCTATAGGCTTTCAACTTTGCATGTCCGTTTACTTAGCATGTAACTTAGCATTACGAAACCGAATGTAATCCACTTTGCCTGTGCGCCTCGTCTATTCCCCCAGTGTTAAATGAGCGTGATAATCAGTAGCGTAACTCTGCTACCATAGACAAACCAACGAGATGGATAGACTATGGATAGCGGAGATAACCCATTATCTCCGCCGGAGTCGCACATGCCGTGGATTACATACAAAGAATCGTCTGATACTAGGAGATGAGCCATAGACCGAAACGAAAGATGAGCCATGAGCCATAGACTGAGCCTTACCAATATAATCGTCTCTGCCTCTTTGGCAACATTTTTTTGCTTGACCATCGCTAAATTCTCAACGTCTTTAACTAGAAGCATTATCTTAAGAGCAATCAATGCGACCCTCTCACTGTCCTCTGAAGCTGGTTAACATCCTACCGATTGTCGACCTCTTTCCGTTTGTCTTCTTCGGTGTTTTTGCGGACACTCGAGTTAGTCTGTACTCTATTTCAATGTCTGTACCGAATAATCGGA
>NIVC01002018.1:132500-212228 GCA_002269645.1 Macrostomum lignano | reverse complement strand
ACTACCGGTTTGAAAGATCTGTTTTCTTTTGTAATTTCATCTGTAGAAATGACCGGACGAGCAGTAGATTCTGCTTCATCAATAGCAATGTCACGAAGATTGAGTGTTCTCTCCAGACGATTAAGCTCCTTATTATTTTTTACCCCAAGAGCTATACATTCGTTTAGATAGCTACTGTGTGATACATCGTTTCTCTTTAATGCTTCAAGTCTTTCTTTGATTCGATCATGCATCGCTGTTGACTGGTTCATGAACTCTTCTAAATTATTTACTTTACCTGTGTTGGTTGCGACGTTTTCTTTAATTCTATCATGCAATGCTGTTGACTGGTTCATGAACTCTTCTAAATTATTTACTTTAGCTGTGTTTGTGAAAACTCCTCCTTCAAGAATACGCATCCGTCTATCAGTGGAATTTCCAGAAGATTAACTGTCGATCTCAAACCGTTGATTTGCGAGACTGCCGAAGTTATTTCTGACCTAAGTTCATTAGTTGCGTTTAACAACGGCACATAAAGCTTATCACTTTCAAACTTCTGCCTAGCTACTTTAAGCCTGAGATCTTCCATGTTTATTTGCAACTGGTGCATGGAGCGCTCTAGGGCTTTCAGTCTGTTTTTATTCAGTTTGATCTCTGGGATCTCTTCATCAGTGTTAATGTAGCGCTTGTCAAGGAAGGAAGTTGTGAGAGTGCTGTTGCCTGTAGTTGACTCACCAGCAAAATTAATAGACATTTTTTTAAATGAAAAATTAAAGTAAAATTCTTTTCTCCTTATTAATCATGACAAACTGATAGGGTTGGTTCCACTTTTCATAGCATATGTTAACAAATTCCTCCTGTGATATTGTTCTGTTAGAGTTCTTAGCTGGATATGTAATGTGAGCTGGGGCAATGACCTCATTATAAAATCGTTTCAGTCGATCCTGTGGTATGGTTGGGAAAAGGAGAATCAAATTACAGTTACCTCTAATTGTTTATTTGGCAGTTCAAACCAGTTTTGGGCAATGTAAATAACATTGCAATTATTATGTCTACCCGGGTGAAATAATTTTCTATCTGTTTCTGGGGACCGGTCATGCAGTCATTGAAGACAATCAGGTGCTTTCTCCCCTTTTCTAGTTCATCAGGTTGAGGTAAGAGTTTAGTTTTAGGATCTATCTGTGGATCTCCATAAGTGAAAACTTTAATGTTTTGCCATTTTTCATTGTCTGGGATGTGCTTTGCGTATTCGGTGGCTACAACTTCCGGGTTGCTGTTGAGGTCTTTTTGATGTCTAAAACATTGAATAATATCTTCCTTGTTGAGTTTGTTCTGTAGGCCCGCTACTAGCATTTTATACTCATCTTGATACAGAGTGGGTGAATAGATATGTAGTGTGTCATAATCGAGGAATCCAGGTCTGAGGAGCATGTTAAAAACTCTGAAGGTTTTCCCTGACCCAGATGAGCCAACAACAATGCATCGGAAGTGCCCTGGAATTATCTCGTTGTGAGCAAATTTTATCTGATTGCGTGTCCAGTGGGGATGAAAGTCGTTTGTGAAGTCCATTTTTTATGTAAAAAAACTTTTTCTTTTTAAACTTGTGTATTTAAGACGCGTGTGTCTTTTTTCGGGATGTGTATGTGTGTGTCTCTTTGCGGGAAGTGTGTGTCTTTTTTCGGGATGTGTGTGTCTTTTTTCGACTAGTCCTACATCCGACTAGTCCTACACCCTCACACCTCTTTTACCGTCAGGGTGCACCAAATTAGTCAAATTTAAAACGCCTCCTTTCTTATATTCAGCTCTCATCTTTGCGTAGATGGCTGGATCGACACTATCTGCACTCGGTGCAAGGGGTTGAATATCTGGTATTGATTTCCGGGTTTTATGAACCGTATCTTTAATCTTTTTGGCTGCTGTGGCTACACTGCCAGCCGCTTCGGCAACGTTCTTGATGTTCTCTTTGTTCTCTCCAATGACCTTAAAAATCTTGGCCCCCTGAGCGATCAAATCGGCAAGGCCATTCCCAGAGCGTTCTTTTCTTGGATAGTGGCCGGCAGGGAAAAGTCCAGATTCGCGTTTAATGAGATTAAGTTCCTCTTTGTCATAGTATTTGTCAATGTCTTTTTCGAAAATAAGTGGCATTTTTACTTGAAATAAATTATTTTTTGTTGAACCGCGAAAGCAGAAGCTCTCTCGCCCTCTTATCGATGTATTTTCTCTCAAGAATTTTATTGAGGATGTGAACGAACACTTTTCTATTCTCATCTTTCATTCCGGTCTTTGCTGCACCTAGAAGAACCGCTACTCGCTTGTAGAATTCAGGCATGCCTTTTCCGGAAGAGCTTGGTGGTGATTCGAATGATTGGTCAGAGAAGGATGTTCCTGGTGAGGGTTGCTGTAGCCTAGGTGTGAATACTCTGTCATTGATTCGCTTCATTCGTTCTGGGAGAACTGTTCTAATTGTCGCCAAGTATCAGGGTTTCTATCTTTGTACTGCGAAACAAGAATCGGTCTACAGTGTCAAGTTGATCAAGTACTTGTTCAACCTGGGTTTTTTGTTGCTGTGGCGGTGGAGGTTGTTGTGGTTGTGGTTGTGTTTGTGGTTGCTGCTGTTGTGGTTGTTGTAGTTGTTGTTGTGGTTGTGGTTGTGGTTGCTGCTGTTGTGGTTGTTGTGGCGGTTGTGGTTGTTGTGTTTGTTGTCTTATGACCTCTTCTTGATCCGGCAAACCAAACCATTGTTTAAAGTATTTGTATTTTTTACAATTGTTCAAGACAATCCCGTTTTCATGTAAAATTTTCAAAACACCGTTGTTCTTGAGAATGTCTATGTCCCTATCGAGAGCAAAGGTAACAAGATCTTTGTAATTTTTTAGCTGCTTCTCGGATCTTTTTTTCTGATTTTTAGTCATGTAATCAAGTAAAGTTTGAGTGAAGGGGATTCGTTTAGTTTCTGCGCCTTTATTGATTGAAATAGTTTCCTTCGTCACTTCAATGTTGTAATCCGCCGGTTCCCCGGTAATATTTTTTCGCCAGTCGCTAATTCCAAAAATATATTTTCCATCATCCAATACGGGGCCAAAAAAGTTATCCTTCACATTCATCTGCACTGGTTGTCCTGGTTGCTGAGCCTGTGGTTGTCCCGGTGAAGATGGGATTTTACCCAATGTGTTTTGCAAGTGGCTCTCTTGAATATCATCAACTGCTTCCTTCACAGTGTCGAGGTTTTTCTTCGCTTCTGTGTATCCGGGTTTGTGAAATTCGGTGGCTGCTTGGACGAATTCATTGTAGGATTGTTGCTCCTTATTTATTAGCCCGGTAACTCGTTTCTCTGCTTGTGCTAGCTTCTCCAATTCAGATATCTGCTGTGTACTTTTTCGCTTCATTTCTTATTTTATTTTATTTTTAGTTAAAAAATGAACGACCCACTGACACCAGTTTTCTACAAAATTAACAAGCCTATTTTGAGTGATGATAGCACAATCAAAGCGACTCAGGTAAGAGTTCCCAGTCAGGAAAATCAGAATGAAACTAATCTTGGTCCTGGTCAAACACTGACATTTACATACAATGGATGTTCGTATTTGGTTAGTGTGCACAGTCTAAGGAGCGGCTTCTATATGACGTATCAATTCAAAACTAAAGGAGGCGCAGACGCCGCTCATGCTAATGATGATCTACACAATGCGGATGTCGCACTAACCAGTAATTTCTGGGCTTATATGTTCAAAGAGTTTAATGTGTCCAATGGAAGTACAGAATTGGAAAGAATAGCAAACTTTGGTGTGGTCTATGATACCCAGTGCTTGATTGAGAACCCGGATTTTATTCAGATGGGGAGCGGTGCTGGATTCATCCCCAATGAACAGACAGGAGATGAGAATGACCCTGGTTACAAAAAGAGAAAGGAGAGATACAACTATGCTCTTGTTGGTGAGAACGATGCTGCTAAGAATCCGCTGTTTAGGTCTGTAGATATTTTTGTACCTTTGAGGTTTATGAGTGGTTTCTGTAATAGTTTCAATCGGTTGACAAGCAACTTTAGCTACACATTTAGACTAGAGATGATCGGAACAGAGGAATTTGGTCGGGGGCCAATCATACATCGATGGAGATTAAGCTAACTAGCGTGGAGCTGTACTTAGAAATTATTGAGCCCAAGACTGCACTCAAAGCTGAATACTTGAAGGCGATTGAGAAAGACATTGATGTTGCTTATACAGCTTATATGTGCAGAGATGAGCGGAATGACGCAAGACACAATATTTGCATTAAAGAAGGCTCCTGTAGCAATCCAAGGTACATTATTGTCACTATGAGGAATACAACTAATGTAGGTAGATATCTACATGGAAACATTCGATCGATTCAACATGAGATCAGTGACAATTTATACCCTGCATTGCCACAAAATGGGAATTTCTCGGAGAACAAGATTAGTAAGTTTTACAATGAACTGTCGGACCTGGCTGTCAAAGAGAATAACGGTATTGTTTTGACAACCTTGCAGTATAAAAAAACTATATCCAATATTTGGTGTTGATGTGACTGCTAGACAAATGCCTACAGACAATAGCCCTGTTAACATTGTGACTAATATCGAGCGGAAAGAATTTGGTGCCGCAACGGCTGTTGATCTGTTTATTATCTATGCATTTGAGAGGAAGATCAAGGTCAATATGATCAATAACTCGTCTAGTAAAGTTTGAATAATTTTTTTTCAATAAAAAAATGGAAGCCATAGCCGAAAGACTAAACAACATTGTTTCACACTCTAAGGAGAGCATTCCAATCACTGTAGCGGGTCGCATTACTGAGTCAAACGGAATCTTCATTCAAAAATTGGAGCAACCACTTCGTTTGGATCCCGAGGCGAATTACCACGTCTATCTCAATGATTTCACTGGGTGGTCAAATGTTCCCAATGTGACAGCGGAAAATAACAAGTTTTATTACAAATGGAAGCGTACTACAACAGAGGTTGTGATATTTCCTGTCAGCACACAGAGCGTGGATACTTATAATTACTTCTTGGAGAACGTCTTCACTAAACGAAAGCATTTTGAGATACCGGATGAAAGCAAACCAGAAAATAAACTGTTCCCTGTTAGATTAACTTATGATCTAACTGTCATGAGAGTTATCTTGCAAGTTCATAAGGACGCAGAGGTAGAGTTTAAAGATGGCACTTGGTATCGCGAGTTGGGATTTGAAAAGAGAGTTTATGGTGGCGCCACAGACCAAAGCCCGCTGCAGGCGCCTGGCACTGTTGCTGTGTCCCGGCTAATATCCGGTATGTACTTGGCGCCAAATATCGCTGACATTGTCAAAGGTTTGAATATATTAATTCGTAGCAATCTGAGCCATGATTGGATATTCAAAGGCAAACGAACCAACATACTTTTTAACATTTCAAACTCTGTTGCTGGTGGCAAAATGCTTGTGCAAAAGCCAAACCCCGTGAAAAGAGTGATTCTGAGTAATAGAGAGATACATGAAATCGTTCTGCAGTTTGAAACAGAGGATGGAGTTGGTGTCGATTTTAACGGGGAAGAGTTTGTGCTAACAATTGTTATAGAGAGAATGTGAGTCGTCTTCAGACTTGTAAAATTACGATATAAGCCACCAGGTACAACCTTATAGTTGGCCACTTCAATTGCCTTATAACTTCAGCAAAGTTATAGTAGCTGTCATAATCGTTAATGACTACTCCGTGTTTTTCAAACCAGTGAGATTTAAGTGCTTGATTAATATTAGGGCCATTGATATCAACGTCAGGCCAATATTTTCTCATGTACTCGCTGCATTCTAGTTTGCATCGGTACTTGGATTTGTACAATGGATGGGGCTGAGTATAATAAGAACCTGGAGAGACAACTGGAAACATTTTTTATTGAGAATTTAATTTTTTTCAAAGGGTGAGGACCCTGCGCTGATGATTTAAAGTCTTGGGGATCTGGTTTCGCCGCTTCGGATTGAATGTGGGGAGAAGAATGCAGATTATTTTCTGATTGTTTCGAACATGCTATGGGTGGATTTGGAGCTTTTATGCTTAGAGCATAAACCCTCAGAGCATAACATTAGGACACCGGTTATGCTCTGATTCTGTCAGGGATAATATGGATGGATTTAATAGGATTATGTTCGAAGTTTTCGGAGCAAGTGCGACCCCTCCCCTTTTTCAAGATTCTGTCAGGGATAATATGGATGGATTTAGGTGGATTATGGAGGAGGTTTTGTGAGCGGGTGCGACCCCCCTTTTTTTCTGATTCTGTCAGGGATTATATGGATGGATTTAGGTGGATTATGGAGGAAGTGAAAAATTTTGTCCCAGAAGCCCCCTCATGCCTTCTACTATAGATAGATAGATAGATAGATAGATAGATAGATAGATAGATAGATGCCGATCGCAGGTTCAAAGCGCTAAAAATGCCACTTTAAAAGGCCTGAGCGTCGCAGCAAAAACAGAGCCCAGTGATTGAAATTATGGATTCTGGCCGGGTTCTCCCAGCCCTCGCCAGCAGCAGCCGCGGTCTCCCCTATCCGTCCCGCGCCTCGTCGCCCCGCATTAAATCGATCCCGGCCTCAATTGATTTTCGGTCGGCTACACGGGCCAGAAACTTGGGGGGGGGAGTGGGCAGCTTCCAGCACTTTCTCCATCATAAAGCGGTTGGCCGTTCTGTCTTCAGCCTCAGTCCGCAGCCGCAGAGCCGGCGTGTAAACCATGGGCTATATATTGCATCGCAGCAGGGCAACTCCTTGTCTTTAAGTTGCTGTGTAAAGTGTGGAAATCCGCGTGTATCGCCATGGTCCGTTGCCAGTTCGCTGGCAGCTCAGTGCAGTCAGAGAGCTTTTTATCTCATTGCATGGCAGTCAGTTTATCGGTTTCTTGGGAGAGTGTTTTATATGGCTAGGGGATCACTCAGACCCCCCACAGTCTCGATACACATCTAGACTAGAGTCACTTAAGGGATAAAAAACGCCATATGTCACACACTAGACAGATTCCATTGGTATAAGAATATGTTTTAGCTGCAAGACAGCCGATGACTGAGAAATCCATAACAGATCAATGCAGCTAGAAATCTGTGGAGATCTAGAGAAACCTATGCAGATCTATAGAAATCTATGCAGATCTAGGGAAATCTATTCAGATCTAGAGACTTCTATGCAGATCTATAGAAACCTTTGCAGATCTAGAGAAATCTATGCAGATCTAGAGAAACCTATGCAGATCTATAGAAACCTTTGCAGATCTAGAGAAATCTATGCAGATCTAGAGAAACCTATGCAGATCTATAGAAACATTTGCAGATCTAGAGAAATCTATGCAGATCTAGAGAAACCTACGCAGATCTAGAGAATCTATGCAGATCTAGAGAAACCTATGTAGATCTATAGAAAGCCATGCAGATTTAGGGAAATCTATTCAGATCTAGAGACTTCTATGCAGATCTATAGAAACCTTTGCAGATCTAAAGAAATCTATGCAGATCTAGAGAATCTATGCAGATCTAGAGAAATCTATGCAGATCTAGAGAAACCTATGCAGATCTAGAGAAACCTACACAGATCTAGAGAATCTATGCAGATCTAGAGAAATCTATGCAGATCTAGAGAAACCTATGTAGATCTATAGAAACCCATGCAGATTTAGGGAAATCTATTCAGATCTAGAGACTTCTATGCAGATCTATAGAAACCTTTGCAGATCTATAGAAACCTTTGCAGATCTAGAGAAATCTATGCAGATCTAGAGAAATCTATGCAGATCTTGAGAATCTATGCAGATCTAGAGAATCTATGCATAGAAACCTACACAGATCTAGAGAATCTATGCATAGAAAAACCTACACAGATCTAGAGAATCTATGCAGATCTAGAGAAATCTATGCAGATCTAGAGAATCTATGCAGATCTTGAGAATCTATGCAGATCTAGAGAATCTATGCAGATCTAGAGAAACCTACGCAGATCTAGAGAATCTATGCAGATCTAGAGAAACCTATGCAGATCTATAGAAACCCATGCAGATCTAGGGAAATCTATTCAGATCTAGAGACTTTTATGCAGATCTATAGAAACCTTTGCAGATCTAGAGAATCTATGCAGATCAAGAGAATTCTATGCAAATCTTGGGAAATTAATATAGAAATATTTAACATTCGTAAACTCAAATAATAGAACAGATTTTGTTACAATAAGGACGCGATTATTCAAAGTCGAGTCGTGAGCATTTCCCCTCGTTAGAACTGACCTCTGCCCCAGCACTTGAACT
The DNA here is from genome assembly GCA_002269645.1 of Macrostomum lignano. Taxonomy (NCBI): domain Eukaryota; kingdom Metazoa; phylum Platyhelminthes; family Macrostomidae; genus Macrostomum; species Macrostomum lignano. The sequence goes on along the minus strand of NIVC01002018.1, from coordinate 203,971 downwards.
TTTCCTCGGCTTATTCATTTCGAACTTCCCCCTGCGGACATCTCCGGGGAAAATGTTTCGAACGCTCGAGAAATCCCCGAATATTAAAAACTTAATTGCAGCAACAGCTGACGAACCCTGAAGTGCAACGCTTCGTTCAACATTTTCTCGTCCTTCTTTCGAGGAAAAGAAGCGAAACACTAAAACGCTATATAGCAGCAGCACTAAAGCTGATGTAGCTGAGAGGCTGGAGTGTTCGTGTTGCAATGCACTCACTTTTAACTTTTTCGGTTCACGCAATTTTTTAACCACACAGCAGCACTTGGTAGTCCTGGACTGAAGGCTGCTGTGTACTTGGGCTGACTAAAAATTTGCGAAATAAAGATTTTAATAGATTGAAGGTCATAGCGAAATCGAAAACCGATGGAAGGGTCATGGTGGGAGCGGGCCATGGAGGTACATTTGCACCTCAAGGGAGGAGCCACTAAGGGAGCTAAATGTAGTTGAGATAGCTGAATGTAGTTGAGATAGCTAGTACGAGATAGATAATGGTTAAATTATAAAAAACTAGACCGTCTTTGTAGGAATTGAACGAAAGTCCATATAGCGCTACTGTTAGTAGCACATAAACTCTAAGGACCCACCCCACTATTCTCAGTGGTTTGGCCAGCCCACTAGGACCCTCGTTTAACAACAAACATCTTACTCGTACATGCAGCTCGCAGTTCATTGGTATGGGGGTTAGAGATCTTATCCGAGTGCACTCTCAATAATGAATGTACTCTCCTGCCGCTCAACCCCAATTTATTCTCTACCCTTTGCTATCAAAATGACGGCCAAACTTTTAGCTGGGGTGTGACAGACAGTTTCTGGGTAAACTCTGCACTCGGTCGCTCTACCCTGGGAGAGAAAAACACTCAGTGTACAAACACTTCGCAAAACCCTGCTGTCTATATAGGCAGTTCTACCGTGAATAAAACTGCGTGAAAGGAAAGGAAAAAATGGAAACAAACGGACAAATGGACTTTAGGGCGATTTTGTCTCGACTGTTCAGCCTGACTGAGGACGAGGCCGACCGGTGCATCGCGTCGGCGGGCGAGGAGATGACGGGAGAAACTGGGTTCCTCAGCTACCGGCGCCGGCTCAAGGTTAAGAAGGGCGACTCAACCATCAATGTGTTTCTCAAGTTCAGCGACACAACCCGACAGGACTCGGGCGAGCTGAAGGAATTGATGGACTGCTTCTGTCCGAGAGAGTGCTTGTTCTACGGCACCTTCGCACCCTTGCTGGAGCGGACTGCCTCTCAGCTGGGCTTGGGAAGCATCGGCCTGCCCACAGTCCACCTGGAGATGGTGCTGCCTACAGGAACTCTCATTGTGATGGAGGATCTCGGCGAGGCTGGCTTCGAGCTGGCTCCAGCCACAATGAACGTTGCTGAAGCTCGCTGCGTGCTTAGCAGTCTGGCTCGAGTTCAGGCGGCGTTCTGGCTGACGAAAGCTCGGCTGGGCAGTCCGGCTTCGGGTCTGTTCGGACCGCAGTCGCCTCTGTCCGACGGTTTCTTTGCCCTGTCCGCAACCAAGAAGAGCATGGACGAGCTCCTACCGGCCGGTTTCGAGTTGTTCCGCCGCGAATTCGCAAAGTACATGACGTGCGACAAGCGAATAGCCATCATCAACGGCTACCTGGATAGGGACTATCTTAAGAAGGCTCAGCAGGTGATCAAGTCGGGCCAAGAGGAGCGTGAAGTAGTGGGCATAACGCACTCGGACCTGTGGTACAACAACTGCATGCTCAGCAGAGACGCCAGCGGACAGCCTGTCGAGTGCCGCCTGATCGACTGGCAGGTGTTCGGAATTGGTCGGCTGACCTTCGACCTGGGGCCGTTCTGGATATCCAGCATTGACAACGCCATCGCCGTGGAGCAATACCTGCCGTGTGTGGAGTTGTACGACGAGACCATTCGATCTCTGTACAAGACGGGGCTGCAGCAAGAGTTCCCGGTCTCCAAGGAGACGATAAGGAAGCAGGCTGTCCAGTCGCTCAACTGGGGCATCACCTGGCTGGTCACGTTCGCCGAGATGATTCCAGTGCTTCGTCGGATTGACAATGTACTCAACAATGTCGCTGATTTGATTGAGCATTTCGGTCTGTAGATCGCGATCGACTGTGCTCAGTCGTTAGTCAGCATCTCTGCGCTTGAGCAGGAAGCTCCTATTGCTTCTTTTAGCAGCAGAAACGAAAAACTAGAAAATAGAATTACATGAGCAATATCATAGTCCCGTCTCTTCTAGTTATTTACTTCTACCCACGACGCTCTAACCATCTATAAGCTACAACCCCTGGCCCCATAAAAAGTAAAGCCATGATCAACTTAACTGACAAAATCAAAATTATCTGGTCGTGAAAATCAATAAAACATTTGGAAGCAACTTAGAAAATGTTTTAATTACCACTGGAAAAAGCTCATTAAATCAAAACATGAGGCTTTGTTTTTTCTTTTATTTTATTTGTTTTATTCATAGATAGCCTAAAACGCGTAAATGAATAAATAAAATTGGCGCTCTTTTAGTCAAAAGTACGCTCGTATGGAAAAATGTCATAGGAAACTTTGTCGCATGCTCATTTCGAATCGCTTGTGATTCAATTACAACTTCTAACTGTAACTTAAGCTAACATAGAAAATAAAGATCTAATTTTAGATTTTAATAAAGTTTTAACTTATCGAAGCCGGTTAACATGACGCAGACATCAGAGCTTGAAGTGTTCGATCACGTCGGCTATGTTGGCAAGCACGTTGCTAACCGACTGGAACGCCCACAGCGTATCCGCAGACAGTATGACCCAACCGATGCCGTAGACCAACGACTGCACAGCCTGTTGCCTCATCTGCTCCTGGGAGACTGGGAACTTCTCCCCTATCGCGCTCTCGTACGCGGACTGGACAGCGTGATGATAAAAGTCCACGCAAGGCAGAAACTCTTCCGTGACGATGGCATTGTCAATGCTGGATATCCAGAGCGGGCCCAGGTCATAGGTCAGCCAGCCGATGCCGAAGAACTGCCAGTCGATGAGACGACACTCAATTGGCTGACCACGAGAGTCCCTGCTGATCATGCAGTTATTGTACCACAAGTCACAGTGAATCACGCCTACGACTTCGCTCTTCTCCTGATTTACTTTCAAGACCTTTCGAGTTTTCTCAAGAAATCCATCCTCTAAGTAGGCATTGACAATGGCTGCTCGCTTCTCGCATTTTAGATAATTGTCAAACTTGTGACGGAACTCTTCAAAGCCCTGTTCGAGGAAGGCGTCAAAGTTGACAGCAGTGCCAGTAAGGGATTTCAAAGGGTCGCTAAAAGGCGATTGCGGTCCGAACAGACCCGAAGCCGGACTGCCCAGTCGAGCTTTCGTCAGCCAGAACGCTGCCTGGACTCGAGCCAGACTGCTCAGCACGCAGCGAGCTTCAGCGACGTTCATTGTGGCTGGAGCCAGCTCGAAGCCAGCCTCGCCGAGATCCTCCATCACAATGAGAGTTCCTGTGGGCAGCACCATTTCCAGGTGAACGGTGGGCAGGCCGACGCTTCCCAAGCCCAGCTGAGAGGCAGTCCGCTCCAGCAAGGGTGCGAAGGTGCCGTAGAACAGGCACTCTCTCGGACAAAAATGATCGCTGAATTCTTTCAACTCTCCGAGCTCCTGCCGGCTGTTGTCGCTGAACTTGAGAAAGATGTTGATTGTTGAGTCTTCTTTTTTGATCCTGAGCTTGCGCCTGAAGCTGAGGAACCCCGTTTCACCAGTCATCTCTTCGCCAACTTCTTCAATACTGCTGTCTGTTTCATTCTGTGCCAAGTTGAACAGTCGCTGCAAAATAGGTTTGAAGTCCATCTTGTCAGTTCTCGAATTGCAGAGTTTTCTGGTCTGTCGTGTACACTGCTTTAGCTAGTTTTTTTAACGAAAAGCTTCGAAGTTTGAACCCTTGTCGTTGTTACTAGCTAGTAGATTGGCTGTGCCGCGCTCGAAGCACAAGTAAAAATACAAATATAGTCTGAGATAAGAAAAACTTTGATATCGATTCGAGCCACACAGGGCAAACAGCCAGGCAAAGACTTATTCGTATCTGTAAGCACATGTATCTGCAGTCAAAGTTAAAGTATACTGTAGTTAATTCGTAAGCTCAGTTAACTTACTTGAGCTGCGAAAATCCTATAGCTAAGGTTATGGTTTCGGTCGTCAAAGGGCGTTCAAAGCTTCTCTAACGCGAGTCCTAGCTAGTGAGCATGATTTGGCAAAATATCAACCCGTTAAAAACGTTATTGTAGCGTTACCGTACTAGTGACTAACGACTTTTGGGTAACTTTTGAGTCACGAGCGCATCACGGGAGTTGTATAAAACTGTAAAAGAGTCGAAAGAAAGTCACCCAAGAGTCGTTGTGCTTGTGCTTAACTATCTACTAACTCAAGTAGACTGAAGAGTTGTACTAATCGAAAAAAAAACGATCCTAATTCATTTATAAAGTGACGCGGATGCAATTAAGGCGCAACTCAGTAATTCTAAAGCGACTCTATAGCACGCCTCAGATACATGTACGACTTTACGGCGCCAGAGACATTCTAGAAACGCCCCAGAGTCACTTGCGTTTGCTCAGATTAGCTTCAGAGCCGAAGACAACAAAGCGCTTCAATTTCCAACGATTTTTGGGCGACTTTTACCGTGACCTCTCGTCGTTCGTGTCGTCTAGATATTTCTTTCCTATTTTACCAGTCACGACTCTATGTGGTGACGCAAGTGGATTCTTGGACACTTCTTGGCATGGCTACCGTTACATCGGACAAGCTACGAGCGAATTTCGCAATAAAGACATAAATCGATGCGGACGACCAACTAATAATAACAGTAGTAATAGAATTCTGCCTATTGCATGTATATCGCAATGCAACATATTAAAAATGAAGCATTTAAGACCATGACAAAATGCTACAAAAAGAGAGACAACCAAAATCAAAGTAAATCAGTACTTCAAAGTAGCAATTACAAGATTAAAAGCGGATTGGAACAATTGCAAATTGAAGAGCGATAAATTGTAATCATAAAAATTATTTACGAAGTCACGTGTCCTAACGTACATGTAACTGTGTTACGTCACAAGTTTGAAGAAAGCGATTAGATCAGCAACATTATTCCGCAGCTTTAGTTCCAGATGGTAAAATTTTTTTGGTCTATAGATTAAAATGATCTTTGGACTTGTCAAGGTCCTTGTCAAAGTTACACCTTCGCAGACTGCTATGGAATGAATAAATGGAGCCAAGAATTTTATTAAGTAAAAAAAGACTAACTATGCACTATTAAATAAAACACAAAAAACTTTTGTAGTGATCCGCTAGTTTGGTGTTAGGCGTCGCACTATTGTCAGCAGCTTCCTTCGCCCTCGCCCCCGCCCTGGGTTGCTGTCTGCCGCTGGTCAGCTTCCCGCCCGTCTGTTGCTGCCCTTGGCCTGTTCTGCCCTTCTGCGTCTCTGTTCTCAGCCCTCAGCTTCTCTGCTGTAGGCTGTCTGTTTCGTTCCCGTCCCGTTTTCCTCTGACTTGTGAGCAAGTCACATGACAGATTTTGTGTTCTTGGAGTCTTTAAGTGCAGTAAACATGTTTACTGCACTCGTTGGCCCTGTTTACCGGGAGAATCACGTGCTTTCGTACCCCTTCCTTCTCTAAGGAGAGGAGTGACTCATGTTGCTAAAAATAGCAACTGAGACACAGCCGCGTGTACTCTGGCCGGAGACCTCAAGTGACGTCAGTTCTAAAAATAGAACGAGTCACGAGGTCTTGCGCGCACTGATACCCTGCCTCGAGACCTCAAGTGACGTCAGTTCTAAAAATAGAACAAGTCACGAGGTCTTGTGCGTGGGTGTTTCCCGGCTATAAATAGGACCCCTCTCCCCTTGTTTCCGTCAAGGAGGCTTCTTATCTGCGGAGAATTCACTAAGATCCCGTGTGCGTCAGTGTCTAACTAAGTGCCCTTTGCGTACTGAATCCGTTTGTACTGGTCTGACTGAGACCCCACTAAAGCCCAAACCTACGAGAGGCTAACTCAGCCCTCCATACCAACCAAGCCCGGCAGGTGCTGCTGACGAGACGCCTTGTAAATTGAACTGCAAATCTGCACCCGGTGCTGAGTTCGTTGACTTCGTTATTTCGTTCCGACGGGAAGCTCACCTCATCGAAGGCCGAGACCTGAAGGAACTGGTGGCAGCACTACCTACGCTACTGAGAGTTGAGAGAACTTCCCACTGAAGAGGCTCGAGTCTTAAGGTAATCTTAAGTGCCTAACCGGGAAGCAAACAGCGTTCTACTTCACTTTTATTATACCTATAGACAGTAAACACTAAACACAGTCTATAACTAAGACCCTCACAAGTCCACGTTTATTCACTCTTGGGAAATTGTTCATGGCACATCGTTCCATACCGTGAAAAATGTATGAAAGGGCGTAAATTTTGGTTAACTAGTCGTTAAAACAGTAGAAAAAACGCTGACAATACACACAAGAATCACAGTGTGTTTAAAATACCATCTAAAAATCTAAAAGAAATTAGAATAAATCAAGTATTTCTCTTAATTCATTTCACCAGATCAGCTATCAGAAGACTTCATAAAGTTACGATTACGACAAGAAATCCAGCTAATTATAACTTGAAGCACTGGATCAAGTCAGCCATATTTGCTAGCCAGTTGTCTGGTTTGGCAATCGCAGGCAGAATTTCAACCGATACAACAGTCATGATGATGGCATCCAGCACCGATGCGACGGCTAGCTGCTTCATTCGCTCTAGAGAGACCGGAAACTCGTCGACTTGAGCATTTGAGTCGCCAAAAAACCGCCGGATAGTGTCATAATAATATTTCACAAATGGAAAAAACTGCTCAATAACGATGGAGTTATCGATACTCGACAGCCACAGCAGCCCGAAATCGTGAGCTAGGGAACCGATGCCGAAAACTTGCCAGTCAATAATGCGACACGCCACCGGATGCCCGCTAGAGTCCCTACTCAGCATGCAGTTGTTGTACCAAAGATCGCAGTGTGTCACCCCGATCCCCTCCTTCTCTGTCACATTCGTCTTCAAGTACCTTGACTTACTTGACTTAGCTGCAGGGCTGTCCCGGAGGGGACACAGCGGGAAGGCGCGGGCGCCCATTCCGCTAGTCCCTGAACGGCCGACGCGTCGCTATGGACGGAGGGTTGGCGCCGCCCAGGGAGGTCCCCCAGTGTCGCCAGCAGCTATGGTGCTCTCTGGAAAGGAGAGTTCAGCCCTGCGGGTGGCCCGAAGGTAGCGCATGAGCTGATTAAAGTTTTCGGGTTTGCACGCTTCAGTAATAGATGTGTGTGGCCCGAGGTAAGTGAGTCTGGCCCGCGTGAAGGCGGGACAGATGCTGACGAAATGCTCAGCGGTTTCGTCACCTGAGTTGCAGAAACTACAGGTGGCGTTGGTGGCGTTGCCCTGCAGGTACTGGTGCCTGGAGAAGCAGCCGTGACCAGAGAGGGTCATGGTGGCAGCCCGGATGTCTCTGCGCGAGAGGCGCAAGAGGAGCTTCCGGAGCTGGTGAGAGGGCTGAGGGACAGCGCCTCTGGATTGCCTGCAGTTCGTGCGGTTCGCCCAAGTCGAGCGGTGCTGAGTCCTGATCCACGCTTTGATGCGCGAGTCGATGACACAGCCAGGAATCGGGACAAGAGGTTCGGGGCCGAGAGAGGAGCCGGAGGCACCAACTTTTGCAAGGGTGTCAGCCAACTCATTTCCTCGGATCCCCACATGCCCCGGAACCCACTTAAGGGTAATTTTGTTGGCGGAACCCAACACATTGAGGAGTTTGATACAGTCAAGGACTGTAGCAGAGTTGGTGCTGCAGCCACTGATGGCGTGCAAGGCAGCTTGGCTGTCCGAATGGAAAATGATGTTCTTACCAGTAACGCCAGTGGCGAGAAGCTCTGCAGTGCAGGAGCTGATGGCCAGAACTTCATTTTGGAAAACACTGGAGTTGACCCCAGTGTATTGAGCGTGGGTAGCGATGACCCTCCCGTTCAGAAAGATTCCAACACCAAAGCCGGTGTTGGCTGACTGCTTAGAACCGTCGGTGTAGCAATGAAGCTCACCAGGGTTCCAATGGTCATTGATGTTATCGCGCGAGTCGATAGCTACGGAGTAGCGCTGTCTCAGGTTGAGCGTTGAGGCAATGCCATCGGTGAAGACGCGATTGGCCTGACACTCGTTGAGAAAGTTGAGGCACAGATCGCTATGCGGGACAAGGTTCCGCTTAGCAGGTGCTCTCATGTAAATGAATTTGACGCCGGCATCAATTAGACGCCGCGTCGTTCTAGCCGCCTCACCCCTGATGAAGAGGTCAAGAGGCGGAAGATTAAGAAAGGCCCCCATGCCAGCAAAGGGCGTGGACCTGGTGGCGTTGCAGATGAGCCTACACGCTCTGCCTTGGATCGTGTTGAGCAGGTCTGCATGGCTTTTGACCTGGGTAGCGCTAACCCAGACAACAGAGGCGTACGTAATGGCAGGTCTAACTACGGAAGTATAGATCCACCAAAGCCGCTTTGGGGATAGACCCCAAGAAGTGCCAAGTGCTCGTCGGAGCTGGGCCAGGATGGCTGAGGCACGCTTAGCTTTTGCTTTCACGTGGAAGGACCAGTTGAGCCGGTGGTCAAGTGTGACCCCGAGACATCTGGTCTGGTGCGCGAAGGCAATATCTCTGCCGTAGAGCTGCAGAGGACGTATGTTCCAGCGTAGTCTGCTGGTAAACATAATGGCAACGGTTTTGGGCTCAGAGAGTTCCAAACCATTGTCATTGGCCCAGGATTCTGCTTTGCGGATAAAGCTCTGCATCAGATCCCTGAGCGTGCTGGGAGACGGTCCTGCCACAATGGCCGTGACGTCATCAGCATACCCGACTTTGAAGACGGGGTCAGGTCGGGAGTCACTCAGAAGAGCGTCCATGACCAGGTTCCAGAGCGTCGGGGTGAGGACTCCGCCTTGGGGTCCACCCTTACAGACTCTGGTGGAGGCAGTTTGCCCAAGAAGTTGGGCAGTGACCGTACGGTTGGAGATCATGTACATGATCCACCGTATGAGGGTAGCATGAGCTTTGCGATTTTGAAGGGCCCTCTGAAACGCTTCAAAGATAACGTTGTCGAAGGCGCCAACAATGTCAAGAAAGAGAGCCAGGGCGTAACCGTCACCCAGTACCGCCCGTTCAATCTTTTCGACAATCGCATGCAGGGCGCTGTCAGTCGACCTCCCGGTACGGAAGGCGTGCTGATTATTGCTGAGGGGCATCGCTGTCAGCTCGCAGGAGAGCAGCCGCCAGAGAATAAGCCTCTCAGTGAGCTTAAGCATTGCTGATGTTAAGCTAATTGGCCGGAAGGCCTTGACGCTTTGGTAGTCACCCTTCCCAGGTTTGGGAATAAAGACTACTCGAGCTTCAGTCCAGCTTTTGGGAACGTATCCCAGCTGGATAGAGGCCCGCATAAGATTGCGGGTGAGTCTCAGGAACGAGGGTATCTTGGCTGCTTCACGAAGGAGAACAGGGTAGATACCATCAGGTCCAGGAGATTTGAAGGGTTTGAAGGTTCTGACCGCACGAGCGATTAGGTCTTCAGTGACAATGCCCGCCGCTAGGGTGGCTCCATCCATCGAATGGTTGGGCTCCGGTCTAGCAGTAGGTACCCTCGGGAAGAATGTGCTAAGCATATGCTGAAGCACTTCTTCAGGGTCTTTAGTAAGAGAGCCATCATCTTTTTTATCATGGCTAATTTGGACATTTTGTCCATTGTAAGGGCCTTGACAAGCCTAGAAGTAGGTCTGTCTTGATCCAATTCATTGCAGAATTGGCGCCACTTACATTCCTTGGCCTTGCGCACTTCAGATTTGAAATTGCGGGAGGCTTGCCGGAAAAGCTCCATGTCCTCCGGGTTTCCGGTCTTCATGGCACGGCGATGAAGGCTTTTGGCCTTCCGCCTGAGTTTCCCCAGCTCCGGGTTCCACCACGGCGCCGAGGTCTTGCCTCTGTAGGCGCGAGCAGGACAAGCCGCTTCGTAGGCTGCAATAATGCAACCTGTCAGCGTCTCAGCCATATGATCCACATCCTCGCAGGTCTCAATCGGACGTAAGTCCGTGAGTTCCTGCAGGTGCAGATCAAGGGCAGCCTTGTAGGCCGCCCAATCAGTGTTGCGGATATTGCGTCTCCAAGTGATCGGAGACTGGGTTTTAGTGTCCGCGATATTAAAGGCGATAAAGCAGTGGTCAGACAGGGAGGGCTCCTCAGACCAGACTCTCCACTCCTTGACTCTGTCAAAGAGTCTTGGGGTAACGAGTGTGGCGTCGAGGACCTCGGTCCATCTGCCATTATTAAAGGTAGGAGTGCTGCCGCGGTTGCAGAGCATGAGGTTTGTGTTAGAGATGAGGGCCAGAAGCTCCTCTCCTCTAGTGTTGGTATCTTTGCTGCCCCAGTGCTTGTGGTGCGCGTTGAGGTCGCCCCCTAAGCACAGCTCAGCGTTCTGGGACTCGCAGTACTGCGCAAGGCGCAGTAAACTCTCGGGAGCAGGGTCTCTGTCGCCTGGGATATAAACCGAGGCAACAAGACACGTACGCGGAGAGAAATGATTAGATTGGATGACGCAAAGGTCTCCATCAGAGAGATCAGTCCTCAGCCAAGCCTGGAGATGGCTAGCAGCGAGGATAGCCGCTCTAGGGCGGCTGTTCCCCGGGCCACACACATAAAAATCAGAGTAGCCAGAGGGAATGTTGGGCAACTTACCGTTGCGCATCCAGGGTTCCTGGATCAGGATGAGGCCTGGCCTGTACAGCTCAGCAATCTTCATCAGATTTACTGACGCAGATACGCAATGCTGTAAATTTATTTGCAGACAGAATGTCGCTCCTTTGGCAGCGTGGAGCTTAGTCATACTGTATTAAATGCAATATCTGGCTAGAGCCCAGGGCCATCAAGGAGACTTGGACAACAGATCGTCCTCGTCCCAGGCCGCTGGGGCTTGACTGGGAGATGGGAGTTGGTCGACGTCCATGGCCTCCTCACCCCCACCGGCCCCCCAGCAGAGTCCTCAGGCTCCGATGACAGGATGGAGGAAGCTTCCTCACCTGCATCTTTACCTTCAGACCCCACCAAGGTGGCCGAGGAGAGCTCGGATTCCGAAGACCCGGCCTCGTCCTCAACTCCTTCTCCGACTGGCAGGTTTGGTTCCCGGGGCTCGGCCGGAGCCGTTACCGCGGTCGCCGAACTGCTGCTAGCAGAGGGGCGAGATGCAGCTTTGGCTTTGGGATCGGCTTGCGCCTTTCCTTGGGCCTTAGACTGCGCCCCGCTCTTGCCGGAGATGCCGGGGTTGGCAGTAGCCTTCCCTTTGGCAGACTTTCCTCGGCGCAACTTGAGCTTGAGGGCACCCAGCTGGAAAGAGGATCCATTAGGGTACCGACTCGCCCAAGTGCTGGAAAGGCCGAGGACAATTGAGTTGCCCGTCTCCCCCCTGCGGACTTTACGGTGATACACCAGTCCACTAGCAGGGAGGTCGGGGTTCAGACGCAGTAGGACCCGGCGAATAACGTCTGGTCCAGCTGCGGTGCTCTTAGCAGGGACGAAAACCACATAGGGTATCGTCTTTGGACGCTGGCCCTCGCGAAGAAAAAGAGCTCCGCCAAGGTCAGCATCCAAGGAGACCGTCGGTAGCCGCTGGAGCAGCCGCCGAGCGTCCTCCTCGCTGCTAGGAGCAATAAGAACGAATGTGCTTCGCAGCACCATCCGCTCAACGCCGATGGAGATTCCCTCCTCGACAGTCAGCTCAATCAGATAGGAGTCAACAGCACTCCACACTTTTTGAAGCTGATCAGTGGTCCAGTCCTGGTCGCGACCTTGGATGATCACTCCCGGGATTTTGGCCTTGGCCTTCGCCGCAAAGGTAGCTCCCGAAGGAACCTCCTTGTTGGCAGTGGCCATTTGTTGCGCCGTGGTTTGGCCTCAGCAGCCGCGGCAGCAGCTCCAGGGAGCGCCGCCGCTGAACTACTGGAGCTTCCACCGGCCGGCCCGCCTGGTTGCCTTGGGACTCCAGTCGCTTCAGCATCCATGGTGGACGCCGCCGCTTTGGCCCCCGCAGCTCCCTTCTTGGCCTGCCTTTTGGCGCGTTGTTTAGCGCGTTTGCGCTCAAGCCGAGCCCGCTGAGCTTCATCGGATCTGCCAGATTTGGCCGGTCCTTTAGGCTCAGAGCTCGCGGTTCCCTTAGATCCACCAGCGGAGCTGGCAGGTCTTAGGGTATTTTGAGTTTGGTAGCTCTGGTCGGATCTGCCAGCAGAGCCAGCCGGTCCTTCCTTTGCCACAGTTGAATCAGTCGGTTGGGATCTGCCAGCAGGGCCGGCCGGTCCTTCGGACTGAGGTTGGGGTTTAGAAGGGTCCCCGTCCCTAGAAATAGCTTGTTTATCCATAGTCGGCTCGAAGGCCATGATAAAAGGTTGGTGGGCTACCCTCAAAGGGGCGCGGTACCCACCCGGCCGCTCCACCTGACCGGGCAGTAGGCCAATAGCACCCTCAAGGCTGGCCCGACACCAGGAGGGGGACCGCTTGCGACCGGACTACTCCCCGGCCTTCCAGCCCATCGGCACGGTCAACACCTTAGGCATTAGAGAGTACGTTGAGCAGTACCACGGCCTGCAGGTTGGCGAGCCAGACCCGCATACCCAAATTCGGCCGAAGCCACTGGATAGGGTCGCCAGCGCCGGAGCCCAGTCTGTCCAGCAGCCCTAGGGACTGCCTTGAACACACGCGGGGACGAGTACCCTGAGTCGACTTGCGAGACAGCGTGGGGGGGGGTCTGCGGCTGCCAGAGGCAAATAGAGGGTGCAGACCTCCCACCAGCCTTGACCTGCTGAAGATAGGGGCAGGCGTGAAGCATCGCAGACCTTAGCCCATGGGCCTAGTCTGTCTCATACTTCACTGGCATGCTGAATACGCCTTCGCGTCTTCAAGTACCTCTGAGCTTTAGCAACAAAGTCGTCATTAAGGTACGAATTAATTGCGGCCACACGCTTCTCGCACTTCAAATACTTTGGAAACTCGCGAACAAACGCTTCAAAGCAGCCAGGCAGCATTTCGGCAAAGTCGAAACCAGCAACATCAGTCGATTTGAAACCGTCGGACAGAGGCGACTGCGGTCCGAACAGACCCGAAGCCGGACTGCCCAGTCGAGCTTTCGTCAGCAAGAACGCTGCCTGGACTCGAGCCAGACTGCTCAGCACGCAGCGAGCTTCAGCAACGTTCATTGTGGCTGGAGCCAGCTCGAAGCCAGCCTCGCCGAGATCCTCCATCACAATGAGAGTTCCTGTAGGCAGCACCATTTCCAGGTGGACGGTGGGCAGGCCGACGCTTCCCAAGCCCAGCTGAGAGGCAGTCCGCTCCAGCAAGGGTGCGAAGGTGCCGTAGAACAGGCACTCGCGAGCATTGGCCACCTCACTGAGCTGCTTCAGGTCACCGAGATCTGTTCGGCTTGTATCGTTAAATTTAAGAAAAACACGCTTCATCGAATCACCTTTCTTAATCTTGAGCCTTCGCCTGAAGCTGAGGAATCCGGTGTCTCCCGTCATCTCGCCGCCAACCTCTTCGATGCTGTCTGTGGACTCATTTTTATCAATTTTAAGATTGAACAGGCGGATTAAAATTTCTTTGTAATCCATATTCTCTGGATGCTGCCAACACGTCTGTAAGAGGGTCAGTAAAAATTTCTGAAAGTCAAATTGACCCAAATATTTTTCTTTTGTAATTTAATTGAATTTATCCAAACTGCATTTTTTATTCAACAATGTTCTTTTTAATAGCGATAAATTTAATTTTACACAATTAGACATCACCAAGTCCTAGAAGTCTGGTGACTGCTTAACGGAGCGTACGCATCTATTAATATCGGTTTATAATATCAATATAAACTACTAACTACCTGCGTACAGTATTTGCGTACTGTCCGCTGACTCCTGACGTACTGTGTCAGGAGTCAGTGGAATTTGGGCAGAATTGCCGTCAGCGCTGCCCCCCCCACAGCCTGTAATTATTTTTTCTATTAAGCTTCGAGCTATAAATAAATAACAAGAATTACGATTCGGAAAACGTATAAAAAACTCAAACGCACACACACACCCTAGGCTGTATTAGCTGTACTTCAAAACATGCATTTCAAAACAAATAGAAGCCCTTTCGTTTCAAAAATTCACAAAGTTGAAAGTTTCATAAGTTGCTTGAAAGTTACAAGGCAATGTTTAGTAAAAGAATGCAGTGACTTTTTAGAAAAGCAAAAAATTTCTTATTAAGCAAAATGCAGTTCAATTAAGCTTTCTACGCAAGGATAACATGATGAAGTTGTAATAATGAAGTGGCAACTATAAAAAATAATTTTAGCACTAGTATATTAAACATCAAATGTATCGCTGAATTTTGAAAATAATTTTTTTCTCTAACATCATAGAAAGCGAAAGGTAAAGCATACCAAAAATGGCTTCCAGTTAATTCGGCGACAAGTCAGTTCGGCGACAGTCGATTCGGCGAATGCTGAAGTTTATATAATGTCGTATATAGAAAGCTATATACGACTCTCGTTAAAATTTAAAATATTGCTAGTCTTTGCCATTCGAGTAAGGTAATTTTGTTTTAATCATGCTGAATAACACGTTTTCAAAGAGGTGCGTGTACGCCCCCCTGGAGTCTCGGACTCGGAGCGAGTGCATTTTTTCTACTGCTTGCACTTCCAGTCGAATGAAGCAACAGACTTAAGACGAGTATACCGTTTTTTTGGAAGCCAAAGCCAAAGTCACCGAATTGGTTGTCACCGAGTCAACCTGTCGCCTAATTAACTGGTTCCCCCAAAAATACTTCAAGGAACTTTGATAATACTTGTCTTTTAAGCTTCCTGAAAAATTAAATCGTCAATTTATCGTCGATTAATCTGGAAACCAATTCTCAAACTCAATTACTTTAACTTATTAACTTATTTTAACTATGGTGTAAAGTTTACAGGATTAGCACCTGAAATCACGAATCAAATGTGTTCAATGTCGCGCTTTATTGCGGCTAGACTATGAAATATGACCAACTGAAGATATTTCCCTCCAGTACATCAATGTATATTAAATCTAGTTTCCTTTGCTAGCATGAGCTCGAGCTGTGCGCCGTTGCAGGCAGCTGATGCAACGATAGCAGCGGGACAGCTGAGAAATATCGCAAGGCACTCCAGTATTTCTAAGAAAGTTGATCAAAGCCAACTTTTTAGCCGGATCAGCCTCCGGTCGATTCGCGCCGTTCGCCGTAGTCCGGCCAGACCAAGAGGTGTGCGCCAGCTCGTAGGGGCTGAACAGGGCTCGGATGATGCGCCTGACCAGCCTGTCAAGATTGGCGTCCACCCGGTCGGCCAGATAGGCGTCCAGCAGCGACTTGATGTCCGAGGTGGCGTTCATAGTCACTTTGATGTCCGGCGACTCCGGCGTCAGCGGAACCAGCTCGCTCGCGTTAGCCGAAGAGCATCCGCCAGTTGGAAGCGAAACAATTTCAACATCTAGCAGCTGCTGATATTCCGTGTTGTTGTTGTCGTCACTGATGGTCAGGACGTCTTCCCTAGCGGCAGGCTCTGGAGCTAGAAATATTCCACGACTGCCGCTAACCTGCTGCTGGTCTGTCGAGGTCGGACAGTCAGACCGATGCAAATCAGTGCTATCGCTCAACAGCGTCGACAGCAACTGGCCTTGCGTTGCCATGCTCTGGGCTACGCTGGCGACGCTCAACAGACGCTGCTGGGCTGTGCGCAGACGGCACTGCAGCTCCGCAACTTCCATGGACAGTTGAAGATTTCTGCTCTGTAATTCGTTGGACGCGCTGCTGTAATTGGCCGCCTCACGCCTGGACTGTTCCAGCTTGGCGGCCAAGACGCCGTTCTCTTGTCGCAGCAGGTCGCATCCTGGGCAACTCTGCTGCGTTCTCGGGGCACTAGCTGAGCTGCCGCCGCCATCGGCGCAGCTGGTAACATCCGGGTCGCCTTTCATTTGTTTAGAAGCTTTTTGTTGCACTTTGACTGAAGAAAAGACGAAAGCTAACATTATGAGATTTTTTGTCCCAAATCAGCTGACTACAGTTGTACAAGTTGTCGGCACCGTGGCGAAAGTTCACAACAGGGAGTGTACAGCGGCCCTGGCTTTCTAAACGTCAGGCGTGTACTCTATCCCAGGCCAATTCACGTGCTCAAGGGAATCGAACCTTGTTGATTGTCTCACTAAACATTATCGTTATTTATATGTAAATAATGATGAAGATATTAACAAACAACAAATTATTTTTGCTTTTTTTCCAATTCTTAAACAATCAAAAAACATAGATTAAATATATTGACAAAAAATTTACACAATCAAACTTAAAACTCAGTCTAAACTTTATCAAATAGCAAAGATCCAGGCCAGAAAATACAAAATTTATTAATGAGCATTGATAAAGAAGAAAGCTAGGGTACATCAAATATGGTTAATATAATATTTATGAAACATATTTTACACAAAAATAGAGCCGCAATTTCAAAACAAAGGAAGAAATGAAGGGTTTGCAAAGTGGAATACATCTGGAAGACGCGATAGCTAATTTTATAACTCAAGGCCAACATAATGATTAATCCCTTCAAGCAGTTTATTACTAACCTAACTCATACTACTTCAGTAGTATGAATATTTATATAAAAAACTTAAATACTTGGCTAAATTAGTAAAAAATGTAAAACTAAGTGAAGTATGAAGCTTAAAAAATACTTAATAAAGCGATTTGCAGCAGTGAATATTTTGGCATTTATATTGGTCTCGAATCTGGTTCCTCTTCTACAGAAATGATCTTACTGATAATAGACTTTGCTTTCATGATGCAGAACACTGTTAATTCAAAGATGAACTATTAGTTGTAGATTTTTCTAAGTGAACTAAGATATTATTTGTTGCATGGACTTTTGCTGCGCCTCAAACCCTTTTGATGTACTTTAGCTGCGAATCAACCACTTTGTACTTTTTGCAGAGCCCCAACCCCTTTTGATGTACTTTAGCTGCGAATCAACCACTTTGTACTTTTTGCAGAGCCCCAAACCATTTTGATGCACTTTTGCTGAGCCCCAAACCATTTTGATGTACTTTTGTAACACCCAAAACCCTGTACAGCATGGAGATGAGCTGACACGTGAAGTCACAACCGGGAAATATAACTAGCTAGGATTCACTCGAAAAAGAATGCATCCGCATGGCAACAGCAAATTGGGCCATAGAAACTGGGGCGCCAGTTGGCGAAGGATTGTTGCGCAAGAACTCCGCAACCGAGTCGGAACTGGCCAGACGCTCCAAGTACGGAATCAGATCGCGAAGCTCCGTGTCATCAGGCTCGCCTGTCCAGGTGTTGACATGGATCTGCGGAGGAACGCAGGACCACAGGAATTAAAGGCAGTTCCCCTTAGCATTAGCCTAAAAAACACCCCCTTTACACATATCACTTGGGATTCCCCTACATCCCACCACCACAAATCACTTGGGATTCCCGTACACTCTCCCTACACAAATCACTTGGGATTCCCCTACACTCCTACGCAAATCACTTGGGATTCTCCTCAATCAGCCTACACAAATCACTTGGGAATTCCCTACACCCCACTACACTAATCACTTGGGATTCCCCTGCAGCCCACCTACACAAATCACTTGGGATTCCCCTACGTCCCCTAAACAAATCACTTGGGATTTCCTACACTCACGCAAATCAGTTGGGATTCCCTTATCTACACCCACCTACGCAAATCACGGGAATTTTCGAACGCAAATCACTCAAGATTCCCCTAAACCCCATCTACACAAATCCCTTCAACGAGGATTCTCTCGTGTTCACGTACCGCATTGTCCACATTGAACATGTAGGAGGCTGGCGAATTGTCCATGATGAAGCATCGATCAACGGGCCTGCCCAGAGTGGCCAAATCTTTCACGTAGCTGTCGCAATGGTAAACGCAGGCCTCGCGAAACAGTCGATGATGAATGGAACCGTTCGGATCCAGAGCGTCGCACACGGGGTCGGCGTACTAAAAGTAGAAAATGTACTTTTATATAAGTAGAATTTAAAGCCACGCTAACGGAATCTAGTTAATTAAAGCCTTCGACTTCTCTCACCTTTCCCATACTGGCAGTGAACAGGACGCACTCGAACAGCTGACCGACTCGATGAAGAAATTCATCGACAAATGGCCGCTTCAACACGTAGATCTGGTGCTGCACGCCTTCCACTTCCACTTCGATGCTGAAGTCTGGCTCGTCTGGGCACTGCCAATCCGTTTCCAAAAGAGTGGTGTGCGGGAGAAATGGAATTAGACCTTAAGCCTAACCCAGATACTAGAAGAACTAGATGGGCCACTCAGCACAAGTGCGTGTAAGCTACTTTCAGTTCAGTAGTAAGAAAAACTGAAGCATTTTAATTTATTTTTTAAGTCAGGCTAATGTGCATTATAACTAGCAAGCTGTTTACCTCTGCAAGCTTGATTTCTAGACTTATCAAAGTCATTTCAGCTGCCTTTATTCTCATAAAATAGCTTATGTATTCTTCATTGCTACTGAACTGAAAGTAGAAAGTAGTTTTGCTAAGTATATACACTTATAATAGATTATATATTAATCTATTAATTTTAAGACTAATTAAAAATCGGGTCAGCACCCTGCGATTCACAGTGTACATGACTCATGACATGTACCAGTGTGAGTCACCAAAACGGGCATGACCAATCGCCAACCTGAAACGAGCTGTGCACCAGAGTCTCGTCCAAGTCGATGACGGCGCAAATTCTGCCACTGAAGTCTGGCACCTCAGCCGGCAACAGGCCGCCGAGATCGGAGAATGCAAACAGATCGTCATCGGGCTGCTCTTCGATGTCCAGCTTCACTAACTTAGACTGGGGATCAGCAGCCTCATCCTCTTCAGCTGGCAACAGTTTGCTATGATTCACAATCACTTCTTCATCGGCGCTGCTTGCCAAGTTATAGTCGGGCACGTGACCCAGGCCGAAACAGCAGAATAGCTGGGCTAGAAGCCTGCTGCCAAAGCTGCTGCTGGGCGAGCCTGGTAAATTAAATTAACAAAAAATATCAAACTAAACACATTACTGACCAGTACTAGGAATAGAGTATAAAGCAGTAACAGTAATAAAGAAGAAAAAAGCATTCTAAGGAGTCCAAAGTCAAGATACCAACTAGAAAGTCAAATACCATGGATTTTCCTTGTTGGAATACGTTGAAAATATACAATGGCAAAGCATACCATGTGGTATGACAAAAATAGTGGACTTCTTGAACTTTAGGTAGATAAAAGAGTTGCAGTTTTGATAGGATCATAATTTTGTAGCTTAAATCCAACCCATGGGGCATGGGGAATAGGGGGTTTATGATATGGGTGGGGAGAATTTTCATGAGGAATGATTTTATGAACCTAAACTTCAATAGAGGCACGGGGGTCTATTGAAGATTAGGTAGATAAATTCTGACAGGTTGGGGAAGGAGGTGTCCTAAGGGGAAATTTCAATGAAACTTAAATTAAAAATTTAGCAAGTTATCAAACACCTGATAAAATTATAATCCTATCAAAACAAATTCATATCAGCAGTTATAGTTACTTTCAGAATAGAGGCAATGCAGATTAGTAGAAATTAGTATAGGTAAACAAGTTAAGAATGTACAGCTTAGTCACAACGATAAGAGAATGACAGTGAATCAAAAGTGGGAAAGTGAAGGGTAGGTAGCAAACCTTAAGTAAGCATTTTTTAAATACTAAGCCTAAACTGACATAGCACTGTTGCTCATACATGTGCAACTTTGGGAATCACCTGGCCCTTTTTTGGCAACACATAGATATAAGTCGCTATTGGCTGAGAGTAGTCACGTGACTACTATTTCATCTAATAGCGACTTACGTGTGTATGTTGCCAATAGAAATGGCCAAGTGAATCCCAAGGTTGTGCCTAAGAAAATTAGAATAAACACTGTTTATTAAAATTAAAATTAAAATTCTCTAAATGTTGTTTTAGAATAAATTTATTTTGGAAAATATATACATTTGGAAGTTAAGATTCTAAAAAAGTTCAATTTTCAAGCATATACTTTTCCAAAACCATTTATACAAAATTATCACTAAAAACATAGGAGATTAATAAATTGAGCTCGTATTATCCTTGAAGGCAATTTTTTGGCCATTATGGGTGTAGCCATTTTGATCCCAAATAAACACTTTAGGCCTACCATTTTAGTAATATGAAATTTTAGGCTTCATTAAATTAAGATTGGCAATATAATTCTATACTTGAAAGCACAATAGTTGTTACCAAAATGACTTGTCACTTGTTTGTCACCAAAATGTCTTATCACCAAAATGACTAGGGCCTAGGCCCTATAGGCCTAATCCTAAATAGGTAGGCCTAATCCTAAATAGGTAGGCCTAACTATAAGACTATATTTTAATATTTCTTTTTTGTCTTTAGACTAAAGCTTTAGGGGCTTAACTACTTTTAATTAAGTTTCTTTTAATCTATGGCCTATGCCTATGGTCTATAGTGATAGGCCTATTAATATTTATAAACTAACTAGGTCTATAGGCCTATTTATTCAACAATAACTAAGGCTTAAGCTTTATAATGCCTAAATCAAGTTACAAAAAAGACCTAAGCTCAAAAAATTAAATTCGAATAAAAAAAAACTTACCAGCAGAAAATTCTTTATTTGACTTTTGTTTCTTAGGCCTAGTTTTCTTGCAGTCACTCTTTCTATAGTCATTTGGAAAATTCTTAGAATGTATTTCTGTAGCTGTATTTTCAGGCACACTTATATCTGTAATTTGTTCATTTTTAGATTTGGCTTCACTTAGGCCTACTAAACAGTCTAAATTTCCTTCACTGGCTTCAGCATTGCCTGACTCTGGCTTTTTAACTTGAGTAATAAGTGAAGATGCATCCATTGACAAAATTGAATATGGTGATTGGCCCTGCCCTGGCCCCCAGCTACTTCACTTGACATGTGTCAGCATTGTGGATACGCCAGCTAGTCAGTTATTATTATTAATATAGGCCTATTACTAGGCCTAAGCATATCATTACTAGGCCTAAGCCTAGGCCTACCAAACCAAAGAAATACTGTCCGAGCGAGTCCTTTTTTCGATTGCTGTTCAAAATTTCGAACTGGTCGATTAATAGTTTATTTCGAATACTATTTGAACAAAAAACCACTGTTAAATAAAATATACTGTTACAATTACTAATCAGGCCTAAGACTCCCTAAAACTAGGCCTACGTACGGTCTACAAATTGCGCTTTGCAAAAGACGAACTTAGTCGACTCATGGCCGTCACCCAGCTTTTTTTCTTGGAACTTCCGTACAAACTACGAAGCTTAACAAAAAATTCAAGGAGTAACACTACGTACATGTAGAAAAGCTTAGACAGCAAAATACAAAATTCTACTTTAACTCAAAGCATTTTTTTGACTTATTATATTTTTTGAAGGACAAAGAAATTGACAACTGAAGGGATTACTCATTAATTGCTATATTTACTACAAGAGTGAATTTTCACTTCATATAGTCGATGCTATCATATTCGGCGTTGTGGCGTTACGCTCTTGTAAAGTCACGCTTTTTTATAGACGATAATTTCGGTGTTGTTAAATTCCTTACATTAAGCAAAGACAAAGAGGGGGTATTTGTCAATTTTAGAGGTTTTTTCGTTCCGAGCTACATGATGAGGACGCACTTTTTTCCAAATTTCACGCTCGCACATGGGTTCCGAACTTGGTAGCCTGCTAACAGCAGGCTATGGGCATTTTTCTTCTTTTTATGTAATTTTCTTAGAATTCGTACTAGTAGGATTTTGTAACTAGGCCTACTATTTCATTTTGCCATACCTGTGGTCATTATAACATAGGGGCGGTTTTCGCTACTTTTGGTGTCATAAATCATTACTTGTGAGCTTGTCTGACAGACACCTGCGCCTCACTCAGTGTTGAGGCTGGCGCCAGATGGTCTGAGAGGATTTTTTCTCAAATTCTTTTTTCTCAATCATTTATTTTGACAGGCCATCAGATTTATGAGGTCAGGGCCTATTGTTCGTGTTTACTCAAGCGTTTGACAGCTCTGACAGCTATGCGTTTTCCCCCTAAAAGTACTTTGGGATTAGCGATTAGCGATTTCTCTTCACCATCTTCACCTTCTGCTTAATAAGATCTTTCTAATGCACATTTTCTCATTTATTTCTGTAATTCCTACGCGAAAAGTCGTAAATCATTATGTAGCGATTTTGAGTGATTTATGGTGACACGTACCTGGCGTATTTTTATGGCCCCGAGGGAACTGATAGGATCTTTTGGTCACGTGAGTTTGGGTGGCAACAAGCTCAGCCAATCAGAAAATTCGACGTCAGTTATAGCAAATCGGCTCCGCCAATCAGCGTCGAAGTGTTACATTATAACTAATTGCGGTCCAGTTGGCGTCTATACGGCTCGTATAAACCGATGTTTTTGGCCCGCTCGGACTCACTCCTTTTGGCGCCTCGGAACCTATTGTACTTTGGACTCCCGTGACTCGGCCTATTCCGGAGTCACGACCGTCGTCTCTTGTTCCCCGGATTGCGACAACCCCCTCATCATCAAGGACAAATCCCCCCGGTCGACGGCATCAATCATCGAGGTTAGGATCATCACCTGCTAGCTATCAGCAAAGACGGTGACACCAACATCCTGGGCCTCCAGCTGCGAAGCACTAAGCCGATTCGGTCACTGTGGATTACCTGGTCTCCGGCTGTTGAGTTTCTGATTGGTTGAGTGAGAGGCTACCTAGACTTGCTTGATTGGGTGATTCCTTATCTGTCCACTATTTCAGTAGCTGGATTAGGCGCACACTTTTGCTCATTTTGTTCAGTAGTGCTGTTATTGAGGCAGAAATCATTCAATAATACTGCTAGTAATCTCATTAATCCAATTCAATCTGAAGTGAGAAGTGAGAAGGTTATCTGACAGTTATTTTTATCGGTTTTATTTCTTTGTTCGCCGATGGCTCAGATGAGTAGCTAAGCTAGTATAGGCACCGGTCACAGTGGACCAATGGCAAGGCAGTTCTCAATCGATCAACTATCAAATCAGTTAGCAAAATTGCCAAGAGTGCAAAATCGGCGCTAGAGATGTACTCTGTGCACTCTAGGTTAGCCAAGCGGCTCGGGTAGTGAGTCATGCGGTCTCCGAAGTTCGAGTTAGTCTATCATCAGCGCTACGAGAGGCTGGTTGGCGCTTTGAAGGCCAAAAGTACAATTCTTCGTATTTAGCAATGTAATAGTACATGTAGCTACCCCATAGTCTCGCCACTGCAAGAATCCCCTGCACAAGTCCCCTCTGTACCTGTATAGCCAATGCGATAAGTCCCAGCAGTGTCCCTTATCATCGGCTATGACTTCGAGATAGACAGCAAAAAGACACTAGTTGGCAGGTAAGTGCAAAGCCCCCTCTAGTCGGAAGCCCGATTTCGAAAGTCCCGGTTTGGTGAGCCAGAACGCACGGGCTGGTGGCAGCGGGTTAGTTAATCTGCGGATTAGCTGATCTCTACCTTCAAAAATTTCCCTGCTTGTCTCTCTCGCTGTCCTTCTGACTGCTCGCCACAGATCAAGCTACCATGGGGCTGACCATCTGACAGGAGTGGGGGCCAGGACTCTAATTGATTTATTTCTGAGACCTGAGGCCCGAAGGCATCCTCTCCAAGAAGCCGAAAAGGCCGAAACCCATCTTATCCCACAGACCGTAATAGTTTGACGCTGCAGGCGAATTTTTAATTGTAGCTTAGCGCCGCAGGTGGTTTTTCCAGTGAATAAGACCTCTGTTTCCCCTTTGAAAGGTCGTATGTAGCTGATCCCCTTGAGTCCTCCTATAGATACACGTAGTATAGCTCACGCATTTTTTTGCATCAATTTCAGATCTCAATTGCAAAGATCCCACGGTGCCTGAAATACTTTATTTGTCTTAATCAGTGTGATTGTAATCAGTTTTAAGTGTTAGAAGTACACACATGTACCAAAAATCAAGTCACTGCATATGCATGCGTCTGCATAAAAGTATTGTATAAAAGGAGCGTACGAAAATCGTAGCTACTCGTAGAAAATCATGCAATGCAGATTATTAAAATTTTTTTTTTATTGTTATTTAATAGTTCGTGTCTTCGTTGTACTACATATACTATTACAACTGCTAGTAGTTGCCTTCGTTCTGCTTGAAGACAGAAAGCTTCATGTTCAAATCTAGGTAGTTCTCAGTCAGCTGCTTCGACAGTGTCAGGTGCTCGCAGGTGCTCTCTCCATGGGCTGGTCCGTACTCGATCCGGTTCTTGGCAAGGTGGCTAAGCCGGTACGCGGTGACGGCCTGGAAGCAGCCGAATACCTTCACGGGAGGGAGGCCAGGCGGTGGTGACTTGGTGCGGAAGCTCTTAATCACAGGCGACTCCTTGGGGGCCTCGGAGAAGACCTTGTCGGGGTGAAACGCCAGAGTACACATGTCGTAGCCGTAGATATAGTGCCTAGTGTGGGCGCACACGGACTGTAGCGTTGGTCTGTCACGAAAGTAGTGTAAGCCCTGCAGGATAGCGTCCAGATCCCAGGCATGGAAGGTTATATCTGCATCAACAACGATCAGCAGCGTCTCTCGATCAGGCTGGTAGAAATGCCGGTAAATGTATCGCAGGTAGATGTTCCTCAGGGCGGACATCACGACGCTTCGTTCGATTTTCTCCGCTTCACTGCGCCGCATCGACCAGCCCTGGTGGTGCGCGCGGCCGGAGGAGTAACTGATGTTCATGCGGCACGGGGCGTCCGTGCCACCGCAGCCCAGCAGGTGCACGCGGGAGTCGTTCCGGCGCCAGTTGGCTAGGAAGTGTCGCGTCCCGTCCGAACTGTCGTTCTCTACGAAGACAAATGCGGCGCTGCGAAAGCTCTGGGCCAGGCGCTGCATCTGCTGGGCCGTGCTGGGCAGGCCACGCATGGCGTTGCGCACCGAGGCGGCGAACACGACGTCAACAGACGAGCACAGCCAGGCTGCTGCGGCCTGGACTCGATTCTTCTGATCCAGTTCGGCCGGGGAGTCAAGTCGCAGCAACGGCAACTGCAGACTGGAGTTGAACGTGTACAAGCAGCTGTTTGATCGCTGTTGCTGCAGCACGCGCGATAATGAGGCGGAGAAGTCGTCACTGTACGGAGATTCTGCTGTAACTTCTGCACTCGCAGTCGTATGGTGATGTTGCACCTTGCCATCTGAGCTTGGACGCCACGATCGAAGGGTAATAAAACAGAGTGTAAGACATTGAAAAATCAGTATAATTAGCAAGAGCTGAGCCCACGTAATTTTGCACATATCTGCGTTTTGTTAGTTGGAGTTGTATAGGCAGTAGCAGGTGGAAGCTTGAAAAAACTTTATACTTTTTTGGGCACATGAACGGCTTGACAAAATTGCTCTGAAGCTTGGCAGGACATTCCCAGACGCCAGTAAACCCGACTATACGATGTAGCAGCATTATTGTTTCCACCGCGCTCTCAAAGTACGTACAGCCTGGCAATTAAGAGCCCAGAAAAAAGGTGAGCACCGTAGCAGAAAAAAAGTTGAACAAAAACGTACTCGGTCGAGTCTCTTTAGCATTCGACGTACATGTACAATGCGCACAGAGAGCCTACATTTATGCAAACAAACCTATGCGACCATCACCTCATTCTACGAGCGTAGCATGCGTTTGCCAGGACTAGCTAGGTTTTACTCCGTGACTCAAAGGGTTGCAGAAAGTCGTTTAAAAATAAAACAGAAGGTCACAATTCGATCGCTTCCAGCCAAAAGATGAATGACCTCCCACATTACTTCCAAGGATTTATCAAGATGACCTAAACAGAAACAAGCAGCAAGCAGTCTTACTGGAAACGAATAAATATTCTCAGGATAGGGCTGCGGACACCCTGACCCTCGACACCCTGGGGATGTATATATCCCCACAACCAGCGCTGAGGCAATTCTTCTGCCTATTCGACTGACTCCTCAGCACATATACAAGTGCGCGAATACTGTACTCATGCACACGCTCATGCAGGGTGTACCGTACAGTGGCCAAACTCATTAAAACATTCTACATTATTATTGGGAGTTAGCTTCCTGAGTTGAGTTCATTAACGAATCATGAAGTTGTTTGCATAAAAATTCTGCGTGCTAATGGTCTTGCACGCATGCGATATTGAGGCTAAAGTCGTTTCCTGTTCAGAAAATTTGATAACTTAGGGAGTGGTCACTCTGTCTGCTCTCTACACATACTCTGTCAGGCCTTCTGCGCACACTGTTGGATGGCTGGATGCTCCTCTATCCGGACATGTCCTTAATCTCTGTCGGGCTGATGCAGATTCAAACCTTCAGCTTGCGCCCCCGGAGAAGCGTAAGTGGGCGAGTGGGAGCTATGCAGGGCGGAAACGACCTGGAAAAAAAGCTCCCGTTCGTCACACCCCTCCGAGGACGTGAACCCCGTCAGGGGAAAAGCCGCGAAAGCTGCAGCAACAGGCGGACGTGAAAAGGGCCGGAAACCCGCTCTGAACCAAGGATTGCTCTATAACTAGAACTAAAGTTCTAGAAAAAGGTTCTAGTTATAGAGAAATCTTTGTCTGAACACTATCCGCTCTGGTCTGACTCAGCGCGAGAAGCAGCTGCTGGACACCGCCAAGGCCAATAACCGCAGCAACCCCCAGCCTAGTGTCACCACTGCGCCCCCCCCCCCCCTCGGAAAACCGGGCCGAGAGTGAGAATGTCGCCCTGGTGGGCCCCGCCCTCGACTATAGAGACCATCCGGGAGGAGCCCATGGAACTGGAGGCTGAAGCCATCGGCGAGGCAGAAGAGACAGCCCTTTTGCGCAACTCACACTGAGCCGGCAGGAAGCTGCGCGGACCATTCATGGAATCCCCGGAGTGGACATCCTGATGCAGGTGGCAAACTTTGTGAAACCGGGCATCATCCTGCTTCAAGAGCCCTCGACGAAAAAAGGTAAGATTCCGAATATTCTTGCTGGTTTTGATTGTCTGCAGGACCCCCAAAACCTCAGAGTAGCCATATTCGTGTCTACCCATCTCAAAGCCTGGCACAGACCGGACCTCTCTGACAGAGACCTCTGTGTGATTCCAGCCACATAATCACCAACCGCACGGCCATCATCGCCTCGATTTATATCTCTGGCGATGGCCCCGCGGTTCCCCCCAACCTCACCTCCCTCGTGGACTACTGCTCTAAACGTAGGTTTGAGCTGCTGGTGGCGGGCGTCGTCAACGCCCACCACACCCACCGGGGCAGTAATATCTCCAACAGCAGAGGTAAGGAACTCCTTGCTTACATCTGCACCACCAACACTGAGTTTTGGAATATTGGTGGAACCCCCACCTTCGACAACGGGCGATGGACGGAGGCCCTCGACGTAACCCTCGTCTCCCATGGTTTGGCTCGTCTGGTCAAGGACCGGGGGTGTGGGACGAAGAGGAGTCTCTGTCTGACCATCGCTTCGTTTTCGGTTGCAATCCTCTTGTCCCAAGCCTAGCATCCTGTGGAAAAAGAACGTCCGGAGCACTGACTGGACAGCTTTCGCGGAAAAATTGCCTACGAAGGCAATAAATTTGCCCCTTGGTGGAAACCGGCGCTTGGATCCCTCCGGCGCAATGCGAAGTGCCCCCAACGGAAAGCTCGCAAGAGCAAGGACCAGCTGACCTGGCCGCTTACCACGATGCGATTCACGACTTTAAGCGTGAAACCAGGAAAGCCAAGTCCGACGCCAAGTGGCGCCAATACTGCGCGGAGTTAGAAGGCACCCGCCCTACTTCACGCGTGGTCAAGGCTCTCACCCTCAACAAAATTTCAAAGCTCTCAGTCATTAAAAGACCGGATGGCCGACTCGCTGAGAACCCCGGGGAATCGCTGGACATCATGCTTACCAGCTCTTTCCCACGTACCGCACCGCAGCTAGGCCCACTGGACAACTGGACTGATCCTGGCTTCGACTATCATTACCAGAGAGAGAATGGCTCGCGCCGCAAAATCCTTCTCTCCCCTTCAAGTCACCGGGGCCTGAAAACATTTATCTTGCCTTCCTCCATGATGCAGTTAAAAATTATGGGTTTCTCAGCCTCCTTTGCAACCTCTTTAAGGCCAGCATTACCCTCGGGTACGTGCCAAAAGCCTGGCAAGAGGCCATAGTCCGTAGCGAAAAGGGAAATATCCGTAGCGAGGAATGCCCATTCTGCCTCTCCGGTGTCGAGAATGCGAAGCACTTCATCTGTGAATGCCCCGTTTTTACTCAGGACAGGCTCACCTACCTCGGCCCAAACCCGGACCTCTCCGACATTTTCAGGCCCGAGAATCTAAGTTACCAGCTCATCTACCGGGCTACCGGGCGAGCGACCATCCACTCCACCTCCTGGAATCTCCAGAGGGGGACCGCGCTACGGACACCGGCACCACCGGATCTCTCTTCACGACACCGCAGCACCAGCTGCCCGTGGTTGCCAGGGGTTAACGGAATGGGCAGCAACGCCTCCTCGCTGAATCCGGATGCACGGAGCCCCCTGCAGCTAAGTCAAGTAAGTCAAGTGCACACATTCTGATTTGTACTAATCTCCCTTGCTGGGGAGGGGGCAGAAAAGTTGCAGTAAGTTACTTGAAAAGCTACGATACCCGACGATTTAGACGAACAGTTAAAGCTCATGTTACATGTATGCCAACAGCATGTAAATTGCTCGGCTAGCTAGGGCGTCTGTTTCTTAGTGCAGCCGATAACAAATGCTGTTTTATCAGCGGCGAGAGAAAAATCCTTTGCTTGCTTTTTTCCAGACAGCTCGCGTTATCAGCTCAGATGAATAAAAAATCGGAGCAGCACTTGGTAGAAATAGGCAAACACTGCTAGGCAAAGTTGTGCATATACACAGCAGCATGTGCTGAGACGGTTTCGAGTGGTAAATTTTGCCTTTACGTCACAACAGCTCGATTGGTAATACCATAAAAATACCACAAAAACAGCTCGAGTAAATAAAGCTGTGACACTGTGCTCAAGCTTCAACTCTGAAATAACCTTTTGGTTATAATGCATAGTTTCAAAGGCCTGCAGCCTTTGGTGCTGTTTCTTCTACTGCTGGCTTCTACAAGTAACGGATATCGACCGCTTCAGGTCAGCCTGGGCCGCTACAACAACCTGGTGATCGCTATCGATCGCTCGGTGCCTGAGAATGCAACCCTAATCGAAGAAATCAAGGTAAAAACTGCATTGATAGGTCAGTTAAGTCAGTTAACAGTTATCCTAATAAACCAAATTTATGTCAGTTAGTAGTTATTCTAAGAAACCCAATTTAGGTCAGTTAGTAGTTATTC
Source organism: Macrostomum lignano (assembly GCA_002269645.1). Taxonomy (NCBI): domain Eukaryota; kingdom Metazoa; phylum Platyhelminthes; family Macrostomidae; genus Macrostomum; species Macrostomum lignano. The sequence continues at coordinate 174,512 of NIVC01002018.1, read as the reverse complement.
TAACCAACCCAATTTAGGTCAGTTTGTAGTTATCCTAACAAACCCAATTTAGGTCAGTCAGTTAGTTATTCTAACCAAACCAATTTAGGTCAGTTTGTAGTTATCCTAACAAACCCAATTTAGGTCAGTCAGTTAGTTATTCTAACCAAACCAATTTAGGTCAGTTTGTATGGTTATCCTAACAAACCAAATTTAGGTCAGTTAGTAGTTATTCTAACCAATCCAATTTAGGTCAGTTAAAAGTTGTCCTAACAAACGTGTTAGGATAAAAAAATAGAGTTTTAAAACGTATAAAGGACCAGAGGACCAAAAAGGATCCTTGCAATGAAATTGGCCTCAAGTTTGTCGGGCAGTCAAAGCCACGAATGCTTTGCAGGCAACCATTTACTATCAAATTTTGGTAAACAATTTCAAAGATTGCAGCGCTGCAAGCCCCTCAGGCCAATAAAATACAATGTACAGGTAATGTGGTCCAATGTTATCATCCAACCCAGGCTGTTCAACGACAGAGTCAGACGCCTTATGAAAAACACCATAATAACGATAACTGCATGAGGGTTGTTAGCAGAACGCCTTCGGCGACATTTAGTCCCACAATCAGCGCTGAGGCAATTCTGCCCATTCCCCTGACTCCTGAGCACACAGCTTAGGGAGGGGGATTTTTGTTAAGCTTGATATTCCAATGAAGGACGCAGACACTGTCGCATTTAAATGCAACGCAGACTGTGATCAACGAAGCGTCCCAGACGCTGCTGCTGGCAACTCGACGCAGCGGCCAGCCAGGCGGCCTGGCTTTCGGCAACGTCAGCATCCTGGTGCCGGACACTTGGCCGAACCGGCCAGACTACATTCAAGCAACCTGGCAGCTGTTCAGCCGGTCTCAGCTGCGCGTTGGTCCGCAGAATCCGCGCTACGGGCCGGTGCCGCATACGGAAGGCGGCGGAGGTTGCGGTGTGCCGGGCGAGTTCACGCACTACCCCACCGAGTTCTTCCTTGACAGGGTCGCCTCTGAGCGACTGTTTGGCAATCGAGGTGAGGAAAAATTCTAACCTCTGTGCAAAAGCGCTTTGCAAACCTCTCATTAATCATCAGCTGGTATTGAATGTCCCGCAAGACTGAATGCGAAATCCTTGACAAGAAATAAAAGCTGGCACAAGATGAATTTTGAAATCGCACCCTGAAATCGCACCCACTGCACAAGACAACACTCCCATCACAAAACAACTCAACCTACCAAAACACAACTCCAACACAAGACCACTTCTCCACAAATCCACTTCAACACACCTCAACCACAGGACTAATCCCTCACAAAACAACTTCACTACAAGACAACTCAACCACAAGACAACTCAACCACAAGACAACTCAACCACAAGACAACTCAACCACAACACAACTCAACCAAAAGACAACTCAACCACAACACAACTCAACCAAAAGACAACTCAACCACAACACAACTCAACCACAAGACAACTCAACCAAAAGACAACTCAACCACAAGACAACTCAACCAAAAGACAACTCAACCACAACACAACTCAACCACAAGACAACTCAACCAAAAGACAACTCAACCACGAGACAACTCAACGAAAAGACAACTCAACCACAAGACAACTGCTCCACAAATCCGCCACGAAACAACTCTACCACAAGACAATTTCACAAAAGTCCATCCCTTTTACTGGCACTGCAGCTCGCCTAGTAGTGCACGAGTGGGGGCACCTTCGTTGGGGCCTGATGGACGAGGCGCCGCAGGAGAACGACCCGCACTTCTACATCTATAACAGCAGATTTTATCCATCCAGGTAAGAATGTTGAGAGAAGTTTTGAACTAGATTTTTACAGTCTTTAAACTAAATTACTGATTCTTTAAGGTGTACAGAACAGCTGGACGGCAAGATGGCCAACAGGCACACGGGACTGCCGTGCAAAATTGACAGGGAAACTCTGACGCCTGAGCCAGACTGCATCTTCATCCCCGATGACAACAACAGAGCGGTGGCTTCCTTTATGGGACACTATTACGTAAACTCGGTAGGAGACACTACTGCATCACTTAGCATTTTTTTATTGGCAGAAAGTTAAATTCACAATACTAAAACCGTAACTCCCTCTTACTAATCTAAAACTGCAGATCAAAGCATTCTGCGACCAGTCGGCACATCCAGACGAGGCTTACCAGCACAACAGGATGGCGCCAACTCAGCAGAACCGGATGTGCCGCAGCCGCAGCGTCTGGCAGATCATCGGCAACCACGAGGACTTTCAGAAAGGTGAGATTGATAAATAGATAGATAGATAGATAGATAGATAGATAGATAGATAGATAGATAGATAGATAGATAGATAGATAGATAGATAGATAGATAGATAGATAGATAGATAGATAGATAGATAGATAGATAGATAGATAGATAGATAGATAGATAGATAGATAGATAGATAGATAGATAGATAGATAGATAGATAGATAGATAGATAGATAGATAGATAGATAGATAGATAGATAGATAGATAGATAGATAGATAGATAGATAGATAGATAGATAGATAGATAGATAGATAGATAGATAGATAGATAGATAGATAGATAGATAGATAGATAGATAGATAGATAGATAGATAGATAGATAGATAGATAGATAGATAGATAGATAGATAGATAGATAGATAGATAGATAGATAGATAGATAGATAGATAGATAGATAGATAGATAGATAGATAGATAGATAGATAGATAGATAGATAGATAGATAGATAGATAGATAGATAGATAGATAGATAGATAGATAGATAGATAGATAGATAGATAGATAGATAGATAGATAGATAGATAGATAGATAGATAGATAGATAGATAGATAGATAGATAGATAGATAGATAGATAGATAGATAGATAGATAGATAGATAGATAGATAGATAGATAGATAGATAGATAGATAGATAGATAGATAGATAGATAGATAGATAGATAGATAGATAGATAGATAGATAGATAGATAGATAGATAGATGGATAGATTCTATTCTCAATTCTATTTCAGACCGGCCGCAGGAGGTGGACTTTTACCCGAACATTGAAGTCGTTCGCGCTCGAAGGCGAGATGTAGTAGCCGTGCTGGACATCTCTGAAAGCATGCATCATCCGAACAACATTCCATTCACAAAGCTAAAAGCGGCCATGATCAGCAACATTCGCTCAGTGCTGGAACCCGAGACCAGGCTGGGCATTGTCACTTTCAGCTCAGGCGCCACCAATGTGGCTTCGTTGCAGGTTCTCGGACAACCCGGAAGCGCTACTAGGACGACACTCGAGCAGAAAGTGCAGGATTTGGACGCCATCGGCTTGACAGACATCGGCGACGGTCTGATGCTGGGATTGCAGCAGCTGCTAAACGAAAGTGCCAACGGTGGTGGCTCTCTGTTCCTCGTGTCCGACGGAGAAGAGCAGCAATCGTCGAGATCTCGCTACAACTACAGCTACGCCGCGGATGCCATCAAAGCGGCAGGCGTGGTTGTCGACGTGCTCGGCCTCGGCACGGAGGCCGATCGACGAATCGGTGACCTGGCGAGGGACACCGGTGGAATATTCTACAGCTCCTACAACACCAGGAACTCCTTCGATTTGCTCGCAGCGTTGATCAACTCAGCGATGCGCTACGATGCCGGACCAGACACGCCGATTCTGCTGCACTCAGCCGATGTGACGATCCAGACTGCGGCAGAAGTTCGCAGCCCAGCGGCCCCAGCCGATGCTTTGATGCCCGTCTTGATTGACGAATCCGCTCGCGGCGAGTTGCTATTCGTGTTCTTGCTGCCGAGGAGCGTCAACATTCGCCAATCGGACGTTAACCTAACCAGCCCTAGGGGCTCCGTCTACGACAGCTCGTCGGAGGGATTCCAGCGAGACGTTACCATCAACATGCTGTCACTTCGGCTGGACGAAAGTAGTTTCGAGGTGAGAAAAATCGTCGATTCATCGAAGCTTTCATTCTAGGTATAATCCTAATTTGCCGTACGTTCGTAGCTAACCCCGTCAGAGCCGTCATTTTTCCATGATTGTTTGAGCACGGGGCTGAGTGAGACGAAAACGGATAGGGTTTTCGATTATTCTAACTCGAGACCTAGTAAAACAAGGCTTTCTAATAAGGAAGTTTTTAGTTTTTAGCACTAAATTTTCTAAAGTCAATCACATACCGACAAAGACAACAACTTTTTAGTATAGTGGACTAGCAATCTGCGCCCCCCCGTTGGGAAAACAACAGAAAAGGTAATGAAAATGTTTGATTAAACAACTAGTTACTATCGCTAGTTTCTTAAGGAAAGTTATGTATCGGCATGCTAAGATATCAACATCCTTTTTTACCTTTGGCAACAAAGCCATGCCTTAGCCCTACCTAGTAACTCTTGCACAGATTTAGATGCTTGGTCTACCAACAACAACTACCAACAACCCTTGGCATCCTAGCAACCCTCCGTGAGTCTTGACATCTGAGCAACTCCCCCCCCCCCGCTAAGAGCCACAGCATTTCAGCAATACCCGCATGAGTCTTGACATCTCAACAGAAGCTCAACAGAATGCAGTTCTATTTTTCGGTTTTTTTGTTTCTACTTTTTTGTTTTGCGCATACTTGCTCCATTTAGAATTTGGAATTTCAGAAGCTAGCTGAGACATGCTGAGAATTTAGTGTTAATTAAAACACTGAAAACTTATATTTTACAAATGGTTTTTGCAGAGAAACATAGTCGGTAAAAACTGCTAACGAATGCAGATTCCATGGGCGACTGAAGTTAAATACAAGGACAAAGTCGAAATGCCCGTTGCATTGTCCACCCCTGGTTCCCCTTTCACGTTAAACAGGCGGGCAAGTGGAACATTCAGCTCTCCGCTAGTTCGAATGCCGGCCCATCCGACCACACGGCCTCCGTGGTGGTCAGCACCAAGCCTTCAAAATCGTCGCCAGCCGCTGCCGGCCCAATCTCGGCAGTTGCCAGCGTCAGTACATTCAAACTGGAGAACAACAGCGCCAGCCCAGACAGTCACGGCGTGGTGATCAACGCGGTGCTGCGCAGCGGCTCCGCCAATGCAGCAGTTATTGGCGCCAAAGTTAGCGCCAGCATGCGCGCCCCAGACGGCGCCCAGCTGGCTGTCCAGCTGTACGACAACGGCGCCGGGGTTGACCTGCGGCCGAACGATGGCGTGTACACCGGGGTTCTGTCGCCGAGGCGGCTGACTGCAGCCGGCGATTATTTGGTTGCCGCGACCGCTGAGTCTGTGAACGGCCAGACAGCCATCATCGTGGCGCCGCCGTCGGGTGCCAGTCCGTTCGTTGGCGGACCGCTGGCTGTGGACACTCGCGGTGAGCAAATTAATTAGTTCAGTTACGCAATTTAAATATTTGACCAATTGGACTGCTAAAAGTTACCGTTATTTTGCATCAAGACGTGACACTCAATTTCCTACATTCTGCTAACACGACGATGGCATGAAGCTGGAATGTGCTTGATCCGAGGTGGCTACAGAAGTTTACCGACTTGATTGAATTCCGTCAAAGACGAGTGCTACTGTATACGTCCTACAGGAGCAGCACAATAGTTGCCATATAGCGGGTATGAGAGTAAGGTGATCCCAGCATTTGACCGCAAGGCTACTTCGACAGTCTGTACATGTAGTCAAACGGGGTCAGTCAAATACTGAGTGAGGACTCTCTAATACGCTCAAATACATTCAATTGTGTCTATTCGTTTTACAACCCAGCTTGAGATTTGATTATAAATAAGCGTATTTTTGGCCATGGCGACGTCACGGTCAAGTATAGTGTAATAATAACAGCCAATGATGGCTATAAATCATGGCATGAATGAAGAGAGAAAATCTATTGCGGTAATCTGCAAATCGACTTGACCACGTGCGAAAGGTACGAGTAAAGTTAATTAAAAAGCCTAAGCTAGCATCCAGTTGGTAATAAATAGCCTACAGACCGGTACGTAAAGTTAACGCCAATTAAATGATATCTTAGAGTAAATACAGAAAGCAGAGAAACGTTTCGCAGTTAGTCAACCTTTCGGACACAAAGTGCATTGAGTACAAAGTTACATTTACCACCAGATTTTGAGTTGAGTCTGTTAGGATCCAGGTAATTTTTCAAAAGCTCGGAACCAGTTCACTACAAAATTCACAAAGCTTCACAAGTTTGGTCACCGTATTTTAGCTTGGAATAACCTAATCCGACTAAATCCATCCTACCCTAACCCCAACCTGGATCCTTGGCACTCAAATTGCTTTTAGTCAAATTACGGCAGCCAGTTGTCGTGGACCCAATTTTGCCATGCCATCCCCTCTCTCCAACAGCAAACTACAGCCAACTGCCGGTGACCAACATGACGCGAGACGCTCTGGCTGGCAGCTTCAAACTCGAGACATTCTATGAGGAGGAAAGCCGCATCGACCGGATCCCGCCAGGCCCCATCGCCAGCCTGGACGTCGAATCAGTCAACTCCACCGACGCCAGCATTGTGTTTCGCTTCATTGCAGTTGGAGACGATTTCGACCAGGGAACTGGTGAGCGCGGGGTTAACTGTTAGAGCACTGCCAGAACACTCGTAGCAAAATTACAAAGCTACGAGGCCTTAGCCGGAAGGTGTACAGATTGTAAAGTGCTGGTCACGCCAGAAGCTGCTACTTTATCACAGCAAGTCAAGGTTGACACAAGTCTGTACTTGTATTCGACTCCGTTCTAACCACTGCCAGTTCTGCTTAATTTGCCCACTCGTCTCAGGACCCAGAGAACGGACGTAGCACATTAAATATCTGTATGCATCAGTGCATTAAATATAGGGTTTTTCCACAGGCAGTTTTTGACATCTTACGAGCGTACATGTAGCTACATCTTACGACAAAAAGATAATATTCCTTTCTCTGAAATGGTTTTGGAAGCAAAACTCGAGGCTTTAGAAAAGTTGTCATGATGCGTCGTACAATATGAACATTTTCCAGCCAATCAATACGAAGCGTACTGGTCAACGCAAGCGGAAGACCTGACAGATCCGGAGTCCGATGGCTCCAAGGCGCAGAAGGTGCTACCAGAGAATGTGCACCTTGGCAGTCTGTCCTCCCCGGCCGAAGCCGGAGCCCGCGAGCGTCTCGGCATCCGGTTTCCGAATGTCGGCTCCTCGTCCGTTGCATTCGTCACTCTGCGAGCGGTGGACGCGGCCAACAACAGGGGCCAGTTGGCTTTCCCCGCGTCGGCCGCCTTTCAGGAGCTGCCGTTTGGCGAGGTCGGGCCCACGCAGCCGCCCGAAGGCGGCAACCCCAGTCTCGGCGTGGTCATCGGTGTTGTAGTCAGCGTCGTAGTTGTCGCAGTGGTCATCGCGGCGGTGTACATCGGCTTGCGCAAGCCGGGCCTGACAGGTCGCGGCGCCAGCAAAGACGGAATTAGCGGCGGTCGCGCTTTCAGCTCGACAACGGCCGGATGAAGTGAAAGGACGCTATGCTGGAAAATCCAAGCAAAAAGAATTGGCGAGACAAAAAAGTTATCAATTTTTTATTACACGGGGGCGCCCCGGCCGCTGCAATCACCCCACCAAATATTGCTCTCTCTCTTTCTCTTTCACAAAAATCGTTAAGATTTTCTTGCAACCTCATCCATTTGTTTCTGCTTTGCAGTAAGTAGCCCAAACCACTGCTTTTTAAGAAATAGCTACATGTACGTCAAACAAATTCAAATGTTTAATGTAAATTTGGAATGAAATTATTTCTTCAATTTTATTAAACCTCCTTGATCTTGAAATTTAGGATCTTAATTACATATGCTTCGTACTTCAATCTTATTAAAAAAAATTTTGCGAAGAATTTGTTCATCCTTTTAGAATATTCAGTGTCTTTAGAACACTTAGTGTCTATAATATTCAGTGGCTTTACATGTCGAATATAACATTAACGTTTATTTTTGCAGGAAACAATGTAGAATTTTGAGGGTGCGTAAGCCCAGGAAAAATAAATGTTTATACTCATAATGTGAGAAAAGTCCGGGCGTCAATGTCGAAAATTCCGGGCTCTGTGTTGTAACATACAAGAAGTTTAAGTGTCTATGGCCATTCTTTCTCCTCGTTTGTCAATTTAGTACCATAGACATATAGGCATAGTGTATCCCAAATATAGGCATAGACATATAGGGAGCTGAGGTGTATCCCAAAAGTAAGTTTTGGTCAGCTGCCAACAGTGAGCAATTAGTTTTAAAAAACGTAAACTTTGTCAAACCACAACATAAAGTATTTGTCACTCCACAAATCGGCCGCCAAGCTCAACGCACTTTTCCCAGCGACGCACCCACGCTTCAAAGGCGGGCCTGCAGCCTGCGATCGCCATATGTCGGAGAGCTGATGAAGCGCTGTTGTTCACCTGCTCCTCAGATCCGAAACGCTGGCCACGAAGGCTCTCTTTCATCTTCGGGAACAGATAGAAGTCTGCCGGAGCCAAATCAGGCGAGTAGTGCGGGTGGCGGAGAATTTCCCAGTTCCACTAGCCGAGCAGCTCTTCAACCCGTCTGGCCCGATGCACGGGGGCGTTGTCGTGATGGAATATGACGCCTCTCTCCAGAAGGCCCGGCCTCTTTTTCCTTATCGCTGGTCGCAGTTTCTCTTGAAGCACCCATCGATAGTACTCAGCATTCACTTTGGTACCCACAGGCACAGGCCAGTCCAGAATGATCCCGTCAATGTCAAAAAAATGATGTGCATCACCTTCAATGAGCCTTGTTTGCGTCGCACCTTCTCGGGACTCGCCGATCCTATCGGAAGCCACTGCGCTGACTGCCGCTTCAGCTCTGGGTCCCATTCGTAGACCCACGTCTCGTCTCCAGTCACTATTCTACTGAGAAATCCGTCGCCTTCACGACGAACCCGACGGAGGCAGTCCTGGGACACCATCACCCGCTCCTCCATCTGCTCGTCAGTCAGCAGGTGTGGCACCCATTTGGCGAAAAGCTTTTGTAGGCCTAAATTCTTGGTCAGAATGCGGTGCACAGTGCTGTGGGGAATGCCGAGGAGTTCCTCCAGCTCACTGCATGTCCTTCTGTTGTCTTCACTCACAGAAGCCATCACGCGATCAGCATTGGAATCCGTTGTCGCAGTCCTTGGTCGTCCAGAACGCTCTTTGTCCTCCATGCAGTCCCATCCTTCTTGAATTTCTCGCACCCACTTCCTGACCGTTTGAATGGATGGTGCAGCTTCTCCTAGGACTCTCACGAGTTCTTGATGAATCTCTGGTGTCGATTTTCCAGACAGCACAGAAAACTTGATGATGCTTCGAACGTCATAGCGAGAGAACGAGCTGGACGCGGCCATCGTTGCTAAGGGTTGTGTGCTTGGGTTGCAGCCATGCAGCTCGAGAACCAGCTAGGACTTGCTTAGAGTTGGAACATAGACAAAAAAGAAAGCAACAACGTACGTGGCACTTAGCTGAGCCCATGGATGAATGAATAGAATGGATTGCTATTCTGGCTCTGGCTATTTTCGTTTTTGACTCTTTTGCATCCGGTTCCCCCCCGTGCCTTTTCATTGGTTGATGATTGCCATAGACAATTTTCGGCCTTCGCCCCTTTCTTTCGATGCACAAGCGCTTTCGCTCGTGTTTTGAAATAAAGGGGGAAGACCTACGAGCGCTCGATATTCTCTGCAAGTAACTGACATTCTCAGTTCTTTGCGCCTGTGCATCGAAAGAAAGGGGCGAAGGCCGAAAACCGTCTATGGCAATCATCAACCAATGAAAAGGCACGGGGGGGAACCGGATGCAAAAGAGTCAAAAACGAAAATAGCCAGAGCCAGAATAGCAATCCATTCTATTCATTCATCCATGGCTGAGCCTCTTGGGTGCCGAGTTACATATGAGGGAAACTTACTTTTGGGATACACCTCGTATTTATGGGCTTAGCTTCACTGTAAAAGGAAAAAGAATGTCAGGATAAATTTTAATTTGTTAGCATGCTCTTACCACGCTTCAAGCATGATCAATCACTTAATCAATTATTCATATTTGCCTGGAGAAGTTGTATTTGGTACTCGTATGTCGACCGAACAGCTGGCCTGGATTTCAGCGGAGTCAAACAGCCGGTATTTGGAGAAATTGAGCAAGGAATTCGCGGACAAGATCGAATCAGAAGAGATTCTCGACATTCCAGACGACGTGATTGAAGACCTAAATGGGCTAGAACGCGATGGTATACCCGATTCTTCTGTTCGGCAGATGGAGGACAATATAGACCGTTTTTAAGAGATTTCTGGAAGATAACAAGCTGTCAACTGATCTATTACTAATTCCAAAGTCTATTTTGGCTAATTATTTGCGCTTCTTCTATCGAGACTGAGAACAAAGGACAATCTGTACTATGCTACAGCAATTGTCTGATCTGCATTCGAGCAGGACTGCATCGCTTCTAATTCTGTCTAAACCAGTGTCAATTTTTCTGGCACATTTCGAAATTGTACGTTTGATTTTAAAGGCCTGAACAACTAGCAAACCCAATGTCTGATGATGAATTTGGCGCATTAACGGCAACTCAACTGACTAACTGTTGACTAACTTGTCTTCTAAAACCACATTGTATGCGCATGTTTTGTTCTGTTGCTTGTTTGTGTTCCGTCTACTGAAATAAAAATGTCATAGACAATTCGAGGCAAGAATTGCCACATTGATGCCCTGAAAATGCAGGCATATGCCCTAAAAAATTATGACAATATCCAATGTCTTTAAAATAGTACATTGTACCATGACCTTTGTGCCCGCTGGGCACTTATTCTTGCCTTTTAATGCCATAGACTACATTTAAGCCCGCTTGCAGGAGTCAAACTTACTTTAATTCAAATTAGCGGGCAGTTAATGCGGAAATTCAATTCAGACAATTTAGACTGGGGCCCAGTCTAACCCCAGCTCAAAACATTCTAACCGAAGTAAGGTTTAGCCATAGACAAAATTATCCTCAGTCTGAATTGAATTTCCGCTAGTTTTTTTAGAACTGGACTTTGATCAAAATTGAACGTGAAAAGGTGTAGTGTTGCATACGCTGACGAATTTGAAATCACTTTGGACGAATCGAAAGCGCAGCGCAAATTACAATTAAATATTACAACAAAATAATAATTACAAATAATCTTAGCCTGACGTACAAGACAAATTACATTTTATTAAACAATTTAATACTTCCAAGAGTATCTATCAATGGATTGATCACATGCTCTAGCTCATATTGCGAAACCATAAAATTGTTTAAATATGGTGATACTTGAATCCACCGTGATATTAAATATACATATCTATCGATTTAGAGAAGCTATATTTCTGAGCCTTGATTAACTGTTACGGTTTTACTACTGGTAAAGAGCGTAAAAGTAGTAAAAATGCTGCATGCAATATAAATTTTCCAACGCCATCAGGAATACGACAGGATTCCTGATTCCTGATCTCCAGTCTGTCAAGGACTTAAAACTGAGACTTTTTCGACAAAATCTCACACCAAAGACCCACATAGATTCAAAATGTCACACCAAGGACCCACACAGATTCAAGATCTCACACAAAAGAGCCACACAGATTCAAAATCTCACACCAAAGAGCCACACAGATTCAAAATCTCACACCAAAGAGCCACACAGATTCAAAATCTCACACCAAGGACCCACACAGATTCAAAATCTCACACAAAAGAGCCACACAGATTCAAAATCTCACACAAAAGAGCCACAAAGATTCAAAATCTCACACCAAAGACCCACACAGATTCAAAATCTCACACCAAAAAGCCACACAGATTCAAAATCTCACACCAAAGAGCCACACAGATTCAAAATCTCACACCAAAGAGCCACACAGATTCAAAATCTCACACCAAAGACCCACATAGATTCAAAATCTCACACCAAGGACCCACACAGATTCAAGATCTCACACAAAAGAGCCACACAGATTCAAAATCTCACACCAAAGAGCCACACAGATTCAAAATCTCACACAAAAGAGCCACAAAGATTCAAAATCTCACACCAAAGACCCATACAGATTCAAAATCTCACACCAAAGAGCCACACAGATTCAAAATCTCACACCAAAGAGCCACACAGATTCAAAATCTCACACCAAAGATCCACAAGTGTTCAAAAGCTTACAACAAAGATCCACAAAAAACAAAATCTCACAAAAGAGCCACACAGATCCAAAATCTCATACCAAAGACCCACACAGATCTAAAAGGTTCAAAATCTCATACTAACGATTCGGAGTTCGAAGTCTCTTAAACTCTGTATTCCAAACTATAAGTTTACAGAGCTCACAAATCTCAGAACTCAAAAAATTACGCTTGCAATTTCATACTTGTAAAAAATTCTTTCTAAAACAGAAACGAAAACAAGCTGCCTAGTTTAAAAATACTTGAATACCGCATTTTCAAGTCTCAGATCTAACAGAACGTGTACCACATTTTGTTAAAGTACTGATTCTGTCTCATAACTTCTGCCAAGTCTTGCATACTGACAACGCCAGCTGTTTCGTGCATCACGGTGAGAAAGATTTGATAGCGCGTGCACATTAAGCTGATGACATCCTCATCAACTTGAGTCTCGTCCAGCCTCATCTCGTCCGGCAGCAGGCACTCGCTGTCCAGCACAAACTGAGTCCGAGTATCGAACTGCAGTGTCAGCAGCTCGTCCACTTTGTTGACTGCTTCGTCGAATTTGCGCCTGTCCTGGCGGCTGGACCAGCCAGTCAGGGTCTCCATGGCGACGGTTTTGAAAGCCGACACGTCTGCTGAGAAATTCTCGTTGGCGTCGGCCTCGCGCAGTTCCGTCAGGTCGCAGATGGCTGGACACCAAAAACTGTCAAGCATTACCTGCGGCGTTGCGGCAGTGGCTTTGAAGTGAAAATTTAATCCAGAATCTCCGCCCCATCGCTAATGGAGCGCACAAGAGCTCCAGACTCTCCGCACCATCTCTAATGGAGCGCACAAGAGCTCCAGACTCCGCCCCATCACTAATGGAGCGCACAAGAGCTCCAGACTCCGCCCCATCACTAATGATTAGGATTCTTAAAATTGCCGGAGTTCTGAAAAATACGATCGTGATTCTTAGAAATGGCATCGGGATGCTTAGAAATAGCTCGTAGTATATGGATTCTAAGAAATTTAATCGAAATGTTATCAATATTCGTAGTAATGGAAAAGAGATTCTTAGAAATTAAATCGGGTTTCTTAGAAACGAGATCAAAATTATTAGAAACGGGATAATGTTTTTAGAAATGAGATTGAGATTCTTAAAAATTAAATAGAGAATTTTAGAAATTAGAAAAAGATTCTTAGAATGAGGGATCGATATTCTTAGAAATGAGATCGAGATTCTTAGAATGAGAAATCAATCTTCTTAGAAATGAGATCGAGATTCTTAAAAATGCGATCAAGATTCTTAGAAATCAGATCGAGATTTTTAGAATGCAAGATCGAGATTCTTAGAATGAGAGATCAATATTCTTAGAAAGGGTTTCTTAGAAACGGGATCAGGTTTCATAGAAAACGGGATAATATTTTTCGAAATGAGATTGAGATTCCTAAAAATAAAAGAATCCAGAATTTTAGAAATGAGATGAAGATTCTTGGAAATGCGATCAAAATTCTTAGAATGAGAGATTGAGATTCTTAGAAATACAAATTAACAAATCCTACAAAAATTGAAGGCCAGACTGGGGCTCACAGAGTTGGCAGCCAGGTTGCCCAACACGAAGCTCTGCCCAGCCTGCTGGCCGCCATGCAGGTACAGCAGCGCCTTGGCGATGCCGAACAGCAACCGCAGCCGGGACTCAAAGTCCAATGGGCATCCAAATTTCATCATAATTCGACAGCAATAAGCATCCTCTAAAGTGCACCGGTAGACTGGAAAGTACAAATCGACACTGCCTGAGAACTTTTGCGAACCAAGCAGCGGTGCCAGGTGCGGATGGGCGAGTTGGCGGTGGAAACTCAGCAGCCGATTGGCGGCCGCCCAAGCCTCATCTGTGTTGGTCACCAGCTGCAGCTGCCGCACGGGCTGACGGTTGAAACTGCCCATCCTCCACGAGACGCGCAGCTGATGGAGCGGAGTTGGATTTCGGAGATTGGGGATTATTTTGTTTACGTTGGCTCTGATTCTTAGAATTGAAAAATTGATTCTTAGAAATTATCCGGTTTCCTAGAAGTTTGATTGAAATTCTTAAAAAATGTATCAGGAATTCTTGGAAAATGCATCAGGAATTCTTGGAAAATGCATCAGGAATTCTTGGAAAATGCATCAGGAATTCTTGGAAAATGTATAAGGGATTCTTGGAATTTGTTTCAAGGATTCTTGGAATTTGTTTCAAGGATTCTTGGAATTTGTTTCAAGAATTCTTAGAATTTTTTCGGATACTTGATACTTAGAAGCATGGAATTCTTGGATTCCTGGAAAGTGTATCAGGAGTTATTGGGAAGGTGTATCAGAGATTCCTGGAAATTGTATCAGGGATTCTTGGAAAGTGTATCAGGGATTCTTGGAAAGTGTATCAGGGGTTCTTGGAAAGTGTATCAGGAATTCTAGGAAAGTGTATCACGGTTTATTGGAAAGTGTGTCAGGGATTCTTGGAAAGTGTATCAGGAATTCTAGGAAAGTGTATCACGGTTTATTGGAAAGTGTGTCAGGGATTCTTGGAAAGTGTATCAGGGACTCTTGGAAAGTGTATCACGGATTCTTGGAAAGTGTATCAGGAGTTCTTGGAAAGTGTATCATGGATTCTTGGAATGTGTATCAGGGATTTTTGGAATGTTTATCCGGCATTCTTGGAAAGACTATCATGGATTCTTGGAAAGTGTATCAGGAATTCTAGGAAAGTGTATCACGGTTTATTGGAAAGTGTGTCAGGGATTCTTGGAAAGTGTATCAGGAATTCTAGGAAAGTGTATCACGGTTTATTGGAAAGTGTGTCAGGGATTCTTGGAAAGTGTATCAGGGACTCTTGGAAAGTGTATCAGGAGTTCTTGGAAAGTGTATCATGGATTCTTGGAATGTGTATCAGGGATTTTTGGAATGTTTATCCGGCATTCTTGGAAAGACTATCATGGATTCTTGGAAAGTGTGTATCACGGATTCTTGGAAAGTGTATCAGGGATTCTTGGAAAGTGTATCACGGTTTATTGGAAAGTGTACTAGGGATTCTTGGAAAGTGTATCAGGGATTCTTGGTAAGTGTATCAGGGATCTTTGAAAGTGTATCAGAGATTCTTAGAAAGTGTATCAGAGATTCTTGGAAAGCGTATCAGAGATTCTTGGAAAGCGTATCAGAGATTCTTGTAAAGCGTATCAGAGATTCTTGTAAAGCGTATCAGAGATTCTTGTAAAGCGTATCAGAGATTCTTGGAAAGCGTATCAGAGATTCTTGTAAAGCGTATCAGAGATTCTTGTAAAGCGTATCAGAGATTCTTGTAAAGCGTATCAGAGATTCTTGGAAAGCGTATCAGGATCCTTAGAAATTGGATGCGGCTTGTTAGATTTTAAATCAATTTGAGCGGGATTCTTAGAAATATAATTTAGATCGGGATGTATAAAATTAAGGATTGGGAATCAGTAGCTAATGCTTCTTTGGACGCGGATCGTATTAATTCACAGAAAAAACATCATCAAAATATTAATATTTTTATGAGAGATAATACGTATACGAATCTTATTAAGAATTAAGGAACAGAGTAACGAATTTAACTAGCAGTCCCAAGATTCCTAGAAATGTATTAAAAAAATAGATCCAGGGCACAGAGGAGAACAGAAATTAGCATTGGAGACGAGGAAGAAAGGCAAGAGATTTAAAAAAAGCGATCAAAGCTATTTTTACCTGAGTCCTGACGGCGGGCGGCAGTTGTCTCAATGCGACGGGGGCTGCAGGTGTAGCAGCAGGCTGAGTCTGGGGCAACTCAGCGAGGCAGCTGGTTGGCTTGGCGTATAGGATAGCAGGGGGGGGGGGGTTGTCAGGAATTGTTTGTTAGCACGGTTAAGATTTTTATCTAGCATAAATTTTTGCGATGCTGAATACGCGGAAATTAAAGGTTTATAAAGCAAACAAAAAATGCGTGTATAGGGGCGGATTGAAAATAATAAAAAATAATATGCTCAATACGTCAATACTTCGTCAATAGGAAACAAAACGGTGCAAAGAAACGGGCCCTCATTTCACCAAATCACCTGATTTTCTGTCTCCATGTCAGTCGCAGTGGGGGTGGAGTTGGCCTCGATGCCGTGCGGGTTTTCCCGATGCTGCACAACGAAACTGTCAGCTGATTGCTGGAACTCGCCATGCTGCTGCTGATGCTGATGCCTCGGTGCACCCATGGTTGGAGACGGCGGCGGCAACTGCAGCTGAAGCTCTTCATCCTGCATTCGCTGCCACTGCTGCAGGATTTGCAGAGCCTCGCCGTGGCACAGAGGCTCCAGGATTCTGACAGCTTCAACTAGAGATGCTTTGGTGACAGCGCGAGCAACCGAGGCCAGAGTTGGAAGCCGCTGCAGCCAATTGTCAAAGAATGTCTTTGTCCATTCTACTCTATTGCTGCCCATGGCTTTGATTCTGTTGATTGTTTCGGTAGGGAAACCAGCAAAATTTGCCAGGAGTAACCAGGCGCCAAAGCGGTCAGTGGACTCAGAGGTGCTCACAACAGTTTGCAGATGGTACATATCCCTTGCAGGAATGTCTTTCAGATACATATATCTCTGAGATGCCATGCGCGGTAGATATAGCACAGATGCCTAAAATTGGAGTAAAGCTAGATTTATAGTACAGTTCTTACTATGAGTAAAATTGGAATGAATTAAAAGTAGGTAGAATTCACAAGAGTTACGAAATTTAGGTTGTCATGTGAACAGTACCCAATGGATTAAAAATACCTAAAACTATTCTATTCTTGAAATAGGAAAATGAATTTATATTGAATAAGCTGTTAAATTGTACATTGATAAAAAATAAATAAACTACAAAACAGTGTTTTTCAATAAAATAACTAGCAACAACTAGATATAATAATTTGGCAACATTAAAAGTTAGAAAACATAACACAAAATATAGAACAAGTGAATTAACCACAAACGAAAGTATAATTGAACTAATTTTGCAGTGATAAAAAACATTATAATATATATAGCCCATTGATAACTAATATTATACCTGTGAAAAACTATGAAAAATTATTTTAGCTAAGCTTTTAAAGGAAAACATGACTAGAACTAGAAGTAATATAAAGCAGAAACAGTTAAACAATGCAGTAGGCTCTTTGTAAAGGGACCTATGGAAACAAAAAAACGACTTTTCAAGCAGATTTATTTCGAACAATATACAACACAAGCAACTATCTTGCAACCTAATAAAATGGCATGCTCCTATCAAACTATTGTTAAGATCAAGATCATCAAGAGCCTAGAAAAAATTAACTACTTCGCCAAAAATATAATTTAAATATATTTCACCGAACAATAAATTAAATTATCAACTCAGACAACTTATAAACTAAAACAATAGAATAATAGCCAATAGGCCTTATCAATTATATTGTTGAAAAACAGCCTTTCTTTTTATGTGATTTTAAACTGGTATTTACACTTATATCTACGCCCGGTAATGTTGCGCCTGGACAAAACAAGGACACATAAGGACACTTTTAGATGAATAGTCTATACAGGATAGGATATATCCAGTAATATCCTTATGTCAATTTCTGACTAACGCTTCACACTACAAAACATTAGTGTGTAACGTGATATGAATTACCAGGATATGGCTTCTTAGAAAACTAAAAAGTTAAGTTAGTGCGCTTTGTAAGAGTTCATCATGACGTTTATATTAGCGTATTCAAAAGCTGTTTTTAGCAAAGATTGATTTCCAAGATTAGCTTGTATTGTAAAGAGCCTGGAGGAATGGCAAACATTAAAGAAAGAAACAAAATTCTCCACCTTAAGTGCCTAGAATTCTGAATTCTGAAAATATGATCCTGTTGAGCATTAAGAAAGTATTGACATGTCACATTGTCTTGGTAAACTATAAAACTTTCCAGAGATAACCTTTCAGATCCAAAAAATTGTCCTGAGCTAATATTTATTTATTATTGAACGGTTATCCCATGCAAAACATGAAATAAATTGTTTAGATTATATTTAGGATTTAAAAGTTATAAGTTTTGCTATATCATTAAAGTGTATCAAGGTTCTATGCTACACATTTACACAAAGCTTCAAAGAAATACTCACGAATAAGGAAATAAAGGAAACTTAGTCTACTGAAAAATTAATCTTTTCAAGTTTGCTGATCGTTTTTACACGACAACAAAGTTGGTTGTCCAACGTGATCCTAAGTTCGCCCTACTCTGCATTTGTTAAATTTTGCTTCTATTTTAAAGCGCAAATATTTTCGGTTTCAAGTTTCAGCAGATCATAACTGCCAGACAGACAGTGGACTTTCAGCTGCAGTGCAGCTGGCTTCAGTGACCAAGTCCTAAATTATGTAAAATATTTAATGTGTTTGCGAATTCGCCGTGCTCTTTAAAAGAAATAATCACATTTCACTAAAATTGCGTCTTTTTTCTCACTGCTCTTAGTCTTAGTCCTAGAATTTTCCACTAGCTAGGCCTACATTAAGGCAAGCCTAATAAACATAATAATGTTTGGGTTTCCAGCGCGGACCAACAGCCAACAGTTATGCTGTTATGCAGACGGACATTTCAAAGTTTAACCATCGCCTGAATACTGTAGAATACTGTAGGCCTAGGCCCCTATTCGAATTTACTGGCATTCTTTTTTAATGTCTGTCACCATCAGGTGTGTCAGTCATGTCGATGACGATGTCAGTGACTATGAGGTCACCTAACCTAACCTTTTGAATTGTAGCAATAGGCGGCCTAGCCGCCTAGCATGGTTTTTATTACTAATACTAGACCTATTTTCTATAGTAAGGTTTTTTATTAGGCAAATGAGATTTATTAAATAAAATGAAAAGTATGCCTAGGGCCAGCCTACTATTACTAAAATAGTCAATAGAGGTCTAACTTTCAAAATCTCATTATATTGTAGTCCTGGGTTTTTTTTTTGCCAGAGATAAGGTGCGAAATCGCACCTTGTGCCAAATTTCAAGGTGCGATTTTAAGGCTCAGAGTGCAATTTCTCTTGAGTCTTGTTTAGAATGTGAGGGTTTCACGAGAGATATTCAGACAGACATTCGAAACGATCGTCTGTAACTTTAAACAAAATTGACCCGCTTCAACCATCTTTTTGGCAAATACTTACGCAAGTGTTGGGCGTCGAATAAGCTTTAATTTATTAACTGAAGTAAAAATCCTTCTGACATACATTGATTTAAAAATTGCTTAGCAACACTAGCTCTGATTAGAAATTGCTTTACTGTTGACTAAAATTGTTTTGATTGTAGCAGCCTAAAAGCAGATACTGGATTTAAAAATGCTTCGATTTACTCTATACGCATGTCTCAGCTTTAAAATGACACCTCAGGCATCGCAAAAGACAGCTTTGATGCTGAGATATTTGACACTAAACATGCATTGCTTTGCGCAATCTCACATTCAGAAATTTCACTGATTTTTTGTCGATATTTGTGCAGTTGCCGTGTCCTTGTTTTTCATCAGAAACTTGTCAAATTCTAGTCATGTCCAGTTTAAACCTGGACTTCTCTTAAACTGTCTTAAGTATTTGATTTTTAATGATTCCTGCCTTTATATTGCATAGATTGTACCTGAGTCAGTGAGTCTGTGAGTGTACATTTGTACATATGGCAACCAATCATGACTTTTTCACCGCTTTGCGGTTCAAATAAATATACGAGTGTACGAGAAACATGTTCCAACTGTTATTGAGAGAAATTGACGTCGCGTTTATTAACAGTCAGTGGCAATTAATATGAAGCAAATAGTTTATTGTTATGTTTTTACTTTTTTTGCGTGGCAATTCTGCTATCCAAATCGGAATGAGGTAAGCGGTGGGAATAAAATAAAAAGGAAGAATTTTTTCTACTGTTGTTGCAACCCAATAGCTATATGTACTTCAAACTTTTTAGATTGAACAGGCGGTTTCTAATGTACTGCTAAGCTTTCCAATCCCTACGGACTACAGTAGCAGTTCTTAACTTTTTTTCTGTCTTGACTTCTAGACTCGGAATTCGGAACAACCTAAGGAGCCGCATGAAAATATTTAATTGGATAAAGATATTTTCTATAAACAGCTCAAGTCGTGACACATCTTCTTCTCACCTCAGTCCATCAACTGCTGCTCCTTCTGAGACCAAAGCGATCGTGAAAGTAAAACAGATCAGTTTAGATCCCATGGCCATGAATACAACCATTTCAATTGTGAACCTGCTTCGCTTACAAGTACGAGCACTAGCCTTCCATTTGATGCCATTAGCTCACTTAACTCTGAAATAGTTCAAGGACGGTTCCAAATGTTGAGATCTGACGTAGAAGCAGTCCAATTTGTGGAAATTTATCAACTGGACTCCATGAATCACTCCAATGAAAGGCGGCGAATAGCTGCAGAATGCGTAAACAAGTTTAAGTGAGTCACAAAAACCCCATTTACTGTAACTACATACACTTGTACGTTAGCAAGGCTCCATGCGATGGTTAATAAATGGAGAAGTAGACAAGCATCTGAACAAATATTGAATAAAAATCAGTGAAGTTTCCGAATGTGAGTTTGAGCAAAGCAATGTTTAGTGTCGAATATCTCAGCATCAAAGCTGTCTTTTGCAATGCCTGAGGTGTCATTTTAAAGCTGAGACATGCGTATAGACATGACTAGAATTTGACAAGATTCTGATGAAAAACAAGGACATGGCAACTGCACAAATATCGACAAAAAATCAGTGAAATTTCTGAATGTGAGATTGCGCAAAGCAATGCATGTTTAGTGTCGAATATCTCAGCATCAAAGCTGTCTTTTGCGACGCCTGAGGTGTCATTTTAAAGCTGAGACATGCGTATAGAGTAAATCGAAGCATTTTTAAATCCAGTATCTGCTTTTAGGCTGCTACGATCAAAACAATTTTAGTCAACAGTAAAGCGATTTCTAATCAGAGCTAGTGTTGCTAAGCAATTTTTAAATCAATGTATGTCAGAAGGATTTTTACTTCAGTTAATAAATTAAAGCTTATTCGACGCCCAACACTTGCGTAAGTATTTGCCAAAAAGATGGTTGAAGCGGGTCAATTTTGTTTGAAGTTACAGACAATCATTTTGAATGTCTGTCTGAATGGGTCTCCCTAAAACACGCCCCGCACCGCCCTGCAGCGCTACACATTAAAACAAATTGGACTATAACTAAAGACACTTCAGAATGCATTTTCTGTTAAGCTTCAAGTTTTTATTAAATTTAGTTTTTTTACTTTGAAATATAAAATTCGGTGAACAATAAGTGATATTAATAATAATATTAATAAAATAATAATATTATAATTTAATAATGAAAACGAGAATATAAAAATAATAATATTTAAAAAAATAAATAAAGATATTTATTCCATTACTATTTTAACTTTTCCTTGCAATCAAATACTGCATTGACAAAAAATGTTATAATGTGTAGCAGTTCGGGGCCCGGTGTGGGGCGTGTTTTAGGGAGCCTTTGTCTGAATATCTCTCGTGAAACCCTCACATTGCTCACAGTTCAGACAACTGGGAATGTATATTTTAATATCTTACATAAGGCTATAGCTATAGGCTATATTGCCTATATGACTTAATAGGATTTAAAGAGTTATTTTGTTTCATATTTTAAGGCAGTGCATAAAAAATAGCTTAAGCATGGTTAAGCCTTTAAAGAAAAATGGTTATAAGACCGCACCTAAACCGCACCTACTTTTTTAATTTCAGGGTGCGATTTTAAAATTTAGGGTGCATACGCACACTCTGCGCACAAAAAAAAAACCCTGTTGTAGTCTCATTATCGGCCCTATTAATTAGGCTAGGCCTAATTCTATGTTGTTTGTTTGTCTGTCTGTCTGTAGGTAGGCCCCTTTTAGGCCCTTAGGTTGATTTTTCAAAAGCCATCTGGCAATTTTTTTTTCAAATGAGCTCTAAAATACTTAGGCGGCCCCTTAGGCCCTATAATTCTTTGGAAAGACAATATATAATGTAGGTCAAACTAAAAACAAAAGGATGATAGATCAAAAAGGCCATAATATTTATAAAGGCAATAGGCCCCTAGTCACAATATTTTTTATGCATATAGGCCTATTGTCAATATATTGTCAATTTGTTAAAATATATGACTAAGTGACTAGCCTGGTTAAAATTTAGGCTTGTATAATTTGTTAAAATTTATTTGTGAAAATATAGGCCTAAAACTATAAGTAGACTCTAGAGTTATATTTTAAATGAATTAAGAGCCATAGTTAGGAAGATTGCCTTTTTTATAGAAAATACTGATATTAAAGAAGGTTTGATATATGCTGCGCTAGCGTAATATGGTGTAAGATAAAAAAATTGGCATGGTTTGGTGCAAGATGAAAATTTCCAAGACAAAATTTTCTATCAGAAAATTAGCATGTAACTTCTTTTTATTAATACTTTTCGTTTGCTAGTATATTGATAGCTTTTTAATTAATTTATATTAAGATTGCATTTTCTATGAAACAGATTAAAATATAAGTTTTATTTGGTAGGCTTATTTTCAAATGAAAATGATAGATTTTTGCATTTTTTTCAAAAAATATGATATACAACACAAGCAAACATTTTGATAGAATTTGTTCTAGCACAGGCAGGCATGTCATGATCCTAACTATAGGGTAAAAAGCTGGGTTTGGCAAAAAATGACAAAATTTGGACCTGGAATAGGACAAAATAAGCAAGGAGACAATTAAGGACTATTATGTAAACTTAAGCTTTTAAGGTAGAGTAGAGTACCTTTTATTATCTCTTTGTTTGCTTTTTTCTATCCTAAGTCCAAATGTTTATATTTTTTTACCAAATCTAGCTTCTTAGTGTCACTGTAGATAGAAGAGTGATTTAATTTATATACATTACATTATAGATTACATTTTTGGGCTCTACTTTATGACTTTTTGAGCTTAAGTTAATAGGCCCTTTTTATTATATCTATAGCTAATAAAATATCTATATTGTATAACACTAAGACCTGGGCCTTGATAGACATCAATCAAGAAGAGACCAGCTAGATGCTGCATATATGGCTATGTTGTGTGCAGTTTTTGTAGTGTGCATTAATTAGTCTAGACAGTAAGTAAGACCAATACCATGCTTTATATAAAGGTGCACTTGATGTGGATTTCTGACCTGCAATGCAGCAATGACTTTAACTGGCTAGTCACATCCTCTAGTTGGAGGCCTGCTAACCTGAGCCACTATACAAAGTGCTGCTACTCAAGTTGCAGAGACTACTTAGTTGAAGCCAAGGGAAAATGTCCTTTTCTATCATTTTTCTCTCTTTTCTTTTATCCCCTCTTCCCTCTTTCTTCCTCTCTCCCCTCTCTTTCTCCCTCTCACTATTTTCTCTCTCCTTTCTTTTCCCTCTCCTTTTCTTATATTGTTTAAGTAACTTATATAACAAAACTTCCAATTTTTACCAAGATCTTCTGCGAGGGCGATGACCTACTCATCAGTTGGTTTCCAAAAAGCCTCCTTTCCAATTTTGCCTTTTTGATAGTGGTAGATACTAGGTGGCTTCCTTATTGGCTTTATTTATCTTAACTTAAGCCCCTACTATCCCAACCAAAATGTGTATATGGTGTCAAAAATGTGTTGTTTGAGTCCCTGATCCCAGGGACTTAAAGCTCCCTTTATATTGAAAGTAAAAACATATCTTAACTATAACCCCCCCCCCCTTATTTGAACCTCAATATGCATACAGAGTCAAACATTTGTCTTTGTTGCTTAAGTCCCTAATTCTAGTAACTTAAAAAGAGCTCCCCTTAGCCTTCACATTGAAAGTGAAAACATTCATCTTTAATTTAGCCCCACCACCCAATCCCAATGTTCATGTGACATCAAAACTCTATTGTTTACGTCCCCAACCCAGGGACTTCAGAGCTTCCCTGCATTGAAAGTGAAAACATTCATCTTAACATTAGCCCCCCCCCCTCACACCACCCAACTATATCATGCATGTGGCACCAAAACTTTCTGTTGCTAAGTCCCCAATGCAGGGACATAAGAGCTCCCCTTTAAAAGTGAAAAAAATTGTTTTAACTTTAGCTAATACCACCCAACCGCAATGTGGACATGGCATTAATAATCTATGTTCCATCCTAATGTTCCATCCTGTTCTATCCTAATCCTCAATTCTAGGGACTTAAAAGTTCCTCTCACTTTGAAACTGGCAACATACATTGACTTCTACTACCTTAACCCTATCAAAGTGATAGCTCCAGTGGTCTTTCAATTCTCAGTTGAGTGGTATTGCTAGATGGGAACTAAATATGTGAAGTATGAGAGTACCTGTAACGATATCCATATCTGTATGCTTTGCTGAAAAACCTCTATATACTGTAACTTCCCGTAGCCATATCTGTAGCTACATAAGATACATGTATATCATTTGATGCTATACAGCAGCTAGAAAGCAAACAGCAATGGTAAGTATATATCTCTGCCAGTCTCAAGTGGCCACAGAGCGAAGGTGTCAGATTGCATATTTTTAGTTTGCCATTCAAGTCTGGATATCTTGCACAGCTTGCATGTCCAATAATGATTGATGCAACCAGCACTGAGATGCTGCCTTCCCCACTGGAGGCGGACACGCCAAACAAAGGCAGCCCGGACTGCTTGAGCCGCCAGGAGCTGGAGGAAAATCTGCAGCACAAGCGGGCGGTCTGCAGCCGCCTGCAGAGACAGCTGGCCGACCTGAACGGTCGCTGCTGCTCACTTGAGCAGGAGAATCACGAACTAAATGGCGGCCTTAAAATTGCCCGCCAAATGGAGTCGCACTACGCCTCCGAGTTAGACGAACTCGAGCGAGCTCGGAAAGCGCTGGCTGCGGAGCTGAAACAGGCCAACGCTGCCGCCGCTGCTGCCGCTGCTGCCGCCGCCGCTTCCGCCGGCAGCTCGCCGCAAACACCGGCTGAGTCAGCCAGCGTGACTGGCAAGGAGACAGTCGCCGCGTCATCCAGCACATCGGCATCTGCTACAACTCAGGTGACTGCGGCTAATCCAGCCTCGGCGACAGCCGCAACCGACTCGACGGTGTCGCTGCTCCGCTCGCAGCTGGCCGAGGTCAAGGAGGCGCTGGCCGCTGCCCGCGACGCAGAGGAGGAAGCACTGCGAGACCGCTATGAGCAGGAGCTGACTTATAAGGTGGGTAAAAGCGAATGCTGCCAAACTAATACTCTGATTATTTAGATTTAGTATTAGGACAGAAAGCAAATCTAAATTAAATCACTTTTTAAAGCGTCGCGTATGTACGATAATAATCTTGTAGCTAGAGAGGAGAGGGAGAAAAGAAAAAAGAGGGCAGAGATGAGAGAATGGAGAAGAGAGCTGAAAAGTGATAAACCTTGAGCAGGCCGGATTTGCAGACCCCTGCCTTAGAATCTCATCAATCCCCAAAATCACATCATAAATCCTCACATCTTATCACCATTATCCTCAAAATCTCATCATATTATTAAAATTGTAGTAGGGGGGTTTAGTTCAAGCAGTTTTGCTAAAGGCGTTTGCCAAGGGTTCTGATTCGCCAAGTCATTTTACTTCAGCTTTTTAAAATCGAGAATAAGCAGTTTTGCTTTTACACTACTGATAGTAGTTCACCCTCGGGAAAGTAGTCGAAGTTGTGGGAATTCGAGTATTAGCGGGTTCCTCTATTAGTAAAAGGCTGTTTAGCCTCGGGAAAAGCATCCGTTCAGGACCGTCCATCAGGACATTATTTATAGAGACAAAGATCTCAATTCTAGAATAGAAAATAAGGGAGTCTCCCTTTCAAAATTTAATACAGAAGCTTAAAGAAATCAAGGGTAAGTTAAGGATAAAATTCTAAGGGGTAAAATAGGGAGGCTAAGAAGGAGTCTACCACTTAGTCAAAAACGGAGTCTACCGAGAATAGGATTATAAATCAGGTAACATAAGAAAAGACTAAAGGAGTCTACCATTGGTCTAAATAAGTAATCGGAGTCTACCGAAGTGCTAAAACAGGGATTAATTGTGTACTGTCTTTGCATATTTGGTTTAATAATATTTCTTTTGTTTATCTAATCTAAATAATCTTATATGAAACTGACTCTTGTCTCACTTATTTTAATTTAACATTAATTTATAAGGGGCATTAGTCTTGTGGCAGCGACCTACCAAATAAAAGTACGTAATAGCAGATTAGTAGAGCAACATAGCCTAGATAGTAACGACTACTCATACAATTTAAGGTAGCTAAAAAAAATCTTCCAGCTTTAAGCCCGGAGTCTCCCGAGCTCAAATTAATCAAATTGAAAAGAAACCAGTAAACCAGTAGCCTAAACCGTAGGACACGCCCATATCAAAATCCCATCGTATTATCAAAACCCCATTATCATCATCCTCGAAATCCCATCATATCCTCAAAATCCCATCATCATCCTCGAAATCCCATCATCACCCTCAAAATCCCATCATCATCCATAAAATTCCATCATCATTCTAAAAATCCCATTATCATCATCCTCGAAATCCCATCATCATCCTCGAAATCCCATCATCACCCTCAAAATCCCATCATCATCCATAAAATTCCATCATCATTCTAAAAATCCAATTATCATCATCCTCGAAATCCCATCATCATCCTCAAAATTCCATCATATCTTCAAAATCCCATCATATCCTCAAAATCCCATCATCATATCTTCTAAATTTCCCCAGTCGGAGCTGCGCAAGCTGGCCGTTCGCCTCGCCGATGCCGAAGAAGCCGCCGACGCCGCCCGCGCAGAGTCTTCGCTGCTGCGCGACCGCCTCGCCGAACGAGAAGCCGAGGCCGAGGCCCTCGTCTTGGCGGTCGACGAGCAGAGACTCCGAGCGGCCGCCGCGGGTCGTCCAGGCGGCGCGCCCAACTCGGAAGCTAACGACGGCGACGCCTTGTCAACGGACGCTGAAGCTGGCGACGCTCGCCAGCTGGTGGAGCGCGGCAACTCGCTGTTCGCCGAACTGGAAGATCGTCGGGTGAAAGCGGAGCTCCGCGTCGTTGAACTGCAGCAAGGCGTCGCTCAGCTTCGCGATCGGCTGGCGAAGAAGGACGCCGAGGCTGCCGAGATGCGCTGCCTGTTCGCCGCCAGGATGCGAGAGCGCGCCCGGCCAGCCTACAATGCTCAGTACGTGGCCGACTTGGAGCAGGAGGCGGCATGGAGCCGGCAGCAGATCGAGGCGCTGCAGCGAAAGGTCAATTTTAAAATTTATTATAACTCTAAATCCCAAAAGTTATGTACTTATCCGCATTCTTCCGCATCTTAGGGATAGGATTATCCCTAATCCAAAATCCAGATAGGATTATCGCTAATCCCAAATACAGGTAGGATTATCGCTAATCCCAAATACAGGTTGGATTATCGCTAATCCCAAATACAGGTTGGATTATCGCTAATCCCAAATACAGGTAGAATTATCGCTAATCCCAAATCCAGATAGGATTATCGCTAATCCCAATACAGGTAGGATTATCGCTAATCCCAATTTCAGAAAAGGTTATCCCTAATCCAAATACAGGTAGGATTATCGCTAATCCCAAATCCAGATAGGATTATCGCTAATCCCAAATACAGGTAGAATTATCGCTAATCCCAAATCCAGATAGGATTATCGCTAATCAGGTAGGATTATCGCTAATCCCAATTTCAGATAAGATTATCCCTAATCCAAATAAAGATTGGATTGATGAGATTAAAGTTTCTGTCAAAAAACGGTCGATCGTCAATGTGACCGTCATCAGATGAAAAGACTGTGATTGTGACCCTTGTGTGTTGGGTTGATTTTAGAAAAAAACAGTGTCAAAAAACAAACAAACAGCCTGGTATAGTGAAGTTGCACTCGTACTTAATTTCCATGATCAAGTCTAATTTTTTCCATATTGTATTTTCATACCAGAAACTTAGTTTACTCAATCAGAGATTCTCTTCTCTGGCATCCCGCTTTTCTTCAGTCATCTTCTATGTGCCATAGGGCATTCGACACCTGTAGTCATCACTCGCCTCGACATGTCCTCCGATGTCTGGACAGGCCATGTTTGTCTTGGACGGCACCCGTCCGCAGTCCTCGCACGTTGCTGTTGCTGCGCGATACTTCCTAGCCACTGTCTACACGGCCTGACTTCTTCCCCTGCCGCCGTCCCCTGACAAGCTAGCTCTTCTGTGCCGCGCCAGATTTGAACTCTACACCAGAGCGTCGCATTTGACGCACTGCACATTGTTGGATGTTCACCTCTGTCTCGCTCCGATCATCGTAGCCTCCTGTCTAAAAGTTTTCCGGCAGATCTTGCCACAGTCTGGGTACTCGCATGGGTATGTCGCCGTCTGTGGTCGTCGTCGATCTCTGTCGCAATCGGCGCGTTCCTTAGAGGGCTTCGTGTTCTCGGTTGGCTCATTGCAATTTTATTGTTGGCTTTCCCATCTTGTTTTCTCCGTGTGCCGCAAATCTTTCTTGCACTTTCGGTTATGATCGACTGCAGGTCTTGCCTCGACGATGGGATGTTTGAGCTGATTGTTGCCCCTTATATCATTTCAAGGCGTTTCTCCATTTCTACTCGTACTTTCAACGTTGTTTCTGCATCGTGATTGCCTTGCCAATTAATGCTTTCTTTTTTATTGGGCTCCATTTCACGCGCTTGTTGTGTCGATAGCTGTTAAGGTCGTAGATGATGATGGTCTTTGGACTGTGTCCGATAGGAGGTTTTGATTTTGATCTTTTATTCTCTTGATAATTCTGTGGCGATCCTCGGCGCGCGTGGCGAACCCATCTTGTTCGTACTAGCGTCCGCTGCTCGGGTTTCGCCTATGGGCTCCGTGCCGGAAGGTCTTCAACAAATATCGGATCTTAACATTGTTTTGGTCCGGGCAACCCAGACCTTTGACGAAGGTCTGAATGGCCCCTTCTTTGTAGCAGAAACGGTCTGGTAGTTGGCGATGCCAAGTAAAACACTTGGAAAGCGTTGGCACAATGCGACAGTGGGTGCCGATGCTTAGACAGATGACGAGTGGGACTGCAGGTCAGCAGCAGCCGAAATGCTGTTAACAGTTGCTGGTGGCATATTTGTGAGATTGATTACTAAACCTCTTTCAGACCTCTTTCAATTGAACCGACAGCAATGCTCGTTATAGCGGCAGTTAGAGCTTCAGCGAGCGTAAAGAAAGACATTTTGCGACGATGACTCCTCAGCTGACTGTAGCTGAGCTACCGTCTTCAGCTCGTTTATTTTTTCTTCAGTCGTGTCCTACTTGCTCTGCAACCTTCTTTATTCGCTTGGCTGTTTTCCAGCTGATTCAGCAGGCTCTCTTTTGACAGACTGTAATTCTGCCGTCCTGTTCCTGACAAATCGCCGATGAAGACATCGCGGTACCCAACGACGCTAATTACCCAGCTGGTACTGCAAGACACGCACGTGCAGCGTTGTCCGCGGCCGTCTTGGCCTTGAACAGTCCCTTAAAAAATCAGACGCAATATATCTTTCACGTCTTGCTGGGTATCATTGCTACGCTATCATTAACGATCAAGGTGTTCCGTTTAGCAGCTTCCAGGATAACACAGCAGAAATTGATTATGCACATCCTACCGCTATCCATTGCTCGGTACTCTACCACTCACCAAGTGGTGGACTTGTTAACGGAGGACTCCGACGACTTGCTACTCTTACTGCTCGTCGGCTCCTGCTGCAGAACTTCTGCCTCTGTCGCTTTTTGCGCTCGCTAGCTTTCTTGACAGTTGTCGCTGCGTTAGACATAGCGCAGTAAACTGAAATGGTTTTTGAACTGTGAATAAGCTAAAACGGATAAGGACTGACTGGTTGCTGTGGGGCCTTGCTATATATGCTTGATTGCTTAGTGAATTACAAACAAGATGGCAACCAATCATGTCTAATTTTTTTAACTTGTCAATATGGTCATTAAATTGTAGTTTTCAATTTACTAATCTTTACAAAGTTTACATTTTGTAGTGTTTAATTGCCAATTCAAACTATGTTGGGCACAGTGCATATGCTTGTATACTCACCTAAAAACGTGAAATAAACAGCTGAAAATTGCTCTCATCATGAAAGCAATTGATACAGCATATGAAATAAGCTATAAATCAATAATAACTAATCAAGCAGTATATAAATGTATTGTACACTATATACTACTGACATAGTAAAAAAACAGAAAAAATACAGATATTGTACTTGACGATGATACGGCAGCTACGAATGAAACTACATTTGCGATATACGAGCAATAGCGTAAAAGCCGCAGCTAGGTTGGAAATGCAGCAAGTTGCTGCGAAATACTATAAAAGATCAAGACGGAAGTAATGCTGAGAAACTTGTACGAACAGACTGGAGCTGCCGGAGTAGATAGGCCAATGCACAGTCGCCATGCAGTCGTCGTCCGGAGAGGCGATGCAGTGGATAATTGTGAGGCTTATGTGTTAAGTCAGGAGGCGATGGACCTTCAGAGTCAGGTGGTCGTCCACGACTTTAATCAATTCGAAACGAGCGAACTTTGCTTTCATTAGCTCTGCTGGCTTACTAAGAATATAAGCAATTGAACAGGTGCTTTTCCTAAATAGCATTTTAAAATGAAAGACTTCCACTGGGCAGCACAAGCTGCTGATAGCCGCGATGTCGCTGTGCTGCAATCAATCGTATTCTGTCAGCTGTTTTGCGGCTCGGACCACTGTTAGGCCAGGGTGACAGGTCGACAGGCACAATTAACAGTCCAGTTAAATATCGCTGAGCCAGTTGACGGGTAATAAAAACCCTAAACATCTGAGCATCGAAATGTCTCGTGTCATGAATACGGGATCTCCAGTTTTCTGTGGTTGGACTTAAAGAGGCTTGTGGACGTTTCTAGATAGGCCCGTACAGCATGGTATACGTTCCAAAAGGCTGACACTCTTGGTTAACGCCGTGAGTCTGTGCTGATGGCGTACTTAGTTCCATGTAGAAGTGCTTTAAAGTTGAGAACCTGCGCATGTGGTGCACCTACCAATGATATCCACATAAAGAAGCATGAAGTAGTTGTAGTAGTCAGTATAAATTACATTAGCGCGTACAGATACAAGTACAACCAAGTCTCAAGCTTTTCGAAGGTGGCCCTATTCACGAACGGATGGAAGCTAGCCGCTCATCCACCGCCCCTATATTGGGTGACGCTTCAATTTTAAACATTTGTTACGCTTCTTCCCGAGTTCCTAATGGTGTACCTAAATTTGAACTTGCTGCTCCTGAAGTAGCTAGATAGTACCGTTGTACTACCTATCGATTTGCCTGAAAAGAACCTAAAAAGTTAGCCTTAGGCTTGGTAGGATTGCTGCCACCTTGGTTTGCGGACTCGACGCGTCGGCAGAGTATATATAACGAATAACGAAGTCGCTCGGAGTAAGGCAAATCTGAAAATGTCTCGACAGTTGATCGTTCCTAAAATTGCTGCTCGAACCTGAAATCCTGAAATGAGAGAGGAGAGCTCGGAAGCAGAGAGGCATCTCCGGTCGCCGGACAGGCAGGACGATCTGGGGAAGAACGGCGTCCAGATGCTCT
This sequence comes from Macrostomum lignano, assembly GCA_002269645.1. Classification (NCBI taxonomy): domain Eukaryota; kingdom Metazoa; phylum Platyhelminthes; family Macrostomidae; genus Macrostomum; species Macrostomum lignano. Next base: position 142,768 of record NIVC01002018.1, on the reverse strand, counting down.
GTATTTATAGCCGAGCGGACCCCCAAAAGTCACGTAAGTTTCATGCAGTGAGCGCGTGAAACTTCCTTATTTGGCCGTCCGAGTCATGCAAGAGATGCGTGACTCAAGGCCAACTTCCAAAAAAGGTAATCCTGTCACGCCGCCGTGGTGTGACTCAAGGTCAGCTGCCACGCACAACTAGAGTGCATTTCTGTGCACTCTAGAGAGTCACGTGCTTTTTCTGTGCTAAAAACACTCAGGGCAGGTGATGAGTCATCCTGCTATGCCTCCTCAGCGCGAGTGGGAAGACATTGTGTGTAGCTGTCCGCGCCTGCTCGGGCGATGAGTCATCGGGCAGTAAACACTTAGGCCCAGCACAGGGTGTCTCTCTCTAGGTCAGGTGGACTGAACTGCTGTGCAGCGGAACACAGAGCTCTTAAGGAAAGCTAGTGAATGTGCTGAATGGCCAGTAAGCAGCCAGTCACTACACATTTTTTGCAGCAGGTTGAAAAAGTTAATCCATTAGACAAATTCAACCCACTAACATCTGTTGCAGATAACAGAGTGGAGTTCCTTGTACGTGTCGAAGCCCTGCAAGAAAGCAGTGAAATAGGCATGACACACAAGTGGTTGTCGCGTTTGGCAGGCTTCATATTGCTAAGCATTATAGTGTCTGTCAGATTGCAATAAAAATTATTGTTGTTAAATAATGCCGTCTGTGCAAAATCCATTTTGAGGTGGTTGACAAGCCAGAGGATATGCGAAATACGTCGACGGGTCCAGAAGCCACAAAAATTGCAGAGCGGCTTTTCGCGGCTTTCTGCTGCCTTGCAGATGCTCAAATACAACTAGGCAAAGCTGCATAGTTGCGCGCCTAAATACTGAAGATACGTACAAGCATGTACAGCAGTTCAAGATGTCGACGTTATAGCATATAACAAATCACAAATTTCCAGAGATGGGGTTCATAAAGTTTGTCAAGCCGAACTTTGACATTAGAAATGTTTTTTTTTACATTTTTCTTTACTAATAGTGAAATAGTGCAACTTCACACCAGAATAAAAAATTATGGTCTGAAAGTGATACTGGAATAAAAATAATCAACAGCTCAGCATTTGGTGAATGTTGCAAGTTAAGCCTCATAAATTGCTCTAAGGGTCAAATGAAGGTCACAAACGGTCACATAGTAAAAAAGTGACCTTCCAACTTTTATACAGTAGGATTATCCCTAATCCTAAATCACAAGGAATTATCCTCTAATTACCAAAACATGTTTCTTAAATTGCTGTCTTACATCCATAGTGCTAGTCCCAAGTCCGAGGGCAATAAAGATATCCCTACCCCCATGAACAGGTGCAACTGCTGGAAGTATCCCAGAACGCCAATAAGCTGCAGAGCGCCAGCGTACTTCGCACCTTCGAGCGCACCTGCGGCTTCAATTCCGCGGCCGCACCCGCCGCATCTTCCGCATCGTCGCTTCTGCAGGCCTCGGCGGCTGCGCAGGGTCGCGGCGTAACGCTGGAAGCTCGCCTAGCCGAATGCCAGGAAGCTCTGCGCTCTCGCGAGCTGGAGTGCTGCAGCCTGCGCAACACCAAGCTGGAGTACAGCAGGCAGACTGCCCAGCTGCGCGCTCAGCTGGAGGCTTCGGAGCAGCGCGTGGCCGAACTCGAACTGCAGCTGATCCGGCAGCGACACGATGAGGCCGAATTCTCGGCTACTCTGGACGCAACTTGTACGGCATTGGGCGATACACAACTGGCCACCGCCGCGGCTTCTACAGCTTCCGCCGCTTCGACATCAACTGTCTCTGTCGCGACTGCCACCGCCTCCACCGCCAGTTCTGCCACCGCTGCTGAAGCTGCAAAGCAGCGATTAAAATCCGAGATAAATTATCCTCCACAGATGCTAAAGATGATGCAGAAAAAGTCCAACAGAAATGCCTGATGTTTTAATTACTGAACTGATGAGTAGTATAGCTGGATTTTTCAGTACGAAAATTGTCTATTTTATTGCATGCAATGATTATTCAGGTCGTGGGCGCATTCACTCCACGATTCCTCTGATTCTTCAGGCCCTTCAGGAGTAGCTCTGTTTTCCATTTCCTCAGTTTTTCAGGCCCTTCAGGAGTAGCTCTGTTTTCCATTTCCTCAGTTTTTCAGGCCCTTCAGGAGTAGCTCTGTTTTCCATTTCCTCTGATTCTTCAGGCCCTTCAGGAGTAGCTCTGTTTTCCATTTCCTCCGATTTTTCAGGCCCTTCAGGAGTAGCTCTGTTTTCCATTTCCTCTGATTCTTCAGGCCCTTCAGGAGTAGCTCTGTTTTCCATTTCCTCCGATTCTTCAGGCCCTTCAGGAGTAGCTCTGTTTACCATTTCCTCCGATTCTTCAGGCCCTTCAGGAGTAGCTCTGTTTTCCATTTCCTCCGATACTTCAGGCCCTTCAGGAGTAGCTCTGTTTTCCATTTCCTCCGATTCTTCAGGCCCTTCAGGAGTAGCTCTGTTTACCATTTCCTCCGATTCTTCAGGCCCTTCAGGAGTAGCTCTGTTTTCCATTTCCTCCGATACTTCAGGCCCTTCAGGAGTAGCTCCGTTTTCCATTTCTGCCGATTCTTCAGGCCCTTCAGGAGTTGCTCTGTTTACCATTTCCTCCGATTCTTCAGGCCCTTCAGGAGTAGCTCTGTTTTCCATTTCCTCCGATTCTTCAGGCCCTTCAGGAGTTCCACTAAGCTGGAAGTGCAAGTTTAATTTATTATGATTGGCATTTTATAACTTTGGAAATACAAACACTGAGCCGTAAGTTCATTCTAGCATTTGTTTCACTTCTTTAAGCAACTCATTTTTGCCAACTTTTTTTACCAAAGTGCAATTTCGGTTGAAATTTTTGTATTTAGTTTTCAGTTGCCAAAAGTCTTATTTATATTAATTAAGTTTATAAGTAATACTTGTCCACTTTTCCATGTAACATGGAATTAGCCCTAAAAATGTAATGCTTCAGCACCTGCAATTATAGTTTACTTGACTATTTCCATTGTGCTTTTAATTGCCCTGAATATTCACCTATTTTTATTCGACTTTATATTTCTGTTTGATAACGTCGTTTATTAAAACAACTTAATCAGCTGAATACTTGATAAAAGTCTGTTGGTATTTATCAGCTAATTTTGTTTGTATTCGATAAATCTTGTATGAATTAGAATTTTTATTTTATATAATCTATTGAAGTCTTCGTTGTAGCAGCTTGGGATAAGTTAGAACCATGGGATAAATTAGAATCATGGGATAAATTAGAACCATGGGATAAATTAGAATCATGGGATAAATTAGAACCATGGGAGAGATTAGAATCATGGGATAAATTAGAACCATGGGATAAGTTAGAACAATGAGACAAATTAAAATCATAGGATAAATTGGATCGTGGGATAAATTAGAACCATGGGATAAATTAGAATCGTGTGATGAATTAGAATCACGGGATAAATTAGAACCATGTGATGAAATAGAATCATTGGATAAATCATGGGATAAATTAGAATCATGGGATGAATTAGAATCATGTGATAAATCATGGGATGAATTAGAATTATGGGATAAATTAGAACCATGTGATGAAATAGAATCATTGGATAAATTAGAATCATAGGATAAATTAGAATCATAGGATAAATTAGAATCACGGGATAAATTAGAACCATGGGATGAATTAGAATCATGGGATAAATCATGGGATAAATTAGAATCATGGGATGAATTAGAATCATGTGATAAATCATGGGATGAATTAGAATTATGGGATAAATTAGAATCATGGAATAAATTAGAATCATGGGATGAATTATAATCGAATGGGATAAATTAGAATCATGGGATAAGTTTGGAATCGTGGGATAAATGAAAATCATAGGATCAAAGTTGACTTGTTAACCGATCTCCTTCTGTCACACCGTTAAAGCTCAGCAAGGCATGTCCACAGCCACCTGTTTCGTCCGCCGCTGCAAAGGGCCCTCGGTGGGCCCGGGCCCCTTCTCCGGCCACCCGGTGTGCCAAACTCACTACAATATGGAGCAGGAAAAGGTTGGCAGTATGCGAGTGGAACAGGTGAAGCCCAATCTTGAGGAGCTGCAACAATTGCTGGCTAAACAGCGAGCTCTGCAGCAGCGGCTTTACTGTGAGCGGCAGGAGCTGGAGACCGCCTTTGACTCCGCTATGGACGCTTTGGAGGCTGGGAAGCGGCGCCTAATTGGACAGGTCGGTGAGATCTGGTTTCTTGGGATCATTGAATAATCTACCCGATGCAAACGGTACCTAGGCCCAGAGTCACTGGCAGAGTCGTTAGAGATAACGCAGGTAAAATAGGAAAGAAGTGACGCTTAGAACTGACTCTAAAAGGACGAGATGTCAAAGAAACAAGTCACTAAAAAGAGTCAATTTGAGGCGTTTTTTATGTGTGTGACTCGGGCCATTTTAACGAATTATTAAAACTGCAATTCGCATTGATAGCAACTTTTTTTAGTCTAAAATTGAGTTAGTAGAAAGTTACGATTGTGCAACTCAGATGATGCGCTCGGGACTCAACAGTCGTTTGAGCCCTGGGGCGTCGCCATGAATTGAGAATCGTGTTGTCAGCGCTCTTTTTGGCGCCGCAGGCACTCATTTTGGCGCCGCAGGTACCCATTTTAGCGCCGCAGGCACTCATTTTGGCGCCGTAGGCACTCATTTAGCGCCGCAGGCACTCATTTTAGCGCCGCGGGTACTCATTTTGGGCGCCGCAGGCACTCATTTTGGTGCCGCAGGCACTCATTTAGCGCCGCAGGCACTCATTTTAGCGCCACAGGCACTCATTTAGCGCCACAGGCACTCATTTAGCGCCACAGGCACTCATTTTAGCGCCGCGGGTACTCATTTTGGGCGCCGCAGGCACTCATTTTGGCGCCCAGAAGAAAATTATTGATTACCACAAGTCACAAGGTGGGATGGGAGGGGAGGACAACGATTTCAACCGATTTTTGTCCCGGTAACGATTTCAACGGGCTGGATGGGATTTTAATGATCAGTTCATTAGGTTGATTCCCCTCAAATTCCCTTCCCCTCTCAGGTGGAGGCCGAGCTCGCAGTCGTCAATGACGGCATGTCGTACTGCGAGCGCGCCGAGAAGCTCGGCAGACAAATCCAGCAGGCTCAGCAGACTCACGATGTCTCCCATGCGATGCGGCTCTCTGGCCAGCTGGCGCCATTGAAGGCGGCCGCGGTGCAGGCTGCGGAGCCCGGAGCCGGGGTCCAGGTCAACCTGGGCCCTCGGGCGCTAGGCTTGGAGCTCTTGGTTGAAGAAGAGCTGAGGAAGATCTTTAAAGAGACTGGTGAGTTGTAGATAAGAAGCTGATAGGAGCGGATCAGTGCACTAAAAAGCGGTAGATGAAGAACTTCTTGGTGGCTACCCTACTGAGAGAGACGACTTCGTCTAAGTGCAGCTTGCACTTTTGGTTGAGGTGTAGAGGCATGAACCCCAATCGAGCATGTCGATCTGGGATTTCTTAAAGCGCAGGAATTTTAGCGCGAAAATCCCTCACGAAATTGCGGTTGAGGTGAGAGAGGAGTCGCAGAAAACAAGAGGGGCAGAAAACAACACCTAATCTATTATATATACATGTATAATAGACATACCACACAGGAGTGTACAGCGGCCCTAACTTTATTTACCGTTTTTTTATTAGAGGCAGGGGGTTGTGTGCACCCTGGCGCACTTTAAGCGACATAGGCAATCAACCGGCGAGAGGCATTGCTGCCCATTCCGCCGACTCCCCTGAGCAGGCATACATGTACAAGCGCGCGGATACACACACATTCACACAGGCACACACACACAGGAGTGTACAGCGGCCCTAACTTTATTTTATCGTTAGTCACGTACACTTCACTGCGCCTTGGGGGGTTGGCTCTCAAAGCCGTTAATTGCACGAGCAGAGCCAAGCCGAGATTCCAATTCAGTCCCGAAAATTAATGTCAATGCACTTGGAATCGAGCCTGGGCCGCTGGCACTTTTTCGCACTTAGCGCATTATCAAACCGTTGCACCCTCCACTCCCAGACGCCAGCCAAGCCTGGACCCGTTTGGCCAGCCACTCCAATTTCGACGGCCGTCCAGTCGCCCTCGCCGCCTGCCGGAACGCCGCCGGCTACGTCGCCTTGACGTCGCCGACGGCAGCGAAACCTGTGGTTACCTTGGCAACCGCTGCCAGTGGTCGGCAAGGCGCCGCCGTCAGTCAGTTCGGCTCACCCTGCGCCGTTGTTGCTCTCGCCGACAACGACGCCGCCGCCGCCGCCGGCGACAATGACGTCGACAATCAAGTCCGAGGCCGCCGGCTCTGTCTGGTATCTCTGCTGGACTCCAAGCAGGCCCAGCCAGCCGCGATTCAATTGGCCGCCAAGCTTGGCGACGCCGACCGCATCGTTGGTCTGCACTGCGATTGTCCTCTGCGCTGTCCGCCCGGTCGGCAGCGTCTGTTCGTTGCCATGACAACTAGCTGCGTCCTCGTAGTCGGCCTGGACGGTCAGTCGCTTGCTCGGGTGACTGAAGACAATGTCGGTCAGCCGCTTGGCCGCATCGCCGGCCTGAGCGGCACGCAGGACAAACTTCTGATCTACAGGTGCGAGCCCGACTGCCGACTGCTCGCTGTTGCTAAGGAAGCCGAGGTGGTTGGCACTCTGCACTGTCAGGTTGCTATGCCGGAGATGCGGCTGAAAACCACCGAGTCTGTGTCGGCGCTTGGCAGTCACTGCGCCATTGTCACCGACTCTGTTAGCGGCGGCTGCGATGTCTGGTGCCTGATGTCCGGGATGCGATTGGACAGGTGCGAAATTATTGCATCCTGGGTGGATAATTATCCCCATATGCTATTGATTCCCCGAGTAGCTAATTATCCCCATATGCTACTGAATCCCCGAGTAGCTAATTATCCCCATATGCTACTGATTCCCCGAGTAGCTAATTATCCCTATATGCTACTGAATCCCTGAGTAGCTAATTATCCCCATATGCTACTATAAATCCCAAAGTAATTTAGTGATTCCCGCCATTCATCCCCCAAAACGCCGCAGGCTGAAGCCGGCTGAGGGTGAGCAGCACCGTCCTACCTCGGTGGCAGCTGACAGCCGCGGCATCGTGTTCACCTGCAGTCCGCAGTCGGCCACCGTCCAAGCGTTGACCAGCGACGGCCGGCGGCTTCACAGCCTGGCCGGTGGCGGCGGGGCCGACAATTTCAAAGCGCCGTTGGCCCTGGCCGCCTGCGAATTCAACGTTGGCAATGAAGCGGCGGAGGACAATGAAGGTCGAGTGAACAAGAAGCGGCTGCTGGTGGTGGCCGATGCCGCTAATAAGCGGATCTTAGCGTTCAGCTTGCCTTGATATTCATGCCCCTGACGATTCCGGTTTTGTTGTGGTGACAACTTGTACTAATAATCGATTTTTTATATCAGAATTTTACCTAAAACTGTTTGCCAGGTGACTACAGGCTTTCATTTCATTTTTACTGTCGTCTTTGACTGATTGATAGTCGCTTGAAAGCAAATGTCTGCTGGTATTTCCCTCAATTATAATCTAGGATTTCCCTCGATTAGAAACAGGGATTTCCCTTGATAAAATCTAGGATTTCCCTCAATGAGAATCATGGATGGATTTCCCTCGATGAAACTCTGGGATTTCCCTCGATGAAAATCAGGGAATTCCCTCAATGAGAATCTGGGATTTCCCTCAATGAAAATCAGGGATTTCCCTCGATAAAAATCTTGGTTTTCCCTCAATGAGAATCTGCGATTTCTCTCAATGCAAAACTGCGATTTCTTATGAAAGTCTGCCATTTTCCTTAATGAAAAGCTGGGATTTCCCACAATGAGACTATTGGATTCCCCTCGATGACAATCTGGGATTTCCCTCAATGATAATCAGGGATTTCCCTCTATGAAAATATGGAATTTCCCTCGGTTAGAATATGGGATTTCCCTCAGTAGGAATCTGGGATTTCCCTCAATGAAAATCTGGTATTTCCCTTTATGAGAATCTACGATTTCCCTCAATGGAAATCTGGGATTTCCCTTGGTGAAAATCTGGGGTTTTCCTCGTTGAGAATTTGGAATTTCCCTTGATGGGAAACCTGGATTTCGTTCAATGAAAACCTGGAATTTCCTTAGATGTGAATCTGTGATATCTTGTGATGAGAATCCTGGGATTTTCCTTAAAGTAAATCTCTTGAAAATATGTAATTTCTGCGAGCCTTCTCATGCGATACATGTTTTATCAAAGAAAATTTAACAAAGGTAAATTTATATCATTTTTATAAGCTTCCATCTACTTATGTACTTTTCATGCGAGTAGTAACTGTCCGACGGTATTGATTTGTATCTTCTGGATTTCTGAGTCGCTAATTATTCGATTTTTATCTCGCCAATGCATTCTGCATCGAAAACTAGTGGCCTTCGTCTTGAGTTGTCCATGAGTACTTATATATTAATCCAGTAATTTCAAGCATCAATACTCATTGAGTAAATGTTTTAGCGATAGAATAATGTAATTCCATTTTTATATAATCCTGAACTCAAAACTTAATTGTATTCAAATTGTGTATTGTTGCATTATTTAATTGTTTAAAATAGATTTTGTGCAGACCAGGGAGTCGGCAAACTTCTGTGAAACTTTACAATATCAGATAGCAATTGTGCATAGCTCTTTTTTAATTAGTCACTTTAGGCGACATTGTCACACAACCGGCGAGAGGCATTGCTGCCCATTCCGCCGACTCCCCTGAGCAGGCACACAAGCGCGCGGATACGTACGCAGTCCTACGCACAGGCACACTCACACAGGAGTGTACAGCGGCCCTTACTTTATTTTATCGTTAGGCATGTACACTTCACTGAGCCTTGGGGGTTGGACCTCTAGTGCGTTAATTGCACGAGCAGAGCCAAGCCGAGATTCCAATTCAGCCCCAAATTAATGTGGCTGCACTTGGAATCGAGCCTGGGCCGCTGGCACATCAGAGCACCGCGCTGGACCACTGGGCTACGGCCCCTCATGTCCCTCTTCTTTTCTCCCTGGCCCTTGAAGCACAAAAAGAAGCAAGCGAGTTAAGCATAATTGGCCTGGGTTAGTACTGTACACAGTAAGTACATGTGGCTGGCGCGTCACCCGATCTCCAAGGATTGCGAGTCAGAGGACGTCCACCTGCACAATTGGCTCATCATCGTCCGCTGTTGTCCCGCCGTCGGCGCTGTCCACAAGTGAGGAGGTCCCAGTTGGCGTTGTCGGCGTCATCGCCAGGTTGTCCACACCGTGCGAGCTCCGCTGAATCCCCCGAGCTGTGCTGTTTCCAGAAACTGCCGCACTTGCCGCTTGTCTCTCCGCCTCCTGCCGACGCTCCAGCCGGGAGCGCATCTGCTCGGAGTTGGCCGCTCCGGTGACAGCAGATGTCGATTGTACACTATCGTCGGTTGCCAGCGACTTTAACCGATGCGCCCTCGGCGGCGGTGATGGCGCGGCTCGCCTCGGTGTCACCGCGGCGTTGGTCGCCTCCGCTGTCCTGGCCGATGTCGCTGCTGCTGCTGCCGTTGACGCCGCCTCCACGTTGTAAGATGTGGCCTCCCTGTTTCTGTCGAAAGCCAGTCTCTTAACTCCTAGAAGCAGAAGATCGGCAAAGCAGGCCAGGTCGGCCGCCACAGTCAGAGTAAAGCCGGTCGCGGATCCGTCTGCCGCTGTCGCGTCGTTGAAGCTGACGGAGACGCCTGCAGAGTGGGGCGCAGCGGTGGCAGCGGCGGTCACTGTGTCGAACACGGCTCGAAGGCGAGCCGCGGCAGCCAAGTAGACAATGATGGCGGCTGTGAGAGTTCCGGCTGAGGGTGGAGAAGTGGTCGGGTTTTTCTGCAGGAATCTTTCTGATCTTTACACTGACTAGCACATGCTCCCAGCACGTACTGCTGATTCCAACTAGCAGGGCCACCACGCCGGTCATAGCAAGCGCCCTTGCTCGGCCGCAAAATTTCTTGAGCATCAGGGCCATCAGAGTGGCCACAGTTGAGACGCTGGCACCGGCTAGGAGCCAGGAGATGCTGCTCCAGGCTCGGGAGTCTGAGAAAGTTATTTGTATGTACTCGTATTTATGTGATAGTGAAGTTCATTTACTGCTCAATAGCTGAATGATTTAGGATTTTAAATGGGTTTGTCGGTGTCTAGGTATGTGATTAATTGACAGCTGCTCACAAAATTTAGACACTGGTGTTCACATGTTAGACATGGCTAGCTGCTCACAT
>NIVC01002018.1:0-127500 GCA_002269645.1 Macrostomum lignano | reverse complement strand
TAGCACTGCGTCTTGCCCTCCATGTACGAATACGCCCTTGCCGAGTACAGGTTGGTTCCATTCTCAGGCTGGCCCTCGAGCACCAGGTGTCGCAGAGTGAAGGCCTCGCACGTATCGTTTCTGCCGCAGCCGCAACCGATCCGCTTGCCAAGTGTACATGGAAATTCTCCGTCCGACACCAGGTAGTTACCGCTGCTGGACTCGAACCGGTGCCAGCCGGTCGATAGCGACCCAAAATTGATGCACGACCTGCCGCCGGACGAAGCGCTGCAGGACTCCAGCTGGCGGGCGGCGTGGGCGCTCGTCGAGTCTTGGATTGTCGTCACACCGGCTGCACTGGCGTTGCGGCATGGGCTCGCGCTGGCGAACAGGTGCTCGCACTGATCACCGTACGCTTGCACCGGACAGTGACAGGTGTAGTGAACCCAATCGAAGGTGCCGTTATTTTGACACGTCTGTGCCGCAGCGAACAAGGCCAGGTGACTGGCGAAGAGCAGGCTGTTGGAAGAGTTTGAGACGAGCACGAGAATTACATGCAACTACATGTAACTACATGTCGCCAGAGAGAGCGCCAGCTACAGAGGGGGCGCCAGCTACAGAGGGGGCGCCAGCTACAGAGGGGGCGCCAGCTACAGAGGGGGCGCCAGCTACAGAGGGGGCTCCAGCTACAGAGGGGGCGCCAGCTACAGAGGGGGTGCCAGCTACAGAGGGGGCACCAGCTACAGAAGAGGGCGCCAGCTACAGAGGGGGCGCCAGCTACAGAGGGGGCGCCAGCTACAGAGGGGGCGCCAGCTACAGAGGGGGCACCAGCTACAGAGGGGGCACCAGCTACAGAGGGGGCGCCAGCTACAGAGGGGGCACCAGCTACAGAGGGGGCGCCAGCTACAGAGGGGGCGCCAGCTACAGAAGGGGCGCCAGCTACAGAGGGGGCGCCAGCTACAAAGGGGGCACCAGCTACAGAGGGGGCACCAGCTACCGTACAGATGGGGCGCCAGCTATGCACAGAGGTTGCCAGCTACAGAGGGGTACAAACTACACAGCCATTGTGCACTTTTATCGATCGAACAGTCAAATGTAAGTATGTTAAGCCACTTACAGAGTCAAAATTCCATTGCCAAAGACGGTCGGCATATTTTTTCTGACATGAAAATCTTGGCGTAAATTATTTTGTTAACAGGACAACACAGCAAGGTACTTAAATCGTAGTGTTTGCTTAAATATTTCGGATGCGGATTCTATAGTTGCTGTGTGTGTCTGAGCGTCTGAGCTCGTACTCAAACGCGTATGCTATTGTTGTTGTTGGTGCAGAAGAGCAAATGGACGATGAGACAACTCCGTGCGTTTCATGCCGCCAGCTCTGGATGGACAATAGAGTAGCTCGTATCCGAGAGACTACTGGATCAGCGATATATGAGTGTTAAAGCTCTTTTAGGGATGATATAGAGTATGTACTCGTTGTCTTGAAATGCGCAAGTTAAAACTCTCTGCAAAATTGTGAGCCACGGAGTTCTAGATATAGTGCCTGGAGTGGAAACTTTCTAGAATCACAAGCCACGGAGATCTAAATATAGTGTCTGGAGTGGAAACTTTCTAGAATCACAAGCCACGGAGTTCTAGATATAGTGTCTGGAGTGGAAACTTTCTAGAATCACAAGCCACGGAGTTATAGATATAGTGTCTGGAGTGGAAACTTTCTAGAATCACAAGCCACGGAGTTCTAGATATAGTGTCTGGAGTGGACATTTTTTAGAATCACAAGCCACAGAGTTCTAGATATAGTGCCTGGAGTGTAAACTTTTGAATCACACGCCATGGAGCTCTAGAAAAAATCCCGCAATGGAAACTATCTGAATTAGAGGCCACGGAGCTCTAGGAAAAGGTCTAGAAAAAGAAGAATTCCTGATCAAACCTCAAGCCACGGAGTTCTAGACAAAAATATCTGGAGTAGAAGCCTTCGGATTGAAGCCCAAGGCCCCCTAGCTAGGGAACAAACACCACCTTATCAGGCTAAAATTTTGACAGAACCACATAGCATTTGCTCAATTTCTTAATAGCAACTAATATAATAAACAGCTGTATACTACACCCTGAGCACTACAAAAGCCATTCACTTCACACCCACACGCACGAGATTGATGTCAATCATTTCTCATTGTCTGACCGGAGACCCTTTGAATACATGTAATTAATGGCACAGAACTTGCAATTTAAGGCGAGTGGAAGCGCGAGAGTACAGGCCAATCTACACCCCGAGTTTTTTCCCCGAAGTGCATTTTCCCGCACCAAACTTAGCCTTGAAATGCTTAGTAAGTCTTCCCACTATTGAATACTATGCCAAATCTTGCTATCTCAGTAAACTCGAATTCGTCTATGGCCGGACCCCATAGAGCGCTATGCGTTCTTTTGATGAGCATTCTAAGAAAATGTCCTGCATCCTTCAAATTCATTAAGCTCAAAAAGGGCAAGCTCTGCAATTATCGAGACCTATAGCTAGGTCGTACTTCTGTACGGGCTACACTCGTAGCTCAATACGTATGTACACTACAGCAAATTCAAGGCGTATTATTAATGCTTAGCAATACCTCCTAAGTCAACAATTCCATTTTAAGGTCGATTATCAGCAAGGCCAGTGTGTATTGGCTAAAGCAGACCCAGAGGGGAGGGGTGCTGCACTCTGGCGAGCTGACCGGCTCAGAGGAACAAGAGAAGCAAGAGAAATTGGGACGAGGGGCAGAGCACAGCGGCTCACACTGAGGGGACCGCCGGACTGCAAAGCACACAATGATAAATCAGAGGTATATAGAAAGCTTATGGCAGCCCGAGGAGAGGTACTGACTTGGCTGTGCGTGCGTTTCAGACCATGGATTTAGCATAATCTCTTTCCACTGTAGTCTCGGAGGCTTGTAACGAGAGCTGCCGGGCGATTGATCGTTTTCTATTCTGTCAGAAACAATGAATCTCAGTAGAACATGCGGACTCAGTTATCAGAAAAAGACTCTGAACTTTATCGGAGCAGCGTCTCTAGCCTTGCTGCTGTACTGTGCTATTTTGCACCTGCGAGCGGACACGCTTTCTGCAACCCGCTGTGCCGGCTTCTCCGAGCTCAGCAGCGTCAACTTTCTCCATGACGGCATGAGAAGACGACTGTGCCAGAACATCACGGCCTTCACCATCATTGGCGGCAAGTTCCCGCTGTGTCAGCTGCCTGACAGACTGCCGCTCAGCATCGAGCACGAAGTGAGACGAGCGGCCGCTGTGGACCACCTGACGAGCAGAGTCGCTGACCGGAACATAACCATCTTCAAGTACCGAGGTCGCGGCCTCGTTTCTCGGACGAGTTTCCGGTCGCAGTCCTGGGAGCTCCAGCTGGTGTCGCGGCTCATCGACATCATGCGGGCTCTGTCCAAGTCCGAGGTCACCTTCCTTGACGTCGGCAGCGACATCGGCGTGTACAGCCTGCAAGCGGTGGACGCCGGAATCGCGACAGTCGCGGTGGACTGGAACATTCGAAACCTGGTCCGACTGCGGCTGTCAGCCAGGAAGCTGCGGGCTCGGTCGGGTCTGCTGCGGCTTTTCTGGGCCTTCTTCCACACCCGGGTCGGCATCCGGTACCTGCAGTACGACGCCGAGTCCTGCAAGCTCGTTGGAGCCCGAGACGGCTCAGGCAGCCCGAAGTCTGCAGTCGTTCGCGACACGGTTCCAGTGGCTACCGGACTCGGAGACGACCTCATTCCGCACCTGAGGACTCGGTTCGTTGTGATGAAAATTCACTTAGAGACCAGAGAGCGCGACTTCTTCGAAAGCAGCGCAAAGCTGATCGACGAGCGACAGGTTGTTGTCGTACTGATGGAGTGGCGGCGCTCCTACTTCTACGACAGCGCGGCCATGTCGCCAAACTATGGGCGCCTGGTGAGCTTTTTTACTAGCAGGTTCTTTGTACTGATGTCGCCGATCACGTTAAAGCGACTCAATCCGGAAGACTTCAGAGACTGGGACACAATCTGGGTCAGGTGGGACTATGTAAATACGATTAGGAGAATATTAAATCAATGATTTTATCTATTATTTGGACATGTACGTCTTACAAGGTAATAGAGTTTTAATCAAGGCTGCATTTTGTACCTGTTATTAGAATTCATAGTTTCTTCAAGTCACGCCTCCTTAATTGTTTCTAATATTTTCAAATGCCTATCAGAAGCCTTGCATGCAACAAATAACCAAAGAACTTTTTATTTACTTTTCTGTCTATGAGTCGATTAAGAGATGCTTTTTCAGTGCATCACAGATTATACATGATAGAGTGTTCCATGCCACTGCCTGCACGACAACTGCCTGCGCGTAAACCCTAATCCCTAACCCTAACCACAGCCCTCAGGGAAACAGCGAGTCAAAATGAAGCCACCAAAGACTGCTAGGACAAAGAGCGAGCAATACAGCAGCCACAAGTGATGTCAAAAGTGACTGAGAAACAGAGGCTAATCTAGTGATTCACAAAAATTCGTTCGTCTTGACTTCGTCGAACTAATAATTGGCAAGTTTTGAGCGTGCACTGACTGCAATAAAAGCCAGTTGTTTAAGGCTGCTTAACTTAACTTGCTGCAGGGCAGTCCGAAGACGCAGCGGGGAGGCGAGAGTCGCCCATTCCGCCAAACCCTTGTGACCCGCTTCGGCAATGGTGCGGGGCCAGTCAGGGCGGTCCGCCAGTACGTCCTGCAGCGTTCTCTTAGTTTGGGAAGAAAGAGGCTCGTCTAGTTGCCCGAAGAAACCGGACGAGCCGTGAGATGTTCTCAGGTCTACAAACGTCATCGATAGATGGTTAAGGTGGTTAAGCCGCTCCCTGGTGAAGAACGGGCATTGACAAACGAAATGCTGAACATCTTCGTTGTCGTATTCGCAAAAAGGGCACAGTTCATTCCGGATGTCGCCCCGGAGAAAGCAGTGCCTAGCGAAGCAGCCATGCCCCGTGAGGGTCATAGCAAGAGCCCGGATGTCCTTCCTGCTTTGGTTCAGGAGGACAGTTCGGAGCTTTCGGGATGGACGAGGGACCGCCGCGCGCGATTGGCGGCAGGTGGTGAGGTTCATCCATCTGTCCCGTGCAGGGTGGAGGCCCAGGCATCAATGCTACGATTGATGGTGGCCGCAGGGATAGGAGCCAAGGGCAGAGGTTCCTGAAGGGTTTAAGGCTGTTTCTCTGATTAAATGACAATCAAGTCGGGAATTTCAAACCAAGTAATTAATGCAACTATCCACTTAATTGGTTCCATTGTCTAAGCCCCTATGGTCGATTGCAGTTCTGTGGCAGTGGCTAAAGCCCCTTGGTGCTAAAGCCCCTTGGTGCTAAAGTCCCTGGTGCTAAAGCCCCTGGTGCTAAAGCCCCTTGGTGCTAAAGTCCCTGGTGCTAAAGCCCCTGGTGCTAAAGCCCCTGGTGCTAAAGCCCCTGGTGCTAAAGTCCCTGGTGCTAAAGCCCCTGGTGCTAAAGCCCCTGGTGCTAAAGCCCCTTGGTGCTAAAGCCCCTGGTGCTAAAGCCCCTGGTGCTAAAGTCCCTGGTGCTAAAGCCCCTGGTGCTAAAGTCCCTGGTGCTAAAGCCCCTGGTGCTAAAGCCCCTTGGTGCTAAAGCCCCTGGTGCTAAAGCCCCTGGTGCTAAAGTCCCTGGTGCTAAAGCCCCTTGGTGCTAAAGCCCCTGGTGCTAAAGTCCCTGGTGCTAAAGCCCCTGGTGCTAAAGCCCCTGGTGCTAAAGCCCCTGGTGCTAAAGTCCCTGGTGCTAAAGCCCCTGGTGCTAAAGCCCCTGGTGCTAAAGTCCCTGGTGCTAAAGCCCCTGGTGCTAAAGCCCCTGGTGCTAAAGCCCGCTGGTGCTGGCTGATAGAAAGTCAAACAAGTAGATACATTTGATGACTCGACCATAGACATCAGCACCAAGAAGCATGTCAGCAGCAGCCTCTCTCTTAAAATATCTCTCTCTCTCTCTCTCTCTCTCAGTTTTTAAAACTGTGAATCTTTGAGCTCATAGAAATCATGTTTAAACATGATTTCTATGCAGTAAAATATCAGAATTATCAACTCACTTGCCCATTCCATCCTTGCCTACGTCTATGGTCAAGACCGAATCTACTGCTGCCATATGGGAATTCTCAACTTGGTTGGCTTAGCTATCAACATGGCTGAAAAAAATTGATAATATACCTTTTTGCGATCTAGTTTGCCAAAACTGCGACCTAGTTCGCCCATAGCAAAGAAAACACCACAGACATACATAGCAAGATCAAAGAATGGCCCAGCGTGGACCTTATAACAGGATTTCAGCGAAGGACCGGCAGCGATTGATTCAAGCATATCAGGATGGAGAGGACTGGCAAGATTTCGGTAGGCTGTCGGGCATCTCACGAAAAACCGTGACTTACATAGTTGGACAATTCAACGCAACCGGTCGTATAGAGCCTCTGCCTCGCGGAGGTGCCAAGCGGAGGTCCCTTAACAATGCTATGATTGAGAGCATTTGTGCCTACGTCTACCATTATAAACTCGCTGTTTATTGTTCACTGTTACAGTTTATTTCGTCACATTTCCGAATTGATTCTCAATAAAAATTCTTCTTGGCTTGCTATGGGCAAACTAGGTCGCAGTTTTGGCAAAAGTGATTGCAGCTTTGGCAAACTAGATCGCAAAAAGGTATATATCTTTTAACAATTTTTTGGGCATAAGTGAAGTCTTTGGCCAGCTCAGTCCTAGAAAGGTGAGTTTGATTTAGTCAGCACTCGGGGTTTACCATAGACTGTTAGTAAAAAAATGAAATCGATTTAGTCAAGTGCCACGTATTTAAACCCTTCCATGACTCGATTTTAGTCAAATTGAATTTTGTTTCGTCATCATGGCAGCAGCTGCAGGCATTCGCAGAGTCACTATCTCTGAGCAGGACCGGCGAAGACTCACCAACGCCTTTATTGGCAATGCCGATTGGCAGCAACTAGCGAGACAGCTAAACATCCCACGTCAGTCTGCCAGAAATTTTATCGTTAAATACGAGCAAAGTGGACGCGTTCAGGCCTCGAGACGAGGAAGGAAATAAGCCAAAAGCTTTAACTGAAGCTATGCTCGACAGGCTTGTTGAATTTATTGGTGAAACGCCCACCGCGACGCTCAATGACATGCAGCAACGCTTGATTGTGTTGTTCCCAGATTGGCAATTTGTTGTGTCTGTGTTCATTTAACTACAGTGTACTCGTATCTTCTCAAAGCTAAAACGACTAAATAAAATTCACTTTGACTTAATAAAAGTTACGAAAGACGGATTTAGAGGAACTTGACTAAATCGATTTTATTTCTTTACTAATAGTCTATGGTAAACCCCGAGTTCTGACTAAATCAAACTCAATTTTCTAGGACTGAGCTGGCCAAAGACTAAATAAACTTCACTATGTCCAAAAATTGTTAAAACCATAGATAAACCATACACAACCCATGGACAGACCGTAGATAAACCACAGACAAGCCATAGACAAACCATAGACAAACCATAGACAACCCATAGACAAACCATAGACAAACCATAGACAACCCATAGACAACCCATAGACAAACCATAGACAAACCATAGACAAACCATAGACAAACCATAGACAAACCATAGACAAACCCAAAGACAACCCATAGACAAACCCAAAGACAACCCATAGACAACCCATAGACAAACCCAAAGACAACCCATAGACAACCCATAGATAAACCCATAGACAAACCATAGATAAATCATAGGCAAAGCATAGAAAAACCCATAGACAACCCATAGACAACCCATAGACAACCCATAGACAAACCATAGACAAAAGAAATCAATTCGGATTCAACTGGGAGCAGTTTGAAGGTATGGCTAAAGTAGAGAATGGCACAGAGAGAGCCATGCGCTAAAATCAGTCTGGTCAACAGGATAGAGGGCAGTGACTGGTGTTTCGGAGTTTGATATTTGTAAGGCTTATTATTAGTGAGCTTGCTATATTATTAATAATTATCAATATCAATATCAATAATAATTATTATTAACAATTAAATCCCCTTTTTCCAAATGAAGGCAGAATGTGCTGATGGGGAGGTCTATTAATTAACAGCGAAAGTGCCAATGAGAGTCAAACGGGACATATGGGCTATACACGTATGCATCCAACTGCATTGATATGCGCGTACGCCTGTAGCTTAGCAACACAAATAACTGGCTGAGCATAACGCAATCACTGCCGCCTAAATGACAATGGCCTGCGAACACTCTACCTACCCACGAAAATGCTGCTTGGTTGGTCGCTATAGTTTAAGAGGTGGTTGCACGTCGAAAAAATCCCCAAGCCATATTGTGATTTTACAGTTGAAATTTGCTAAAATTTTATAGCATAATTTACTGCTTTAGACTAGGCAGTTCCTACCCCGCGTGCTGCTGTCACGGTAGTTTCTAATATTACGCTTGGGTGCCTTAAAACACCGTGCAGCTGAGATTCTGTTTATCTGGTGTTGCTTAGCAACCATGAGTCTCAGTGGATGAGAGAAGAGCTTTATTGCCTCAAATCGAGTGGTGGTCCCAACTCAATGCGAAGCTTCGTGCATACAATGCTGATTTGAATTTTATTAACTGGGGCTTTTTGGGGCTTTAGACGAGAGAGTAGGACGAGAGAAAATCATAGAAAGCATTTGTTGTGACGCGAAGTGACTCGTATAGCTTCGAAAAATAGATTTTTCGTTAAAATTGATGCGCGACTGTCAGATGTCTGACGAGGCAACATAGTAGAAATTTTATATAGAGAAAAACATAAAAAAATATAGACGAACTAGAGATAAACCATAAAAAACCATAGACAACCCATAGATTAACCAAAGAAAACCCATAGACAAACCCATAGACAACCCATAGACAAACCCATAGCCAAACCATAGACATGCCCATAGACAACCCATATACTAACCCATAGACAAACCCATAGACAAACCCATAGACAAACCCATAGACAAACCATAGACAAACCACAGATAAACCCATGGACAAACCATGGACAAACCATAGATAAATCATAGGCAAACCATAGAAAACCCATAGACAACCCATAGGCAAACCCATAGACAAACCATAGACATGCCCATAGACAACCCATATACAAACCCATAGACAAACCCATATACAAACCATAGACAAACCATAGATAAATCATAGCTGAGCATAACGCAATCACTGCCGCCTAAATGACAATGGCCTGGGAACACTCTACCTACCCAAGAAAATGCTGCTTGGTGGTTGGTCGCTATAGTTTAAGAGGTGGTTGCACGTCGAAAAAATCCCTAATAAAATTGATGATTTTAATCTATTCCACATAGAACTGCACTAGAAAAAGACAGAGATACTCAACACAATATTTCTAAATGGCTCTCTCGATCAAGAGAACAGTAACTCTGCTGTTCTCAATTATTGGTAAGTTAATCCGTCATTGACTTGATTTTTTCCATATGGTTCTTATTATCGTTTTTCGCTCGTGTCTAATCGTGCAATTAACGGCCTTGAGTGCCAACCCTCAAGACACAGTGAAGTGTACATGCCTAACGATAAATAAAGTAAGGGCCACTGTACACTCCTGTGTGATTGTGTGCCTGCGTACGTATCCGCGCGCTTGTATGCCTGCTCAGGGGAGTCGGCGGAATGGGCAGCAATGCCTCTCGCCGGTTGTGCGACAATGTCGCTTAAAGTGAAACATGCTTGTTGTTGATTTTTTCGTTTCCATAACTTCAACCATTACCCTAAAACTGTTCATTGCAGCTATTGCAATCCCAATCTACTGCCAGAGTAAGTACGAGTTTGCGAGCTCCCTCCACATCACGGAAGCTCACAGCACACGGCTGCTCTTTGACCCCGATGCAGACAGTGACATTCACTGCGCTACAAAATGCCAGGAGAAAAAATGCGATGCCGTGGTTGCTAAGAGAAAAAGTGACTGTCACTTCACCTGCGATTTTGTCTTCGTTGATGATGAATCGAATGGTCAACTGCAGCCAACCGAGAGGCACCAGCGCAGGGAGCTTCAGAGCGGCAATGGAGTCATAATCTGGACTTTGGTTGACTTTGCCAGGCTGCTGCAAGAGAGAAGGATGAGAATCACCTTTGGCGGTAAGATGCAAAATTTGTCAACCTACTAGGCTGTTTACTCAAGGCATTCGCGTACTTACAGTGTGCACACTCTGCGCCATGGGAGATCGGCCCTCATTAGCGTCCATCGCACGTCCATTGAAGAAATTCAATAAGAACTTAAGAATGTCGTAATTGAGGAATTTTTGCACACGAGCCCCAAATTAATTTGGCCACGTATTCTACGAGCGTATCAAACTTAGGCACAACTGGCATGAGTCAGACGCGCTACCACTGAGCCGTACTTCTGTCATTTAGCCTTAAATGGTAAATGCGTCTCTGACTCTTGCACAACAATTTTGAGCCAAACCCCCCAGGCACAAAGAGAGTGTACATGTCTATTGATTAGAGAGTCAGGGCCGCTGAACACCCTGTGTGAGCGTGTGTACGAGTGCGCGCTTGTATCTGGTCTGGAGTCAGCGGAATGGGCAAAGGTTGGTTGTCGGACGATGCAAGCCTCGTTCAAAATAGTCGTGTAAAATTGTAAATGCAGCCACAGGCTCGGGAAAGGACGGCTCCGTTCAAGCCCTGCGCATTACGGCAACCGTCTGCTACCGCATCGAAGTCCTTGGAGCCAGAGGCGGCTACGACTACATCAAGGCCAAGCAGCCCGGCAGAGGCGCTTCCGTCGCTGGTACCTTCAGCCTAACTGCCGGAACCGATCTGGCCATTGTTGTTGGCCAGGCGGGCCAAGACTCCAATTTGAGGTTTGCCGGCTCAGGCGGCGGCGGCGGCAGCTTCGTGTACATGAGCAGCAACAACCAGCTGCTCATCGCAGCTGGCGGAGGCGGCGGAGCATCCTACTATGCGGATGGTAAGAACTGCAGCTAATGGAGCTGTTCTTTTGCGATGAGTTTTCGGGTAGTTCATGCAGTGCGAGCTCGGTTTAATTTGAGGTTTGTTCTTATTCGCATGGTGTATCGCGACTCACGCCCAGAATTGCCAACCGCTAAGGTACCTACTCATCCATTTGAGGCAGCATCGGAGCTCGTCTTTTATTCGTGATAATAAGCGAGCAAAAAACTTTCAGGTAGGAACGGCAACTCGCTTGGCAACGGACTGGCCTCTTCATATTACATATCATCCGAATACACGGGTCTCGGAGGCGCCGGAGGTGAGCCGGGCAGGGTGGGCTCGTCGCGTTTCCATGGCAACCCGGACAACCGGCACAGCCCAGGCGGCCCTGGAGCCGGCTGGAACGGCAACGCGGTCACCAACACCGCCGTCTACTCCACCGACGGCACCGGGGGCTTCAGCCGCGTCGGCGGCTGGCTGGGCGGCGTCCGCGGCGACACGATCACTACCGGAGACGGCGGCTTCGGCGGAGGCGGCGGCGGCGCCAGGGGCACAATGACCAATTATGGTCCTAGCGGCTATTTCGGCGGCAGCGGCGGCGGCGGCGGCTACAGCGGCGGCGGCGCCGGCGCCATCTCGGAATGCGCCGGAGGAGGCGGTGGCTCTGCCTGCAACGGCACGGCCTGCAGCGCCGCATCGGGAGGAAATTCTGGAATTAACGGGGAGGTCCGCGTTTTCTCTGTTGACTGCGGCTAGATAGCTGCCCGTTGCAGGCGTTCCATGGACAGCTAAATTAGAAGGACGTTACACAGTCGCAGGTACAATTTACTTGTTATTATCGAAAAATCTGATTCAGCCATGTCACAGGATGACACAAAAATAAACCCAAGTTAACGCGGTCACTCTCTCGTGAAGTGACATTTGCTCTCTCGCGAAGTGACATTTCCTCTCTCGTGAAGTGACATTTCCTCTCCTCTCTCGTGAAGTGACATTTCCTCTCTCGTGAAGTGACATTTCCTCTCTCGTGAAGTGACATTTCCTCTCTCGTGAAGTGACATTTCCTCTCTCGTGAAGTGACATTTCCTCTCTCGTGAAGTGACATTTCCTCTCTCGTGAAGTGACATTTCCTCTCTCGTGAAGTGACATTTCCTCTCTCGTGAAGTGACATTTCCTCTCTCGTGAAGTGACATTTCCTCTCTCGTGAAGTGACATTTCCTCTCTCGTGAAGTGATATTTCCTCTCTCGTGAAGTGACATTTCCTCTATCGTGAAGTGACATTTCCTCTCTCGCAAAGTGATATTTACTCTGGTGTTATTCATGCAATGTTACAAATTCGACATGATACAACTTGGACGATGCACTGTGACAATTGAGAACCTTTTTCAACTTATTTTTGAGTTGATTGACACACTATAGCTCCTAGCAGTCTGCATGTGGATATCTAATACCAGTAAACTTATAGTAGCTATGGTTAGTTTTCGTCTTGACCTTTATGCTATAAATTATCTTTGTTGAGTGTTACCTTATGCATGCAACATCGCATGTGTAACTTTCTCTACCACCTCTATATTGTCGTGTAATGCAAAACCACTCGTATATATAAGATTAAACTTTGCCTCAATTCGATATTTTTCTTGAGTGTACGCGTCGTACTACTATATACCCTATCCAGCGCTACTGAAATGAATATCTATACTATTAAGTTAGAGTCAAAGTAAACAATATGATTCTGATCCTTAAAGGATTCACTACTTAATATCTCAATAAAACTTTTTAAGCTTATTCAAAGAGCCATCAAATGAAGCCAGTACGAACTCTTTTAGTCCCTTCCTTTGCACACCAGCGTTTGCTGCTAGTATAGGAATGACTCACTCAATGCGACCTCTGCTTCGAAATTTTCACACCCAATGGAGCCAACCCCCGGGCATATGTCTGAGTTTACACGCCTGATGGTTAGAAAGTTCGTGTCACTGTGCACCCTGTGTGAGCGCGTGTGCCATGAGTGTGTACCTGCGTACAGTCTGGGCGCGATTGTATGTGCTCAAAAGTCTGCGGGATTGGCAGAATTGCCTCAGCACTGGTTGTGGGACAATGTCGCCGAAGTAATTCCCCCGTGAGGGTTGGAATCTCAGCAATAATTCCCCGTGAGGCTTGGCATCTCAGCAATAATTCCCTGAGAGGCATGGCACCTCAGCAATAATTCCCTGAGAGGCTTTGAATCTCAGCAATAATTCCCTCGAGAGGCTTGGCACCTCAGCAATAATTCCCTGAGAGGCTTGGCACCTCAGCAATAATTCCCCGAGAGGCTTGGCACCTCAGCAATAATTCCCCCGAGAGGCTTAGCACCTCAGCAATAATCCCCCGAGAGGCATGGCATCTCAGCAATGATTCCCCGAGAGGCTTGGCACCTCAGCAATAATTCCCCGAGAGGCTTGGCACCTCAGCAATAATTCCCCGAGAGGCTTGGCACCTCAGCAATAATTCCCCGAGAGGCTTAGCATCTCAGCAATAATTCCCCGAGAGGCTTGGCACCTCAGCAATAATTCCCCCGAGAGGCTTAGCACCTCAGCAATAATTCCCCGAGAGGCTTGGCATCTCAGCAATAATTCCCCGAGAGGCATGGCACCTCAGCAATAATTCCCCCGAGAGGCATGGCACCTCAGCAATAATTCCCCGAGAGGCTTGGCATCTCAGCAATAATTCCCCGTGAGGGTTGGAATCTCAGCAATAATTCCCCGAGAGGCTTGGCATCTCAGAAATTTTCAGCCTCCCGTGTCTCAGGCTAGATATGTATAGAACTACATTTTGAACTACATTGAACTACAAAGAATTACAGTAAGGTGTCAAGACAACGAAATGCCACCCGATGTTTTGATATAGGCACGATCTGCGCATTAACTCTAGCTGTGCATGGAAGAGTATGTTTGCTGTACATTTATTTGAACGTCTTGCCCAGTTGTCCAGCCGTGACCGTGCAAGGGGCAGATTCTATTATTCTAATGTCACAAAGCTCGCTTGGCTCACTTTATTTCTGTCTTTCTTTCGTACTAGCTAAAGAATAAGATTTTCGTCGGGTGGC
Source organism: Macrostomum lignano (assembly GCA_002269645.1). Classification (NCBI taxonomy): domain Eukaryota; kingdom Metazoa; phylum Platyhelminthes; family Macrostomidae; genus Macrostomum; species Macrostomum lignano. Next base: position 113,476 of record NIVC01002018.1, on the reverse strand, counting down.
TGACGGTTTAAGCGCGGGGTTGGCGGCAATGCACAGCGCGTTCTCAGGCTGAGCAGCCTCGCCCCTGACAGGCGCACAAAAATACGAAGCATTAAGACTGGAAGCAATTGCGGAGCAGCTTGCGAAAAGGGTCTGCTCTGGTGTATGGATTCAGTCCAATGGAAAGCTAAATTCGCTTTGATAAAACACGTGAGGCATCTGACAGAAAAGTCGACTACAAGGGTCGCAAACAGATTTCGGCCTGCGGGCATTCAGCCGAAATCATTTGTGTCTTCAGCAATGCATCGAAAAAGGGTGAGGTGTTGCAGTGTTAGGAAGCGGCCCGTATTCTTGCTTGGGGCAGTCTGTACGGCCTCAGTGCTTTGCTGGCTTATTTTGCACCTGCGAGCGGACACGCTTTCTGCAACCCGCTGTGCCGGCTTCTCCGAGCTCAGCAGCGTCAACTTTCTCCATGACGGCATGAGAAGACGACTGTGCCAGAACATCACGGCCTTCACCATCATTGGCGGCAAGTTCCCGCTGTGTCAGCTGCCTGACAGACTGCCGCTCAGCATCGAGCACGAAGTGAGACGAGCGGCCGCTGTGGACCACCTGACGAGCAGAGTCGCTGACCGGAACATAACCATCTTCAAGTACCGAGGTCGCGGCCTTGTTTCTCGGACGAGTTTCCGGTCGCAGTCCTGGGAGCTCCAGCTGGTGTCGCGGCTCATCGACATCATGCGGGCTCTGTCCAAGTCCGAGGTCACCTTCCTTGACGTCGGCAGCGACATCGGCGTGTACAGCCTGCAAGCGGTGGACGCCGGAATCGCGACAGTCGCGGTGGACTGGAACATTCGAAACCTGGTCCGACTGCGGCTGTCAGCCAGGAAACTGCGGGCTCGGCCGGGTCTGCTGCGGCTTTTCTGGGCCTTCTTTCACACCCGGGTCAGCATCCGGTACCTGCAGTACGACGCCGAGTCCTGCAAGCTCGTTGGAGCCCGAGACGGCTCAGGCAGCCCGAAGTCTGCAGTCGTTCGCGACACGGTTCCGGTAGCTACCGGACTCGGAGATGACCTCATTCCGCACCTGAGGACTCGGTTCGTTGTGATGAAAATTCACTTCGAGACCAGAGAGCGCGACTTCTTCGAAAGCAGCGCAAAGCTGATCGACGAGCGACAGGTTGTTGTCGTACTGATGGAGTGGCGGCGCTCCTACTTCTACGACAGCGCGGCCATGTCGCCAAACTATGGGCGCCTGGTGAACTTTTTTACTAGCAGGTTCTTTGTACTGATGTCGCCGATTACGTTAAAGCGACTCAATCCGGAAGACATCAGAGACTGGGACACAATCTGGGTCAGGTGGGACTATGTGCACATCGTGAAAAGGACGCTGTAATAGGCCATGACCTTTTTTGTTCTAGGAGCTTGTATTTATGGCTCTGCCTTTATCGTTTTTAGTATAGACTAGCAATCTACGCCCCCCGTTGGGGAGCCAAAGAAATGCAATACACGTTTTTTTAATAAGCTACATGTATCCTTGAAATCTTAAAAAATCTCCTGTCAAACCTTGTAAGCCTTGACATGTCAGTAATTCCCCCCCCCACAAGCTTTAACATATCAACTTCCCCCCTTGACATCTCAGCAATGCCCCCAATAAGCCTTGGAAATCTAAAAATATCTGTCAACCTTCTAACCCTAACCCTAGCCTAACCCTAACCCTAACCCTAACCCTAACCCTAACCCTAACCCTAACCCTAACCCTAAAGCATTGAAATTTCAGTAATTCTCTCTAAGAGTCATTATAGCACTACTACAGCATTATAGCGATTCCCTGCAAGCCTCGACATCGTAGGGATTCCCAAATGAATCTCTTAACTTCGACATGAAGCTTCTTGTAAGCCTTGACATGTCAGCGATGGCACCCATTAACCTTGAAATCTAAAAAATCCCCTGTTAACCTTGAAACCCGATAAAATATAACCCTCAACCCAAACCTGACCTAAACCTAACTTTAACCCAACCTAAAGCCTTGAAATCTCAGCAATTCTTCTCCCCTAAGCCTTGAAATTTTAGTGATTCCTTCTTTAAGAATCACAGCACTATAACGATTTCCACCAAGCTTTGACATCGTAGCAATTCCCAAATGAATCTTTTAACTTCGACATGACTTTTCTTTTATGTATACATAGTGCTACTTTTATTTTTTACATGACTCTTCTTCTATCAGCGCCCCCCGTGGCGAGCCAACAAAGAATGCAATAAAAAATTGAGTAAAGTACATGAACTTTGAAGTAGCTTCTGACTTTTGCTTTGACATCTCAGAAACCCCCCCCCCTCCGTAATCTCAGTTATTCTCTGATCAGTTATTCTCTGAGAGCCTTTACGTCTCAGTTTTTCTCCCCAGCACAGCATTATAGCTGCATTTAATTTTTACATGACACCCTTCATGTCTGACATGACGCTTCTTTTATTCTACCATGATGCTTCTTAATTTTTTAAATGACACTTTCATTAGTTTTTAAATGAGGCTTCTATGATTTTTTCATGACGCTCCTATGATTTTTTTACATGACGCTTCTATGATTGTTTACATGACGCTTCTATGCTTTTTATATGACGCTTCTATGATTTTTACATGACGCTTTTATGATTTTTTACATGACGCTTCCATGATTTTTTACATGACGCTTCTATGATTGTTTACATGACGCTTCTATGCTTTTTATATGACGCTTCTATGATTTTTTACATGACGCTTCCATGATTTTTTACATGACGCTTCTATGATTGTTTACATGACGTTTGTATGATTGTTTACATGACGCTTCTATGATTTTTTTAAATAACGCTTCTATGATTTTTTAAATAACGCTTCTATGATTTTCAAATGACGCTTCTATGATTTTTTACATGACGCTTCTATGATTGTTTACATGACGCTTCTATGATTGTTTACATGACGCTTCTATGATTTTTACATGACGCTTCTATGATTGTTTACATGACGCTTCTATGATTGTTTACATGACGCTTCTATGATTTTTAAATGACGCTTGTACGATTTTTTACATGAGGCTTCTATGATTTTTTACATGACGCTTCTATGATTGTTTACATGACGCTTCTATGATTGTTTACATGACGCTTCTATGATTTTTACATGACGCTTCTACGATTTTTTACATGACGCTTCTATGATTTTTTAAATTACGCTTCTATGATTTTTACATGACGCTTTTATGATTGTTTACATGACGCTTCTTTGATTGTTTACATGACGCTTCTATGATTGTTTACATGACGCTTCTATGATTGTTTACATGACGCTTCTATGATTTTTTACATGAGGCTTCTATGATTTTTTACATGACGCTTCCATGATTGTTTACATGACGCTTCTATGATTGTTTACATGACGCTTCTATGATTGTTTACATGACGCTTCTATGATTGTTTACATGACGCTTCTATGATTCTTTACAGGACGCTTCTATGATTTTTAAATGACGCTTGTACGATTTTTTACATGAGGCTTCTATGATTTTTTACATGACGCTTCTATGATTGTTTACATGACGCTTCTATGATTCATTACATGACGCTTCTATGATTCTTACATGACGCTTCTACGATTTTTTACATGACGCTTCTACGATTTTTTACATGACGCTTCTATGATTTTTTACATGACGCTTCTATGATTTTTTAAATTACGCTTCTATGATTTTTACATGACGCTTTTATGATTGTTTACATGACGCTTCTTTGATTGTTTACATGACGCTTCTATGATTGTTTACATGACGCTTCTATGATTGTTTACATGACGCTTCTATGATTTTTTACATGAGGCTTCTATGATTTTTTACATGACGCTTCTATGATTGTTTACATGACGCTTCTATGATTTTTTACATGAGGCTTCTATGATTTTTTACATGACGCTTCTATGATTGTTTACATGGCGCTTCTATGATTTTAAAAAAAACGCTTCTATGATTGTTTACATGACGCTTCTATGATTGTTTACATGACGCTTCTATGATTTTGACATGACGCTTCTACGATTTTTTTCATGACGCTTCTACGATTTTTTACATGACGCTTCTATGATTTTTTACTTGACGCTTCTATGATTTTTTCAATGACGCTTCTATGATATTTTACATGACGCTTCTATGATTGTTTACATGACGCTTCTATGATTGTTTACATGACGCTTCTATGATTGTTTACATGACGCTTCTATGATTTTTAAATGACGCTTGTACGATTTTTTACATGAGGCTTCTATGATTTTTTACATGACGCTTCTATGATTGTTTACATGACGCTTCTATGATTTTTTAAAAAAACGCTTCTATGATTGTTTACATGACGCTTCTATGATTTTTACATGACGCTTCTATGATTTTTATATGACGCTTCTATGATTGTTTACATGACGCTTCTATGATATTTTATATGCCCCTTTATTATTTTTATATGACGCTTTTATGATTTTTTAAATGACGCATCTATGATTTTTATATGACGCTTCGATGATTTTTTACATGACGCTTCCATGATTGTTTACATGACGCTTCTATGATTGTTTACATGACGCTTCTATGATTTTTTAAATGAAGCTTCTATGATTTTTACATGACGCTTCTTTTTAAAAAGTCTTTTAGTTTTCCTGACGATGAAAAGCTTTAATTAAAAAAATTATACTCTATGAAAATTCGAACCATCGTCGCTGCATTTGGCAGTTCAGTTTGTTCACCTCTAGGCTAGCTCTCATCGTTTTGATAACATCAAATTTTGCACTTATATAATTCAACACTTTAAAATCCAAGCATAGAGTAAATCACACGAAGCAGTTATGACATAATCAGTTTCTCAGTCAGTCAGTATCAGTTAACAATATGGTTACGCAATTTAAATCAAGTCTGGTGCTACGCTTCCACTCTGCATTTTCAATTCAAGTCGGAGTTACAATTCAGTTATGATGCAATCTATTTCAGAGTCAGAATCAACCAGTCAGTTTTTTCTCTAGCATTCTTACAATGCATTTCAAGTCAAAAAGTTTGCTTGACCTTTGCAAAAAAGCATGTTTTTCGAATATTTAATGCCTTTAGCATTTAGCAATTTCTTAGCCAAGATACATGTACAGTCACGGAAAAATTTCTGATCGAATGGTGCAAGTTTGAACAAAATCGGATGAGCCATTTTTGCTAAAATCGATTGCGCACAAACAAGATTTTCATTTTTAGTATATAGGACTAGCTAAAGTTTTGCCCCCCTTCGGGGAGCAGAAATAATTAATATTCGTCTAATATAATATACCTTTTAGCAGGAGTACTTTAAGTGTCTTTCTTAAGCTTAAGCTTAAAATAGGAATTTTTGGAGATCGTTAATAATGCATTTTAGGTAAAACAAAACTATCAACTTTTTACAGTTTTTTAGTTTAGAGCCCTGTATATGTCAACGTGTTTGATAAAAATTATTTTATTTATTTAGTTTATAAAACTGTTGAGATCACTTTTTTAGTTGTTACTGAAAATAAATTAAATAATATTCCAAGAAATTGCGACTTTCCGAGAAATGACTTGCTTTATTCCGATTTTCTTGTTGCTTGTATTGCTCATGTGTACTACAGTTTTATACACATCCCGAAAAATTTTTTACTTTCTTCATTTGTAAGTGAATTTCTTAGCCCTGCTCATCGTACTAACTGCGACTGCAATGTTCCGAACAATAAGTAGCTCAGCATTGCAACTATTGCCCTTGAATGAGGCCCCTCTTATTATAATAAATGACTTAAAGAGTCAGTTCAATGCAGCTATCTCATTGTGAATGGACTTTGCAAAAGCAACTGGAGCTACATCCTTCGACCTTTGGTTTGACACTTTTAATAAAGCTAACATTGGCTATATATAGGCATGATATATGATATATATTATCATGCTAAATTCCCCCTTTCTTTTCTAGTCACACTCCTCAGCAGACTTCTCTTTTCTTATATGCCTCATTCACATTGTCAAATCTTATTTTGAATCAAATCCTATATGACATAAAAGTCTATTTCAAATTAGATCCATTTTGATAGTTCAAAATGGTTAGCTCACCCTCATCCATATCAATGGCTAATTAAATATCAATGGATCAATTTCTAATCTCCTTTCTTTTTCTTAATGATTCCAGTTCTGATCAGATCCTATTTCTCATCTGACCTCTTTTCTTAGTAATCCATTTTGTATCATTCTTCATTATAAATGCATGCCTGACAATTTATCTTTTAAAATAGAATAAGGCAGGTACCAGGTGTGCAGATTCATGAATCATGGGACTGGTCTTTGTCCACTGAAACATTTTTTGTATTTCTTCAATTGCAAAACACATTGAAAACAACAAAACAACAACAATTGAGTGAGCATCTGGCAAAATTATTATTATACAAATACATATCATTATGACATTATAAGAAAACAAACTCCAAATGTAGAGAATTCAGCGATTTTCCTCTTTCGTTTGTTAAATTATTTTTTCGACAGAAACATACATGCGCAACCTCCAAAATTTGGTCGGCCGTGCGACTTAGTTTTAACAAAAATGCGACGTAGTTTTCGGCCAAAAATGCGACTTACATGAAAAAACCTGAAAGCAAAATTAACGCAACTTTGGCGAAACGGCAGGAGTAACTATGACTGTCTTTATTAAGGCAAAATGCTTCGTCAGCTACTTAATACTACTTTGGTATTTATTTGGGTGGGCATTTTTGCAACTTACCTTGGTTGGCCGCCAAATCAGTCGTCCATATCGGCCAACTATTGTGCATGTATGGTTTTGACTCTTGTCATTCCTTATCGTATTTGTACCCCATGTGGCACTAGAACAGTACACTTGACACGGAGTGTTTTAGGCATGATTGTACAGTGTAAGGTTGCAAAAGTGGGGAGTGGCAGAGATACATATGTATATATAGCTGTATGAGTATGATGGCACAAGCTAAGGCTAAGTCAATGCATGCAGCGATAAAAGCAGTCTGTAAAGCCAAATAGTGAAAGTTAACCTTAACTTATAGCACCTTGGCAGCCTATGCTGTCTGCCTGCATCTGATACGAGCATATAACTAAACTACCAAGGCAATTGGTTGTATTTACACTTACTTTCTGTACATGAATTGGTAAAGGTAAGGGCTTTTAAATGTTTTATTTATATAGTAATACTCATAAATCAATTTTATTTTATCACCAAAATCATATACTCGACTTAATCTTTCACAGAATGATGTACAGCCTTAGTTGTCTTTGCCTACTGATTCTAAGTGGCATCCTAGCTATCAATGGTATTCTAGCTGAGAGTGAGTGCTCAATTGTTATAAATGAGTTAAATACTGATGAGCCTAATATTGGATCTCAAGAATTTTCAGAGTTCATTGAGCTAAAGAAAGTTTGTTCTACAACTGCAATGCTATTAGGATCAGTGCCAGTGAGACTCCATGATTTTCTTCTGATTGGAGTTCAAGAATATAGCGGCGATTTTAGACGACCTGTGGTTTCATTTTCTGCTGACTTCTATCGGTCCTCGGGCTTCAAAACGGACAGCAGTTTCTTTGTTATTGCATCAAAAGGGAAGCAGGAAGCAGCAGATATGTTTTTTACCGATACATCTATTGGGTATCAGGGAAAAACTAGACATGGGCTGCCAAGTTCCGCTCCTAGTAGATCATCGCAGTCATCCATCATTGATTTTTTCAAGTCTGCTAGTAAGACAATTCCAACAGAACCAAATGCATTAAAGAATGGGAATGGTAAAAGTGCTATGGCCATTATTCTCTTGTATCAACGAGACTTTTCTAGATCAGAATCGGACAGTTCAAGTTCCACAACTGCCAGTAGCATTGGAAAACTGCGACTAGCTAAAATGCATGCAACACAAAGAAGACCTGTTTATGAAGATAAAATTATCATTGATAACTCATTAGCTGAAATTATTAGGAACAATAACAGGTGCACATTTTTGAGTCCATTTATCGTAGGCTAAAAGACAAGCCCAACTACATCTTAAAGCCAGCAAGAGAATGGGATGAACTTGGTCATGAGGACTATTCAATAAACCGGTGCCCTGAATCCAGCAGTGAGTTACGAAAGCCTTTGCTTTTTACAAGGTGGAAACTTGGACAGTTGACTCCAGGTAGATAAAATGACTGCTCAGGTGCTCATTGGATTTTAGAGGACAATATTGAAGCCATCATAAATACACCTTCAAGAGAAGCATGTACATTGGCAGACTCAGCATTAGCATCTGCTTCATCAGCAACAGAAAGAATCGAAATGCGACTAGCTCCTGCTCCAGCTCCATGTTCTGAAAGCTCACACCGTAGTGAATTGGCCAGGTCCTATGAATTTTCAGAGCAAATAGCAGCTAATCGAGATCATGCTGTTCAAACTGCTGCTGCAGAAACTTCTAATTTTTGCTCTGCTGCAAATGTACAGGAAAGAAGAGAGTTGTTGGAGAATGACCAGCAAACAAGCAAACTACAAGTGGAAATTATTAGGCAAGTAAATATTCAAAGACAATCAACGAAACGATCACTTTGCCAAAGTCCTATTGTTGATTTAGATTCGAGCGACTCAAGGGGTTCAGGTGATGTTGAAATAGTACAAGTAAATACTGCAGAAGCAGGGCCATCGCAAAGAAAAATACCATGCATAAGCACATCTGCAGACGCATGTCTAGCCACTTCAGCATCAAAGCCCTCGTCTTCCTCTATGATGGGCGAAAATATTGAAGTTTTCCCTAAAAAGGACTGGGAGGATACATCTGGTTTTCGAGAGGAGTGGTTACATTCTTTGGAGATGCACCAGTCACAGTAAGTAAATGGAAACTGACGAACTGTAAATTAATGTATAGTGTATTGTGTATTGCACTTATTAGCATATTGCTTTTAGATACTCACAAATAGTCCAAATCCCAAAATATTCTCTAATTTGACCATTGCAGATCATTTTCAAGAAAATTTGTGTCACAAGAAATGAAGACATGGTTTCAATATGTTCAAAACACCGAAGATCTATCAAGATCTGGAATACAATGTCGGATCTGCAGAAAATTTTTGAATGCACATAAGAAAAAGGAGACAAATCTAGAGAGCCAACGTAAGTTAACTTTTGCAACAGAACAAGGCTACATTCCCAAAGGTCATGCAAAAGATAGCGTACGAAGAAAACTACAGGAACATTCATCAAATACACTTCACAGTGACGCCATAAAGTGGATGAAGGAAAAACATACTTCAGTTCTTGCAAAGCAACTCAAACAGATGAATGAGGCCGCTAGACTAGCTAAAACTAAACGAGATGAAATAACAGCCCGAGTTTTGACAACAGTTTTTTCGCCGAAGTCAAATCTAATATTCCATTCAGTGCTCATCCAAATATGATTGATTTACAAGTAAAAAATGGGTTGGATATGGGGAGCCATCATAAGCATCGCAAAAGTGCCGCAGCAATGGTGGAATCAATCAGTAATACAATGCATCGGACATTTGTGAATTACATTAAAAGTGCTGACAACCTTCCGATTTCTATTGTACTAGATACAACGTCTGATATTCATTCAAACAGCTACGTCATGATATACTTCAGAGTTCTTGAAAACAGCCAACCTTTGATGTTTTTTTATCGGTTTAAACGTCTGACTGAAGTAGAGACTGGACGAAGCATTTATGAACTTCTCATCCGTTTATTTTCGGATGACAAGCTAGAAGATGAAATCAAACGAAGGCTATGGGGGGTGACAACTGATGGTGCATCCGTAATGACAGGAAGTCGAGTGGGATTAATAAGTCAACTGAGGCCTTGGGCTAGCAAACAATTTTTTCAGCACCATTGTGCAGCGCATAAGTTAGAACTTTCAATCTATCATGCCTTTGAAATCTTCCCATTTATGCAACATCTCGATAAGAATATAAATTCTCTACACAAATTTTATATGAGCCACGCTGTTAAACGTAAGGCATCTTTGGCACAAACTTCGGAAGCACTCAACTTGGTTTTCTATGAATTAAAAAGAATATATCGTATCAGGTGGGTTGCATCGGAAGTGTCTGCTCTTGATGTGATTCGAAAGTCATACTACTTGCTTCTGACAAATTTAGAAAATATCAAATCACCTTCCTCAGGCTTTGATGACGAAAGTAAAGCAACTGCCTCTGGATTATTGAAAACATTGCAAAATGTCCGGTATTATTCATTACATCTATTTCTCATGGACATTCTAAAATTACTGGAATTTGAGTCCTTGCAGTTTCAAAGAGCCAAGGGTACATTTATTGGCTTGCAAGAACGCCACACTAACCTTATCCATTCACTAGAAACCTTAAAAACGAACAATGGTCCTCGCATTGTGGACTTTTTGGCTTCCTGCAAGTGTCGTCGAGTTTTGGGAACTGCAGATGGATATCCGCAGCTGGAATACCATTCAGGATGTCACACAAGAGACCTATCTTATTCTAACTTTGCTTGTCCTTCCGGCCCTGGAAGCAGCGATCCAACAGAGAGGTTTGAGTTGAAGCAACCAGGTTCTGCTGCAGACAGATCTCTAAGAAATAGATTATTTGATGCTAGTGGACGTGGCAGTGTTGTTGACATGGGAGCTTATCCAGCACTGGATGAGATTCGCAGTCGAATCATTGATAGCATAATTGATCAGCTGCGTAATTATTTTCCTGAGGATGACTACTCAATATTTAATGTGCTCAACCCAGTGTTATTGCCTAATGCTGAAACATTACATACTGTCTTTACATACAGTTCGAGAATCATACCTCTTGCTAGACGGTTTGGAATGGAAGATGACAGCTCTGAATCTGAAACAGAGGACCATCTTTCTGATTCAGACTCTAGAGATGCAGATGCTTCAGAACGCGCTACAGAAAGGACAATCTCTGGTCAGTTCGGTCTACTCCTAAAAAGTTTGATCACTTCGCATAGTGTTGACTTCTGTGCCTACAAAGGCAAAGGTCCGGTGAAATTTTGGAGTCACTTTCTAGAGACAAGAACTGTTGAATGGCTGCCCAGAATAAAGAATCTAATTATGGTTGTGTTAACTTTGCCAATATCATCAGCTGAGGCTAAAAGAGGGTTTTCTATCTATAAGCACATTGCCTATGACAGGAGAACACGCTTGGCACCAAAAACATTGGAGCATCTACTACGGATTCGAATAAATGGGCCTCCGCTGATGAAATTTAAGCCGGATATTTATGTCAATGATTGGCTGAAAAAACACTGGCGTTCTGATGCTCCTGGAGGTCAACGGCAAAAAGAATCCAACGTAGACGAGGAAAATAAAGATTCTGATTCTGATTTGCTAAGTGGACTATTTTAAAAGTTTTTTATCAGTTTTAATCTGCTACAATTTTAATCAATTATTACAATGGTACATGCATAATCATTAAGACTACAGTTCTTCTAAGTTCATATATAAGACCGTTAGAATCTTGCAGTTTTAATTTGCTAATTAAATATTATTAAAAGTATGATTTGCAATTGTAATAGGGCTGAAAAATTACTGCTTATAAGTTATTCTATCCCTATTTCTATTCCTTAGCCATTTCTGGCTTCGTAATTCTTAATTTTTCAAATTGATGCGTTAATGCACACGTAGCCTACACCCTAGTAAGTGATACATTAAATTCATCCTAAACTAATCCTAACCTAATAATCCTAAAGATGCTCTGCGACTTAACTCAGTCCTGCTGCGACTTACCTCGGCCCTGCTGCGACTTACTCGGTCCTGCTGCGACTTAGCTCGCCCTCGGTGCGACTTAGCTCTCGCTCGGTGCGACTTAGCTCGCCCTCGGTGCGACTTAGCTTGGTCCTGCTGCGACTTAGTGCGACTTAGCTCTCGCTCGGTGCGACTTAGTTCGCCCTCGGTGCGACTTAGCTCGGTCCTGCTGCGACTTAGCTCGCCCTCGGTGCGACTTAGCTCGGTCCTGCTGCGACTTAGCTCGCCCTCGGTGCGACTTAGCTCGGTCCTGCTGCGACTTAGTGCGACTTAGCTCTCGCTCGGTGCGACTTATTTTGCCCTCGGTGCGACTTAGCTCGCCCTTAGTGCGACTTAGCTCTCGCTCGGTGCGACTTAGTTCGCCCTCGATGCGACTTAGCTCGGTCCTGCTGCGACTTAGCTTGCCCTCGGTGCGACTTAGCTCGCCCTCGGTGCGACTTACCTTGTCTTCAGTGCTGCAACTTACAGCACTTACAACTCTTTTTGTGTTTTTCTCTTTCTCTTTGCTCCCTTTTTCTCGTTTTTTCCTTTTCCTTTCCCCTTTTTCGTCTTTTGTTTTTTCGTTTTTTTTGGCGGTTAATCAATTTTGCGACTTACTTGGTTGGCCGCCAAATCGGTCGGTCGGATCGGCCGACTCGGCCGACTGTTGCGCATGTATGGACAGAAACAAGTTGTGACTACTGAGTAATGTCAGAAAACGACAGTAATGGGACAGTAATGGGATTCAGTTCAATGAAAAAAGAAAAAATTGCATTGCACCTAAAAATATTACCCACAAACAGTAAACATGATGCACTTGCAGAAGGCTCCGCCAACAAGACAGTATCATTGCACAGTTCATTGCATTTGACTGCAAGAATAATGGTGTCAATCCTACTGCTTGTTGGCTTGCTTTACTCTGCACTGCTGGTGAGAGGCATTCACTGGGGCAAGTTAAGTTCACACACTCAACGTCACACAAAAAGCTTAGCTATCACAAGTCTCTAGGTTTGCTGAAGCTGCTTCAAACCTCTCTCTCATGGCTGCATACCCTCAGTTTTAGAGTGGAAGAACCTCTGAATCGTGAAAAAGCAGCGAACACGTTATTTCAACCACAATCTCAAGGCCCATTGATATGCAGCCAACCTGCTATATATTCACCTAATATTTACCTACATTAATTTCACTATTACTTATTAACTTTCATGGCACAACTAAATTGGGATCCGATTGTATCCGATCCTATTCTGGTTTGCCTTGATCCCAATTTAGTATGCAAGGATCCCAACTTAGTTATGCCAAATGATCCCAATTACGCTAAGCAATGATCTTAGTTCTGTTATGCAATGAACCCAATTAGGCTAAGCAATGATCTAGAATTGATATATAAGATTCTGTGAATTTAGGATTGGGATCTAAGAGATTCTATGAATTTAGGATTGGGATCTAAGAGATTCTATGAATTTAGGATTGGGATTTAAGAGATTCTATGAATTTAGGATTGGAATCTAATAGATTCTGTGAATTTAGGATTGGGATCTAAGAGATTCTGTGAATTTAGGATTGGGATCTAAGAGATTCTATGAATTTAGGATTGGGATCTAAGAGATTCTATGAATTTAGGATTGGGATATAAGAGATTCTATGAATTTAGGATTGGGATCTAAGAGATTCTCTGAATTTAGCATTGGGATCTAAGAGATTCTGTGAATTTAGGATTGGGATCTAAGAGATTCTAAGAATTTAGCATTGGGATCTAAGAGATTCTATGAATTTAGGATTGGGATCTAAGAGATTCTGTGAATTTAGGATTGTGATCTAAGAGATCCCATGAATTTAGGATTGGGATCTAAGAGATTCTATGAATTTAGGATTGGGATCTAAGAGATCCCATGAATTTAGGATTGGGATCTAAGAGACTCTGTGAATTTAGGATTGGGATCTAAGAGATTCTATGAATTTAGGATTGGGATCTAAGAGATTCAATGAGATTAGGATTGGGATCTAAGAGATTCAATGAATTTAGGATTGGGATATAAGAGATTCTGTGAATTTAGGATTGGGATCTAAGAGATTCTGTGAATTTAGGATTGGGATCTAAGAGATTCTGTGAATTTAGGATTGGGATCTAAGAGATTCAATGAATTTAGGATTGGGATCTAAGAGATTCTATGAGATTAGGATTGGGATCTAAGAGATTCTATGAGATTAGGATTGGGATCTAAGAGATTCTATGAATTTAGGATTGGGATATAAGAGATTCTATGAACTTAGGATTGGGATCTAAGAGATTCTGTGAATTTAGGATTGGGATCTAAGAGATTGTATGAATTTAGGATTGGGATCTAAGAGATTCTGTGAATTTAGGATTGGGATCTAAGAGATTCTGTGAATTTAGGATTGGGATATAAGAGATTCTATGAATTTAGGATTGGGATCTAAGAGATTCTGTGAATTTAGGATTGGGATTCAAGAGATTCTATGAATTTAGGATTGGAATCTAAGAGATTCTGTGAATTTAGCATTGGGATCTAAGAGATTCTGTGAATTTAGGATTGGGATCTAAGAGATTCTATGAATTTAGCATTGGGATCTAAGAGATTCTATGAATTTAGGATTGGGATCTGTTATGCTCAGTTCTGTTATGCAATGAACCCAATTTAGCTAATCATTTTGCCTAGGTAATCCCTGATCTCAATTCCATTATGATCCCATCTAATTTGAATTTATTAGGTGAATAAAGCAGGATTTGCCTGATATGTCTCAGCGGGCCATTTACATATCAGGATAAACTACTTGTGATCACTATTAAACACAGATACCAATGCGACACTCACAGACAAAATGACACAAGTAATACTCACTTCAATGACGCCTGGAAATCGCCTAATCTCCAGTGAGCACTTCTGGATACACCACGTTTCTGGTCTTGGTGCCACAGATCCGGACGCGAACATTCGCGGCGTTCTTCGCCCGTGACAGCGCCGTGTACAGCTGACCATGAGTGAAGCAACCGACAGCCAGGTCAACTCCAACGGTCTCCAGGGATTGTCCTTGTGCTTTGTGTATTGTAAGGCAGAAGCTCGGCTTCACCGGAAACTGCAGCCGCTTGAAACTCACTGGTAGATCCGCATTGTTTGGAATCAGCGGAATTCGCGGCAGCAGGATCTCGTCTCCAGTGAACTGACCGGCGGCAATCTTGCAGCGCAGCACATTATCGCCCATCGTGAGAACGATGAGCCGTGTACCGTTGCACAGCCGCGGCGGGTTGATATTCCGAAGAAGCACCAGCGGCATGCCCACCTTGATCCTGAGCAGATAAGTTGGAAAATTCGGGGCATCCAGCTGGTTTAGCAACTCCGTCGGGAAATGCGTAGCGGCCTCCTCATCAGCCAGGCTGTCTACAGAGCGATACTCTCGCAGGCAACCCGGGAAAATGCCCAGACACGTCTCGTTGATGGCATCAACAGAGTCGTTGTACGGCGCCAGTATCGCTCGACTTGCAAAATAGTCGTCCCGCTCCGCTGATTCTTCAAACGACGGGTACACGAACTTGATCAGGTCATTCAGCGGAGCCTCTGCAGAAATCACCATCTCAGCGGGAAGGGACACCTTCTCCTCAGCATCCTGCTCGATTGTCCCGGTTCCGATCTGTGAAAAGAAAAGCAATAAAAACATGAAACATAATATTCGCAATGATTCGCGAGAAAAAATGATTTTTACACCCCATTCTCACCTGCATGAGTAGCTCCGTGAACTTCTGGTACATCGCTGGCTCGGAGCTGCACAGCAGACGAATGTTTCTCGTCAAGCGATGTCGCTTGAAAAGTTTCCACAGCGAAGATCTGCAGACACACGCCATGACGCTGTTGGCGCGGGTTCCATTCACTACGACAGGCAGGAGCTGGCGGAAGTCACCGGAACACACCAGAGTGACTCCTCCAAATGGCTTGTCCTGCTTCCGAACGTCTCGCAGACACCTGTCCACGGATTCCAGATCCTTTCGATTGGTCATGGAGATCTCGTCCCAGACAATCAGCCGAACTCTACGAAACACTTCCGCTTGCTTGGACTGCGCGCCAACAGCGCAGACATCCTTGTTGGATCGGAGCAGCCGGACTGGGATCTTGAACCTAGAGTGAAGTTGTCATAGGTAGAATCGATTAGAAACGCGACTCTAAAATTCAGAAGCATTCCCCTAATCTAAAAAACTTACGTGGAATGCGCAGTCTGTCCGCCTGGCAGCAGAGTCGCTGCGATTCCAGACGCCGCAACTGCCAGGGCGAGTTCACCGCGGCTGCGCACAAAGGCCAGCAAAACCTCCAGCAGGAAGGTCTTGCCAGTGCCAGCGGGCGCGTCCAGGAAGTGCAAACCGCCCGAGCCGGCCACAAGATCCGCAGTCACCGACTCGTACACCGCAATCTGCTCCTCCGTCAGCATTGACAGTCTCGCTTCCCGGATCTCGGCCTGTTCAACCGGGTCGAACTGCATCGGTCCGACTTGAGGCGGCACGGAGGCCGCAGGCAAGCCGTATTCGGGCAGGCTGTGACCGCCCATGGAGGTCAGCATGCTCTGCAGCTCGCGCAGCGCCAGGTCGGTGATTTCCTCAGCGCTCAGATCTCGGTGGTGAAACCGCAGGTCCTCGCACAGATCCTCGGCGAATGTGCACCACAGATCGCTGCCATCCTCAGGGTTGCCCCAAATCAGAATGACAGCCAGCAGGTGCCTGAGAGCTCTCGGCATTCGCGACTGGACTGCCTCGGCTAGGCAGCGCCGCCAGTGGTCGTCTCGTTGCAGCAGACCCAGGGCCGTGCAAGCAGCCTTGGCGCTGGGACACAGCACTCCGTCCACAGTGTGCAGCGCCTCGAAGCTGGTTGGCCCTCTAACCTGCAGGAGGAGCATTCGCATATAAAACAGATCCCCTGCTCTCGGACTCACCGTGTACATTCGGGCAATGTTCGTGTTGTGCACAACACCAGGGTGGCCCTCAACTCTCGAACCCTTCTTGGCGCGGCGCCACTCCCTCTCGCTGTGGTGCCACACGAAGTAGGACGGCACCTCGGTGTACACCAGGCCTCTAGCGAATTCATCAGTGCGGCACAGCTTGAAGAAAGCCGTCAGCGTCGAATCTCTGGGCGCCCTGGCCTTTGTGCTCGCATTTTGCTCGTTGAAATACACGAGCTGCTCGTTAGACTTGTGCACGCACAATCGGATCACAGCCGGAAATCTGTTGTGCACCTGTTGTGTTTTAGTTTAAAAACCATATCATTATTTTCCCATTCTTTGCTCCTAGCACTGCCTTGCAAACATCTATGACTTACTTCAAAGCCCAAGATGGTATTCACGGCTTCCATTGGGCCTATGTAGCGCGCCAGCAGATACTCCTTGATCTCATTTCGCCCCTCCTTCTTGGCTTGAGTCGGAGCCTTGCTAGCTGAACCTTCCTGTCGTTCGCCATCCGCAGCCTGCTCTCCTGGCCCGCTCGGCTTCTTGTTTGCCTCGAACTTGAACGACGCCATGTCGCCGCCTTTTAGCAAGTACTTGATCACGTACTTGACCGACTTGACGGTGGCACAAACTTCAAAGTTCATGTGGCATTCGAAAAGGAGCAGCAGGCCCGGGTTGTATGGTACAACCGACCTGTATTTGTGCCAGGAAAAGAATTGCTAATTAATGATTTATGTATTCTAGCAATGGTAAATTAAACTTACAGTAAATAAACAATTTAGCAATATAAATAAACTAAACACAAGGCTAAACTAAGTACTTTGCTTTCGTATTAAAGAATCAACCTTTCAATCAAGTCTGAAAAAACACCAACACCTCCTCACTCACCTGTTGTCCATGCGAATGCTGCGGCCTTTGAATAGTTTGTCCACCGTAAATCCGCCCATCTCAGGGGACAGCCTGCGATACAATGGGTAGCCAGTATCGCTGGTTAGGGTCGCCTGCTGGAACTCCTTCGGGAAGCCCTTGCTGCACTGGCCGTCCACCATGCACGGGCAGGCTGGATTTACCACGCCGCAGGGGCCATGGATCATGTGAGTCTTCACCAGCTCGTGCAGCCTCGGCTGCTGCTGTGGGTCCGGGATCTCAGCGGACACGATTTTGTCGTAGCGGTCCGGAGTCACTCTCTGTCCACTGACCAGCCAGAGCAGAAAGTGCACATGGGGGAGACCTGTGGAAGACATAAACAAGTGATTCAAAGCGACGTATGAGTGATCACAATTTAGTCATGTAAATTAATTAAAATTCTAAACCAGCGTTTGCATCGTAGAGAAAGCGGAGTTTGAATCATGGAGAAACTGGAGTTTGAATCATGGCTAAACCAGAGCTTAATTCCGGTTTGCAATGACCCCTTGCATAAAAATATGGATTGCTAAACCTGGAATGCAATTACAGAATGAAAATTGAAAGCGCAATTTGCTAACTTACCGCGCTTCTGATATTCCAGAGAGCAAACATGCGCGGCCTCCTTTCCAAAGCGCTTCCTCAGCTCGGCAAGCAGAGCCTTCTTCTTCAGCTCGAAAACACGCGTGACAATATCCGGCCGGTCCTCAGGTCGCTGTCCAGGCAGCAGCTGTGCACTGATTTCCGGCCACTTAGGGTTGCACGTCGCCGTGACAAACAGGTCCGGCTTGCCAAACTTTTGTACATAGGTCATGGCGTCTTGCAGCCTCTCCATCAGGTACCTTGGCCCGCCAACGAAGCTGGAGGACAGGAACACGTGCGCAGGCTTGCCAATATCAGTCGGATTTGTGTCGGTCGACCTGCCATCAGCAGCGAATAGAGCGTCTCGCAGACCGCTGTACGTCTCACTGCGCAGATCGCTCTGATGGGTCCGCAGATAGAGCAGCCTCTCTGACTCAATCTTGGCGCACATGTCCACCAGGTACTGCTGGAACAGCCGCCGTCCGTGGTGCAGCAGGCTGCTATGGCCCGCTCGCACCATGATTTCGCTGGCATAGTACTTCATCGGCGTCAGCTTGCGGCCATTGCTCATGCGCAGCTCCGGGTGCCAGCCGTCCTCGCCATGGGGGAACAGCAACACGTACTCCAGTGCATCATACGATCGGTGCGTTTTGCTAATCCTCTTGTAGCCGCCACCCCGCAGTTGAATGACAACATCTCGGCTAGTTGCTGGCTCATCACCGTCTTCAGGGGCCTCAGTGTCCTCAGTGTCCTTAACAATGAGGATGCCGACCTCGTTTGCCGTGGGCAAATTGTAGCGCCTGATTTTGAACGGTAGTAACAAATGCTTTTAACAAACTCTTTACAACGGTAAACATTCCTGTGTACACAGGCACAAAGCTTTAAAAGACAGGTTTTAAAATGTGTTCGAATCCCTTTTCAGTTATTGTTAGCTCACCGAATGTGTTCCCCAGAAGGTCTTCGGTCCGGGTGAATCACGATTCGCGCATCCACAAGCTCCGGATCCTCCATGATCCGCTGTGCTGCAGCCTTCAGGCTCCGAACGTAAAGGTTGCACTCGTGAAGCAACGTCTGTAGCAGCTCATGTAGCTCTGGCTTCACCCTATCGCTCAGACTCTGCTGGCTTTCGAGTTCGCGGTCAGTGAAGTACACCTGCCAGCCGCGAGGAACAGCAGACGCTTCAGCAAACAGCGGCATAGCAGTGTGGTGCAGCTGACCGCTGATGATGTAGCTGGGATTCCAGCCTGGCACCAACCGCGGCTTGGCACTCAGCGAGGTCAGGTGCAGCACAGAGTTGTAGCTCCGGATGTTGGTCAGGAACTCTGAGCTCATGCCATGCCGGCCCATGTACAGGTCAGCCAGCAGCTGTGGCACAGTCCGGGTGGGCAGCTTCACCTTGCCGCCAGCACAGCAGAAATTGCCTGTCTCCATGCGGAACAGCTTGGCACCGCAATGGTTGCATGCCCAGTCCATTGGCCCGCAGTCATGGGCTGGAGCTTCTGGCCTCGCCATCGTCTCAGGCCTGATAATAAAAATGGAATGTATCTCTTAGTAACTGTTAAATGTAAATGTAACTGTTCATTGTGTGTCAGTTTACCTTGCAGTAGCGGGTCCGTCTTCAGCGCGGCCCGCAGTCTCATGTTCCGCCGGCATCGCGCTGGGGCCCTTGGCCTTTTTGGCCCTCTTGGCAGGAGTTCTGCTTGCTGCCAGGCTTGGGAACTCAGCATCTGTAAAGGCTTGCAAAAGCTCTCGAAGTCTCAGTGACTCGTAATGTTCATGGCGCAAAAGCACACGCACAATGGCATTAGGAGGGCGCAAATTAGCCCTGAAATATTGCATCACACTACCATTGGCCTGGTAAATGACCAGATCCACATCAAAGCAGCGGCTCAACAAAGAGGCAACTTCATCTGAAACATAAATTCCTGCTTGAAAAGAGGAATTCACGATCTCATCAGCACTCTCAGGTGCAATGAGGCCATCTGCAATCAGCTGTGGCATGAGTTCTGCAACACGGCAAGACAAGTCCTGCCGCAGGGAGGCTGCGTCAGTTTCCAGCGGGGTTCCACGCAGCTGATCACACACAGCATAAAAAAAGCAATTGCCATCACCAACAATGGGGATTACCTGCAACTGCTCAAAGGGTACTATAGTTTCTGTACCTTGCTGCTGGGTGTCCGACCTAAGGGGCAATGGGTGAACGTAAGCACAGCAGCCTTAATTGGCTTTTTAAGACAATTCATTCCTCAAAAATCGTTATCCGCTTAATTTATACAGAATAAAATAGATACTACAAATTATCCCCTTCAAGGCAATTCAGAAAAAAACAAAAATAAAGACTTGTTATAAAAAGTTACTATACAACTCACCTAGAAACCACAGCTCCACGGCAACGAATCCGATCGGCTTCCAGTCGGGCAGCCCACTCTGCCTCAGTCTCAGCCTCTCTGCGCTGAGCGTCCCGCTGCCGCTGTTCTTCCAGTCGGGCAGCCCACTCTGCCTCAGTCTCAGCATCTCTGCGCTGAGCATTCCGCTGCCGCTGTTCTTCCAGTCGGGCATCCCGCTCTGCCTCAGTCTCAGCATGTCTGCGCTGAGCATCCCGCTGCCGCTGTTCTTCCAGTCGGGCATCCCGCTCTGCCTCGGATTCTGCCTGTCGCCGTCGCTTGGCATCGCGGCTCTTCTTTAAACTGCTGGCGCCGCGTCGAACCATGATTGAGAAATGAGAAGTGAAATGAAATTAGTTCAGAAAGAATGATATGGTTTGAAAGATGAAAGTTTGTGAATTTGGATGTCTGAAGAATCAGATAAGGTGCCCTTGAGCCAAACTATTACAGGCTATTTATCATCCAGTGGGCTGAATTGGAGCTTATCTTAAGACGCAGGGTAGAAACTGAAAAATCGATAAAGAAGAAAGGGGTCTAAATCTAAAAAACCTATGATTTGGGGTGTGGGCTCTCCAGGCCCGTGTGTCCAAATTCCGGGGCAGAGGGCTCACAATGTACACTGGTCTGCGCCAGCCAGTGAAAAAAACTGTGAATGTAATCTATTTATGACTGTCTCGCCAGTGGGGTTGATACAGCTATGTACTTTTGACATAGTGAAATTCTTATCAGAGTTACCAGTATCACTGATATCAGTGATATCATCAATATCAGTGATAATCAGTATCACTTTTAACAAAACTGGTTTTGCAATGATTCAAACTCTGGTTTAGCCATGATTCAAACTCTGGTTTAGCCATGAGTCAGACTCTCGTTTAGCCATGATTCAAACTCTGGTTTTGCCATGATTCAAACTTTGGTTTAGCCATGATTCAAACTCTGGTTTAGTCATGATTCAAACGATGGTTTAGCCATGACTTAAACTCTGGTTTAGCCATGATTCAAACAATGGTTTAGCCATGATTCAAACACTGGTTTTAGCCATGATTCAGACTCTGGTTTAGCCATGATTCAGACTCTGGTTTAGCCATGATTCAAACACTGGTTTTAGCCATGATTCAGACTCTGGTTTAGCCATGATTTAAACTCTGGTTTAGCCATGATTCAGACTCTGGTTTAGCCATGATTCAGACTCTGGTTTAGCCATGATTCAAACACTGGTTTTAGCCATGATTCAGACTCTGGTTTAGCCATGATTTAAACTCTGGTTTAGCCATGATTCAGACTCTGGTTTAGCCATGATTTAAACTCTGGTTTAGTCTGATTCAAGCTCTATTTTTGCAATGATTCAAAGTCAGATAATATTTTATTTACGAAGTGAATGAAAAAAATAAATTTAAATAATCTTCAATCACTACTGGCTGAAATTTGACGCAGTGCAGAATCGAACCCTAGCCGAGCCTATAACCAATTCCTAGTGCCTACACATCGGCTATTCCATCATCTACAGTAGCAGTCCAGTCTGTTCGCATCTTTCTTGGCTATCTCTTTTCAATTGGAGAACATGAATTGTGGCCCTTATAATTCAATTCTTACAGCAAGTCAATTGGAGTAAAAAATTATGACATAATCAATTTCTCAGTCAGCCAGAATCAGTCTCAATTTAAGTTGGCAATATGGTTACGCAATTTCATTCAAGTTTTGTGTGCATTTGTTCGGCACTGTTTTCAACTTGTTGTGATGCAATCTTTATCACAATCGGAATTCAGTCAGTCAGTTTTTTCTCTAGCATTCTTACAATGCATTTCAGGTCGAAAGAGCTGCTTGACCTTTGCAAAAAATCATGTTTTTCGAATATTTAATCCCTTTAACATTGAGCAATTTCTTAGCCAATATGCATGTACCGTCCCGGGAAAATTTCTGATCGAATGGTGCAAGTTTGAAGAAAATCGGTTGAGCCGTTCGGGAGAAAATCAATTACAAGCAAGCAACCAAGCATTTCATTTTTAGTATATTAGACTAGCAATCTTTGCCCCCCGATGGGGGACATCTGGATAGAATCCTTGTTTTTTACAAATAACAAATAGACAGCGAAATAAAGCCTTCAGAAAAAACAACAGACATTCCCTCTTAAAAACAAAACATCCCAAGACAGCAAGCATCCTCAGACAACATTCAAGCATTGATCCCCAAATAGCAAGCATCCCCCAGACTGCAAGCATCCCCCAGATAGCAAGCATCCCCAGATAGCAAGCATCCCCCAGACTGCAAGCATCCCCCCGATAGCAAGCATTCCCCCAGACCCCAGATAGCAAGCATCCCCAGATAGCAAGCATCCCGCAGATAGCAAGCATCCCCCAGATAGCAAGCATTCCTCAGATAGCAAGCATCCCCCAGATCGCAAGCATCCCCAGATAGCAAGCATTCCCCCAGACCCCAGATAGCAAGCGTCCCCCAGATGGCAAGCATCCCCAGATAGCAAGCATCCCCCAGACTGCAAGCATCCCCCCGATAGCAAGCATTCCCCCAGACCCCAGATAGCAAGCATCCCCCAGATAGCAAGCATCCCGCAGATAGCAAGCATCCCCCAGATAGCAAGCATTCCTCAGATAGCAAGCATCCCCCAGATCGCAAGCATCCCCAGATAGCAAGCATTCCCCAGACCCCAGATAGCAAGCGTCCCCCAGATAGCAAGCATCCCGCAGATAGCAAGCATCCCCCAGATAGCAAGCATCCCGCAGATAGCAAGCATCCCCTAGATAGCAAGCATCCCCCCCCCAGATAGCAAGCATCCCCCAGACAGCAAGCAACCCCTGATAGCAAGCATAACCTGGATACAAAGATACCTTATAGATATCTAGCAACCCCCTCTCAGATAGCAAGTACTCTCCACCCCCAAGAGCAAGCATCCCCTGATAGCAAGTATCCATCCTTAAATAGCAAGCATCCACCAGAGAACAAGTAGCTAGTGCAACAATTTCCTTAGCTTTATAATGGTTTCATTTTGTTTGGCATGACACTTCTTTTATGTTTGAAATGGTGTCTCTTTTTTGTTTAAAAAAGTGGCTTTTTAATGTTTGACATGGTAGCTCTTTTGTGTTTGACATGATAGCTCTTTAATGTTGGACGTGGTGGCCCTTTTGTGTTTGACATGGTAGCTCTTTAATGTTTGACATGGTGGCTCTTCTATGTTTGCCATGGCGGCCCTTTTACGTTTGAAATGGTGTCTCTGTTATGTTTGACATGGTGGCTTAGTTGTTTGACATGGTGGCTCTTCTATGTTTGACATGGTGGCTCTTCTATGTTTGACATGGCGGCCCTTTTACATTTGAAATTGTGTCTTTTTATATTGGGCATAATGGCTCAATAATGTTTTGACATGGTAGCTCTTTTATGTTTGATATGGTGGCTCCCTTATGTGTGACATGGTGTCTTTTTTATTTTTAATGTTTGACATGGAGTCATATATGTTTGACATGGAGTCATATATGTTTGACATGGAGTCATATATGTTTGACATGGTGGCTCTTTAATGTTTGACATGGAGTCACGTATATGTTTGACATGGTGGCTCTTTAATGTTTGACATTGAGTCACGTATATGTTTCACATGATGGCTCTTTTATGTTTGACATGATGGCTCTTTTATGTTTGACATGGTAGCTCTTTTATATTTTACATGGTGGCTCTTTTATGTTCGACATGGCTGATCTTGAATGTTTGACATGGTGGCTCTTTAATGTTTGACATGGTGGCTCTTTAATGTTTGACATGGTGGCTCTTTTATGTTTGACATGGTGGCTCCTTAATGTTGAACATGGTGGCTCTTTAATGTTCGACATGGTGGCTCTTTTATGTTTGACATGATGGCTCTTTTATGTTTGACATGGTAGATCTTTTACGTTTGACATGGTGGCTCTTAAATGTTTGAAATGTTGTCTCTGTTATGTTCGACATGGTGTCTCTTGAATGTTTGACATGGTGGCTCTTTAATGTTTGACATGGTGGCTCTTTTATGTTCGACATGGTGGCTCTTTTATGCTCGACATGGTGGCTCTTTAATGTTTGACATGGTGGCTCTTTAATGTTCAACATGGTGGCTATTTTATGCTCGACATGGTGGCTCTTTTATGTTTGACATGGTGGCTCTTAAATGTTTGAAATGTTGTCTCTGTTATGTTCGACATGGTTTCTCTTGAATGTTTGACATGGTGGCTCTTTAATGTTTGACATGGTGGCTCTTTTATGTTTGACATGGTGGCTCTTTTATGCTCGACATGGTGGCTCTTTTATGTTTGACATGGTGGCTCTTAAATGTTTGAAATGTTGTCTCTGTTATGTTCGACATGGTGGCTCTTTTATGTTTGACATGGTAGCTCTTTTATATTTTACTTGGTGGCTCTTTAATGTTTGACATGGTGGCTCTTCAATGTTCAACATGGTGGCTCTTTAATGTTCGACATGGTGGCTCTTTAATGTTTGACATGATGGCTCTTTTATGTTTGAAATGTTGTCTCTGTTATGTTTGACATAGTGGCTCTTTAATGTTCGACATGGTGGCTCTTTTATGTTTGACATGATGGCTCTTTTATGTTTGAAATGTTGTCTCTGTTATGTTCGACATGGTGGCTCTTTAATGTTTGACATGGTGGCTCTTTAATGTTTGACATTGAGTCACGTATATGTTTCACATGGTGGCTCTTTTATGTTTGAAATGGTGGCTCTTTTATGTTTGACATGGTGTCTCTTCTGTGTTCTACATGGTGGCACTTTTTTTTTGTTTGGCATGGTGGCTCTTTTATATTTGACATTGCGCTTCTTTTATGTTTAGCATTTTGTGTTTTAAAGTGTTTTAATAAAAAAATGTTTTTGCACTACTAAGATTCGAACCCAGGTCGCTACATTAGCAGTCCAGTCTGTTCCCATCTTGGCTATCTCTTTTCAATTGGAGAACATGTATTGTGGCCCTTATAATTCAATTCTTATAGCAAGTCAGTTAGAGTAAAAAGTTATGACATAATCAATTTCTCAGTCAGCCAGTATCAGTCTCAATTCAAGTTAGCAATATGGTTACGCAATTACAATCAAGTCTTGTGTGCATTTTTTCGACACTGTTTTCATCTTGTTGTGATGCAATCTTTATCACAATTGAAATTCAGTCAGTCAGTTTTTTCTTTCGCATTTTTACAATTCATTTCAGGTCGAAAGAGCTGCTTGACCTTTGCAAAAAAGCATGTTTTTCGAATATTTAATCCCTTTAAAATTGAGCAATTTCTTAGCCAAGATGCATGTACCGTCCCAGGAAAATTTCTGATCAAATGGTGCAAGTTTGAAGAAAATCGGTTGAGCCACTTTTTCTGAAATCTATCGCATAGCTAGATAGTTACAGACATTTCATTTTTAGTATATACTAGCCAATTCCAACCCCCGTTGGGGCTTTCCGTCAGAACTCCTACCAAAGTTTTCCCACGCAAAAGAAATTCACCCAACTCAACCCCCCATCCAAAGAATCTCTAATCCATAAAGTCCCTGATGCAAATAATCTCACATGCAAAAAACCCTCATCCAAAGAATCCCATACAAAGAACCCCCCATCGACAGAATCCCCGATCCGAAGAATTCCCCATTCAAGGAATCCTCTATCTGTAGAATTCCCTATTTAATGAGTCGCCCATCCATAGAATCTGACATGCAAAGAATACCAATCCTTCCCGTCCCATCCCATCCCATCCCATTGATAGAATCCCCGATCCGAAGAATGAATCCTCCCATCTGAAGAATTCCCCGTCCAATGAATCCCTTATTACAGAAATAAGTCCGTTGGGGCTTTCCGTCCAAACTCCAATCACAGTTTTCCCTATCCACAAAATCTCCGATGCAAAAAATCTCACATGCAAAGAATCCTTTATCCAAAGAACCCCCATCGATTGAATCACCGATCCGAAGAATTCCCCTTTCAAGGAATCCTCCCATCTGAAGAATTCCCCATCCAATGAATCCCCTACTCAATAAATCCTCATCCACAGAATTCCCATCCAAAGAATCCTCCATCCATCCATATCCAAAGAATCCACCCAAATAATTCATATCATAATCCCCATCCACAAAATCCCCATCCAAAGAATCCAAAGAATCTCCCATCCAAATAATCCTCCTATCAATAGAATTCTTGGCCAAAGAATTTCCTCATCTAAAGAACCCCGTCCAAATAATCCCCATACAAAGAATCCAAAGAATCTCCCATCCAAATAATTCCCCTATCAATAGAATTCTTGGCCAAAGAATCCCCTCATCTAAAAAACCCCCGTCCAAATATCCCCCATCAAAAGAATCCTTTATCTAAAGAATCCCCCGATTCAAAAAATCCTCCATCGAAACAATGCCCCATCGAAGGAATTCCTCAATGAATCAAAGATATACATTAAAAGCATCCCTCATCCAAAGAATCATCAATCCATAGAATTTCCCCAAGGCTTAACATCTCAGCCGTTCCCCCAAGCCTCGACACCTCAGAAATTTCCCCCAAGCATTGACATCTCAGCAATTCCGGCGCAAGCCTTGACATCTTACCAATTTCTCCCCGTCCAAAGCCTTGACTTCTCAGTAATTCCCCTCCCCAAGCCTTGACATATCAGTAATTCCCCCAGTAAGCCTTCATATCTCAGTAATTCCTCCAGTAAGTCTTGACATCTTAGCAATTTCTCCCCGTCCAAAGCATTGGCATCTCAGCGATTTCCCTCCCAAAGTCTTGACACCTCAGCAATTCCTTCTTAAGCCTTCACATCTCAGCAATCCCCCAAGCCTTGACATCTCAGAAATTCCCCAAGCCTTGACATCTGAGTAATTCTCCTTCCCAAGACTTGACATCTCAGGAACTCCCTCTGAGCCTTGATTCCCCACAAGCTTTGACATCTGAGCAAGTCCCTCTTAAGCCTTGGCATCTCAGCAATTCCCCGACGGCGACAAGATTAGACATCTCAGCAATTTACCCCTAAGACTTGACATCTCAGCAGTTTACCCCTAAGACTTGACATCTCAGCAGTTTACCCCTAAGACTTGACATCTCAGCAGTTTACCCCTAAGACTTGACATCTCAGCAGTTTACCCCTTAGACTTGACATCTCAGCAGTTTACCCCTTAGACTTGACATCTCAGCAGTTTACCCCTTAGACTTGACATCTCAGCAGTTTACCCCTTAGACTTGACATCTCAGCAGTTTACCCCTAAGACTTGACATCTCAGCAGTTTACCCCTAAGACTTGACATCTCAGCAGTTTACCCCTAAGACTTGACATCTCAGCAGTTTACCCCTTAGACTTGACATCTCAGCAGTTTACCCCTTAGACTTGACATCTCAGCAGTTTACCCCTTAGACTTGACATCTCAGCAGTTTACCCCTAAGACTTGAAATCTCAGCAATTCCCCTCACAAGCCTTGGCATCTCAGCAAGTCTCTCTTAAGGTAAGATTTTATACATGTATCTCAATAATTCCCCTGTAAATCTTGACATCTTAGAATTTTATTCCGAGCAAGCATCCCCCAAAAGAAAACGTCCTTCTGATAGCAATCATCCCTTGATAGAAAGTACCCCCAGCAAGATTAGTGAAACAATTTCCTCAGCTAGCCAATTCCAACCCCCGTTTGGGCTTTTCGTCCAAACTCCAACCACAGTTTTCTTACACAATAAAATTTAACCCAACTGAATCTCCCATCCAAAGAATCCACGATACAAAGAATCTCACATGCAAAGAATACCCCATCCAAAAAACCTCCCATTTATAGAAACCCCTATCCGAAGACTCATCTAAAGAATCCCCGTCCAAACAATGCCATATCCAAAAGGATCCCTTTATCGAATGAATCATTCATCTAAAGAACCCCCCATTCAAAGAACCCTCCATCGAAAGAATCCCCCATCGAAGGAATTTCCCAATGAATCACCTATCTAAAGATATCCATTAGAAGCAGCCCTTGTGGAAAGAATCTCCAATCCATAGAATCCCCCCCCAAGAATTGACATCTCAACAATTTCCCCCAAGCTTGACACCTCAGTAATTCTCTCTTAAGCTTTGTTATCTCAGCAATTCGCTCTCAAGACTTGAAATTTCAGGAACCCCCCAAGACTTGACGTCTCATAAATTTTCCCCAAGCCTTGACATCTCAGCAGTCCTCCAAGTAAGCCTTTATATCTCGGTGATTCCTCCAGTAAGTTTTGACATCTTAGCAATTTCTCCCCATCCAAAGCCTTGCTATCTCAGCGATACCTCCCCAAGCCTTCACATCTCAGTAATTCCCTGCGTAAGCCTTTATATCTCAGTTATTCCCCCGGTAAGTCTTGAAATCTTAGCTATCAAGGCGTCCAAAGCCTTGACATCTCAGAGATTCCCCCACGCCTTGAAATCTCAGCAATTTCCTCTTAAGCCTTGGCATCTCAGCAAGTCCGTTTTAAGCCTTTGACATCTCAGTAATTCCCCCAGTAAGCCTGCATATTTGAATAATTCCCCAGTAAGTCTTGGCATCTCAGCAATCTCCCCTGAGCAAGCATCCCTAAGAGCAAGCGTCCTTCCGATAGCAAGCATCCCCTGATATAAAGTACCCCAAGCAAGATAGTAAGAAAATTTCCTCAGCTAGTACTCGTACAATAATTAATTTCTTATCTAGTGCAATAATCCTTTTCAAAAGTTAAAGTTTAATAAGAATTTTCGAATACACTACATGAACGCTCGTAGCTTCTTCTCTTTTATCTGATTTATTTGACGTTTTTTAAAGTTTCCTTCAACTGTCTTGAAATTAAAATTTTTAAGAAAAAACTTTTACACTCTAAAAATTCGAACCCACGTCGCTGCATTAGCAGTTCAGTCTGTTCACTTCTAGGCTAGCTCTCTGAATTTAGCACTATGAATTTTAGCACTTATATATTTCAACACTGAAAACTCCAAGCATAGAGTAGAAATCGCTCGAAGCAAGTTATGACATAATCAATTTCTCAGGCAGTCAATATCAGTTTCAATTATTAAAGTCAACAATTAAAGTCAACAATATGGTTACGCAATCTAAATTGAAATCCAATGGCGCTGGTTTGAATTGTGGAGTTGCGATAAAGTAGGGGTTTGCGTTATGGGAGAGTGTACAATGAGTATATATAGTAAAATGCATAGAAATCTTCTTTTTAATGCTGTGCTTTTCATTTTTCGAATCTCAGCAAACAAATTATATTCCCGAACTCAGCGTTTCTAGCTCTTTCCAGCAATACAAGGCTCTCTTCTGAAAGTGAAAAACTCGAAGCAAAAATAACAATTGAACATTCCTGCTTTAAAGCATTCAAATTCATAAAGGTGTACATTCAGCGCCAGTTACAGTGAGAGGCCTGCAAGTTGATCCATTAAAATTAACAACCAAGCCAATGCCCAGGACTAATTGAATAGCGACACCCGCCCCTCAATTTCAGTATCTAAAATGTGTTGCGCAACCTTTCAACGCTTGTAGCTCTCCACGCGAGTGTAGAGAACCAATGCTATAGTTGGCACTGAGTTATGATGCAATACAATTCCATCGGCAGTCAGACTGCTTCTCAATCGGAAAGAACTGTTTGAACTTTAAAAAACGGGGTAAAAATCGAGTTTTTCGAATATTTAAGCCCGAAAAAATAAAGCAATTTCTTAGCAAAATTTTGTGTACCAGCGCACCATCAATACGCATCGAATGCAGAAAACCCCACGAAATTCCGACCATGTAGAGTGAAGTTAAGCGAAGGTTCCTATAGGTACATAGTTTTGATTTTTAGTATATTGGAGAAGTTTTGATTTTTAGTATATTGGAAGCATCCAGAATTTTTATTATACCCCCCCCCCTTAATTGGTTACGCAAGTTAAATAGAGTAATTATCTGGGCAGTGGGGCAAAGTGAATTTTCTTATCAGTTGGCTCTGGCGCAATCATTAAAATTGGCTGTGAAGTTTCTCGCTGCGCGCAGGCTGATAAAAAAATACACTAAAAAGGCCATTTAAAACAGTTTTTCGAATATTTAATCCCCTTAGCATTGAGCTAGAGCTTAATAAAATTACATGTACCGTCCCGGGCACATTTGACATCTTTTGGCGAAGAAACGGAGAAAATCGGTTGAGCCTTTTGGGAGATAACCTGTTACATACCCACAGACAGACAGGGCCGGTGGAGGGGGGGTTGCTACTTTAGATATATTAGATAGCAATCTACGCCCCCCGTTGGGGAGCCAAAGAAATGCAATACACGTTTTTTTAATAAGCTACATGTATCCTTGAAATCTTAAAAAATCTCCTGTCAAACCTTGTAAGCCTTGACATGTCAGTTATCCCCCCCACAAGCTTTAACATATCAACTTCCCCCCTTGACATCTCAGCAATGCCCCCAATAAGCCTTGGAAATCTAAAAATATCTGTCAACCTTCTAACCCTAACCCTAGCCTAACCCTAACCCTAACCCTAACCCTAACCCTAACCTAACCCTAAAGCATTGAAATTTCAGTAATTCTCCCTAAGAGTCATTATAGCACTACTACAGCATTATAGCGATTCCTTGCAAGCCTCGACATCGTAGGGATTCCCAAATGAATCTCTTAACTTCGACATGAAGCTTCTTTTATTTTTTACATTACGCTTTTTTATCAGCGATCCCTCCCCTGAGGAGGCATCAAATAATGTAATAAAAAGTTTTCAATAAACTACATGTAGCTTCTGACTTTAGCCTTGAAATCTCATTTATACCCCCGTGAGCCTTGACATCTTAGCTATTCCCCCCGTAAGCCTTGACATGTCAGCAATGGCCCCCATAAACCTTGAAATCTAAAAAATCCCCTGTTAACCTTGAAACCCAATAAAATATAACCCTCAACCCACACCTGACCTAAACCTAACTTTAACCCAACCTAAAGCCTTGAAATCTCAGCAATTCTTCTCCCCTAAGCCTTAACATTTTAGTGATTCTTTCTTTAAGAATCACAGCACTATAACGATTTCCACCAAGCTTTGACATCGTAGCAATTCCCAAATGAATCTTTTAACTTCGACATGACTTTTCTTTTATGTATACATAGTGCTACTTTTATTTTTTACATGACTTTTCTTCTATCAGCGCCCCCCCGTGACGAGCCAACAAAGAATGCAATAAAAAAATGGAGTAAAGTACATGAACTTTGAAGTAGCTTCTGACTTTTGCTTTGACATCTCAGAAACTCCCCCCCCCGTAATCTCAGTTATTCTCTGAGAGCCTTGACGTCTCAGTTTTTCTCCCCAGCACAGCATTATAGTTGCATTTAATTTTTACATGAACCCTTCATGTCTGACATGACGTTTCTTTTATTCTACCGTGACGCTTCTTAATTTTTTAAATGACACTTTCATTAGTTTTTAAATGAGGCTTCTATGATTTTTTCTTGACGCTTCTATGATTTTTACATGACGCTTCTATGATTTTTATATGACGTTTCTATGATTGTTTACATGACGCTTCTATGATTGTTTACATGACGCTTCTATGATTGTTTACATGACGCTTCTATGATTGTTTACATGACGCTTCTATGATTTTTTACATGATGCTTCTATGATTTTTTACATGACGCTTCTATGATTGTTTGCATGACGCTTCTATGATTGTTTACATGACGCTTCTATGATTGTTTACATGACGCCTCTACGATTTTTTACATGACACTTCTATGATTGTTTACATGACGCTTCTATGATTTTTTACATGACGCTTCTATGATTGTTTACATGACGCTTCTATGATTGTTTACATGACGCTTCTATGATTGTTTACATGACGCTTCTATGATTGTTTACATGACGCTTCTATGATTTTTTACATGACGCTTCTATGATTTATTACATGACACTTCTATGATTGTTTACATGACGCTTCTATGATTGTTTACATGACGCTTCTATGATTGTTTACATGACGCCTCTACAATTTTTTACATGACGCTTCTATGATTGTTTACATGACGCTTCTATGATTTTTTACATGACGCTTCTATGATTGTTTACATGACGCTTCTATGATTGTTTACATGACGCTTCTATGATTGTTTACATGACGCTTCTATGATTGTTTACATGACGCTTCTATGATTTTTTACATGACGCTTCTACGATTTTTTACATGACGCTTCTATGATTGTTTACATGACGCTTCTATGATTGTTTACATGACGCTTCTAAGATTTTTTACATGACGCTTCTACGATTTTTTACATGACGCTTTTATGATTGTTTACATGACGCTTCTACGATTTTTATATGACGCTTCTTTTTAAAAAGTCTTTTAGTTTTCCTGACGTTGAAAAGCTTTAATTAAAAAAATTATACTCAAATTCAAACCATCGAAAATTCAAACCATCGTCACTGCATTTAGCAGTTCAGTTTGTTCACCTTTAGGCTAGCTCTCATCGTTTTGATAACATCAACTTTTGCACTTATATAACTCAACACTTTTAAATCAAAGCATAGAGTAAATCACACGAAGCAGTTATGACATAATCAGTTTCTCAGTCAGTCAGTATCAGTTAACAATATGGTTACGCAATTTAAATCAAGTCTGGTGCTACGCTTCCACACTGCATTTTCAATTCAAGTCGGAGTTACAATTCAGTTATGATGCAATCTATTTCAGAGTCAGAATTCAACCAGTCAGTTTTTTCTCTAGCATTCTTACAATGCATTTCAAGTCAAAAAGTTTGCTTGACCTTTGCAAAAAAGCATGTTTTTCGAATATTTAATGCCTTTAGCATCGAGCAATTTCTTAGCCACAATGCATGTACCGTCACGGGAAAATTTCTGATCGAACAGTGCAAGTTCGAACAAAATCGGTCCAGCCATTTTTTCTCTAATCTATCACATATATATATATATATATATAGACATCACATTTTTAGTATATAGGACTAGCTAATTAGAGCTGGCTGCCAGCAGCCAGAATAATTTTTTATTGCCCCCCCTTTAAGTGGGGCCCAGTGAGTTTTCTTATCAGTTGGCTCTGGCGAAATCAATTAAAATTAGCTGTGAAGTTTCTCGCTGATAAAATTTGCATTGAAAAAGGCCATTTAAAACAGTTTTTCGAATATTTAATCCCTTTAGCATTGAAGCAGATACAAGAAATTTTAACTGTCTTCTTTCAAGACAATTTTGAATCTTTTGGCGAAAACACGATCAAAATCGGTGAAGAATTGCGATCTCTAGAGCGTTATGGACAAGCATACAAACCTTAGAGATTTAGTATATTTAGACTAGCTAATTAGAGCTGGCTGCCAGCAGCCAGAATAATTTTTTTATTGCCCCCCTTTAAGTGGAGCGGAGTGAGTTTTCTTATCAGTTGGCTCTGGCGCAATCAATTAAAATTGGCAGTGAAGTTTCTCGCTGATAAAATTTGCATTGAAAAAGGCCATTTAAAACAGTTTTTCGAATATTTAATCCCTTTAGCATTGAAGCAGATACAAGAAATTTTAACCATACAATCCCAGGCTGATTAGAAATCTTTTGGCGAAAACGCGATGAAAATCGGTGAAGAATTGCGATCTCTAGAGCGTTATGGACAAGCATACAAACCTTAGAGATTTAGTATATTTAGACTAGCTAATTAGAGCTGGCTGCCAGCAGCCAGAATAATTTTTTTATTGCCCCCCTTTAAGTGGAGCGGAGTGAGTTTTCTTATCAGTTGGCTCTGGCGCAATCAATTAAAATTGGCAGTGAAGTTTCTGGCTGATAAAATTTGCATTGAAAAAGGCCATTTAAAACAGTTTTTCGAATATTTAATCCCTTTAGCATTTGAGCAGATTAAAGAAATTTTAACCGTCTTCTTTACAGACAATTTTGAATCTTTTGGGGAAAACGCGATCAAAATCGGTGAAGAATTGCAGTCTCTAGAGCGTTATGGACAAGCATACAAACCTTAGAGATTTAGTATATTTAGACTAGCTAATTAGAGCTGGCTGCCAGCAGCCAGAATAATTTTTTTATTGCCCCCCTTTAAGTGGAGCGGAGTGAGTTTTCTTATCAGTTGGCTCTGGCGCAATCAATTAAAATTGGCAGTGAAGTTTCTCGCTGATAAAATTTGCATTGAAAAAGGCCATTTAAAACAGTTTTTCGAATATTTAATCCCTTTAGCATTGAAGCAGATACAAGAAATTTTAACCATACAATCCCAGGCTGATTAGAAATCTTTTGGCGAAAACGCGATGAAAATCGGTGAAGAATTGCGATCTCTAGAGCGTTATGGACAAGCATACAAACCTTAGAGATTTAGTATATTTAGACTAGCTAATTAGAGCTGGCTGCCAGCAGCCAGAATAATTTTTTTATTGCCCCCCTTTAAGTGGAGCGGAGTGAGTTTTCTTATCAGTTGGCTCTGGCGCAATCAATTAAAATTGGCAGTGAAGTTTCTCGCTGATAAAATTTGCATTGAAAAAGGCCATTTAAAACAGTTTTTCGAATATTTAATCCCTTTAGCATTGAAGCAGATACAAGAAATTTTAACTGTCTTCATTCAAGACAATTTTGAATCTTTTGGCGAAAACACGATCAAAATCGGTGAAGAATTGCGATCTCTAGAGCGTTATGGACAAGCATACAAACCTTAGAGATTTAGTATATTTAGACTAGCTAATTAGAGCTGGCTGCCAGCAGCCAGAATAATTTTTTTATTGCCCCCCTTTAAGTGGAGCGGAGTGAGTTTTCTTATCAGTTGGCTCTGGCGCAATCAATTAAAATTGGCAGTGAAGTTTCTGGCTGATAAAATTTGCATTGAAAAAGGCCATTTAAAACAGTTTTTCGAATATTTAATCCCTTTAGCATTTGAGCAGATTAAAGAAATTTTAACCGTCTTCTTTACAGACAATTTTGAATCTTTTGGGGAAAACGCGATCAAAATCGGTGAAGAATTGCAGTCTCTAGAGCGTTATGGACATTCAAGCATACAAACCTTAGAGATTTAGTATATTTAGATAGAAGATTAGAAGTATATTTAGATTGCTGCGAAATGTGGGACTATTGTTTGTCACCAAGGTCTACTAAGATTTTTAGTCGATGTCTGTAACATGTTAGATTTTTCTAGCCTTAATTGTAGCATAAAGGATACGTTTTGTCTGGGTCTTCAGTCCGAGTGCTTTCAACTGCATGATTCTCAATTTTTTTTTCGACATTGCTGGCTATGAAAACACAATTTTTGCGCTTGTGTATAAGAAACATCAGTGAATTTATAGTTTAGTTTCGCATGCTTGATTGAACGCTTTTCTGAAACGTGCTCGAAGTTCAAGCGTATCCATGTGCCAGCTAATTTTTTTGACTAAGCTCCATACACAATCCCCCTGTTACCCTCGTTCTGGGTCAGATTCTATAGCCATTCTCGCACGGCTAAATTATGATCCATCCTCAACTGTTCGAATAGCTTCCATAGTTCCCACGTCGCGTGCACACGTGGGTGCACGCATTCGCATGGATTCGACACAATATGCACAATCCTACTACTTTACGTGTTCAGTGCGGGCTTGAGGGGAAGATACGCAATAAGACACTTCACACATCAGCTTTTACATGCATTGCAGCTTTGCCAATATCGTATTTTGTGAGCAGGTACAGACGTATTAAGGCATTTTGCATCACTATATCACTATATGTACAGGGTGTCCCATAAGTAACTCCACAACTTGTTTCGTGAATAACTTTGTGATTAATGCTTGGATCCCCACCAGATTTTAGCATAAGAAAATATATAGAAAAGGGATTTTTTGATACCAAAAGCATGTTCCCCACCCCACCAGTATGCTAAATAAAAGTATGCTAAAATCTGGTGGGGATCCAAGCATTAATCACAAAGTTATTCACGAAACAAGTTGTAAAGTCACTTATGGGACACCCTGTACAATCATTCATTAATTTTTTTAAGGCCCTGACTTTCTTGACTTTCTAACTTCTAGTACAACTGTCTGTCGAAAGAGGGGGTTTCAGCCTATTGGTTAGAGCGTCGGACTCACAACTAAAAGTTGGGGGGGGGTTGATTTTCGACCCACTCGGAATAATTTGTATCATTGAGCAAGACACTTAACTCTGCATTGCTTCAGTTCACCCAGCTGTCAAATGGGTGCCAGCATTAGCTGGGGTAATTAAGGCTGTGTGTGGCGACCCCCCAGTCCTTGAACTGAACAGCCGTACGCAGCCTTCAGATGCGCCACGCAATAGCTGCGGCTGAGCTGTCGGTTGTACATGTGGCTATTAAGACAGGGGTAATCAACTAATATTATTATCTTTGAGAGAAAAGTTTTTTAAACAAAATTTACGCTGTGAATGCTGCAAATGCAAAAATACCTGTTCACGAATCACGAGTATACTTTGCATCTCATAGATGCGCTTGAATATCTGTTACCCTAAAGGTGAATGTTTTACACGAATTGCAGTGAAGTCCGCCTAGTCGGATGCGTCTTGTTTATGTACATGGAATTGAGTGCCCTGATCTCAATATACATGCTCATGGATCAGCGTGCTGCCTCATGCTAATGTACAGTAGGGATGTTCATCAGAGCAGCTCGCATCGAAGACTCATCTGCCGCGAGGCGGTGGCGGATCTGCTCGGCTTCATGCAGAACACTCGATCCCGGGCGGTGACCAGCAGCTGGCCGTCTTCAGCAGCGGACAAGCCAGTGATCGTCGGCAGGTCTCTGGACAGCTGCAGCCTCTGCAGGAAGATGTACTTGCGACGCTTGCGTATCCAGAACAGCCGGCCCTGCTCAGAGTCAGTCAAGACAACGCGACACTCGCCGTTCGAAGCCGCGGCGGCGACGAGTTGACTCGGTGGTGACTGAAAGATGTCTCCCGTGGACAGCTTCCTGAACACGCCGGTTCTGTCGTTGACCGCCAAGACAAAGCACTCGTCTGGGCAGGACACCCACAGGGTGCCTGCCTGTCTGGCCCAGGCCACGAAGCGCGGCTTGAGCCGGGCGAACACCAGCCAGTGCCCGGTGGGTTGCAGGTCGTCGCCAAAAAATTCCACGCGCCGTTTGCCGGGCTGAGCCGCCACAACGCCGCCTCCGGCCTCCGCCGGCTCAACGTGAAAGCCGCCGAAGCTTTCCGCGGCGGCCGTTTCGGTTGGCTCGTCGCGGGCGTAACAGCACAGAACGTCGCCTGTCTCAGGATTGACGATAGCCAGAAAAGACCTGAGAAAAAGAGGATGTGTAAGAAGTTAATCCCACAGGGGCAATGTCAGAATTTTACATTGAAGGGGCATTTTGGGATGCGCCATTTTGTTTGACTCGGCTCGAGCGCCAAAGCTATTTCAGAGAGACTCCGTATTGTTTTCAGCATTCTCACCTGCAGCAACTCCAGCCAGAAAGGTAAATTGCACCTCTGGTCACCTGCATGCTGACTAATCGCATCTGTCTCGGATTCCAGGCCGTTGAGTCCCTCATTTGCCAATCGATGTTCAATGGAAGCGGCCTTATCCGACCTCGGCTGTCTGGCCGAGGAGCTACAAGCAACTGTCGCGACGCCTCTGTGAGCAGGACAACCACCGGAGCCGCTCGACGACCTCG
The DNA here is from genome assembly GCA_002269645.1 of Macrostomum lignano. Classification (NCBI taxonomy): domain Eukaryota; kingdom Metazoa; phylum Platyhelminthes; family Macrostomidae; genus Macrostomum; species Macrostomum lignano. The sequence continues at coordinate 75,372 of NIVC01002018.1, read as the reverse complement.
ACCGTTGGGCTCCTGACGAATTTGACCTGCACAGGCGAATCCTTCGGCTGCCAGCTCGGCGGGATTTGCCAAGGACATCTCGCGCATTCGGTATCGGCTTAGCCGGTGCATCTCTCGCTGAGTGGCCGAAAAAGTGTCCGCTGCTGCTGCTGTTTCGGCTGTTGGCGCCCCTGCGGCGTCCTCTTCCTCGTCTTCGTTCTCTTCATCGGCGCTCTCACTGTCAATGTCGCTTTCAATTTCCTCAGTAACAACAGTTTCACCACTGTGAGTCTCTTCCAGCCGGCGAAGTAGCCGGTTAATGTTGTCTCGGACGTTGGCTAGCTCAGCGACATCAAATGCCGGCGCGCTTTCTGGTCCAGCCTCTTCTGATAAGCGTAGAAAGTCCTCACTGAGCTGCGTCATCAAGTCCTGCCGCATCTCCAGACTTCGCTTTCGCTTATTCATGCTCTGCTGCGTCTGCGTCGCTTGAGGCTTGCGCGACAGCGACTGCTGGTGCCGCGCGGCGTGGCTCACCAGGTAGTCCAGGATGGCCTGATGAGCGCGGGCGGTCGGCAGGCCTGCAGCGCCGGCCTGCGGTCGGGCCACTGTCCGACGGCACATCGGACACTCGATCGTGTGACCGGCACTCTGCCTCTGCGACCACTTGTCCAGGCAGGACAGGCAGAACACGTGGCCGCAGGGCAGTAGCTTCGGACAGCTTAGCCGACCGCAGTGCACCGGGCAGATGGCCATCTCAGCTAGGCTTTCAATGCTGCTGAATGCGCTGTCGCTGGGCGATAGCTGGGCTTTCACCTGTCCGGTAGGACGATTAGCCCCAGTCGCCATTAGTAGCTACCAATGACCGTAGTTCAATCGTGTTTGGAAGATCCTCCTCTACTTTGCACCAGAAGCAAGCAGAGCTGTTTAGAGAAACTTATTTGCTTTGCTCAGGAAGGTGGACATTTTTTTATGATGCGTTACCGTCGCCTGCCAATTCGCGTCGCCTTTTGTTTTTCGTTTTATTGTACGAATGCACTCGCAAATGTACGGTGGCGAATCGAATGTGCATTGTTTGCAGGACCAGATTGCCAGGTCTGGAGATTACCAAATGCGGTATAAAACTCCTACACTATAACTGAGTGCTCGCTTGTGTGGCTGTAGCACGATCTTGTCTCGTGCGTACAGTTGTGTAGACGATTCTTGCGTGCAAACTACATGTAGTCAAGAGACGTTGGAAGAACGCTCTTGGGCGAGACAAAACTCTGGCTAAAGTGAGTGGCAGGGTGGGGGGCAGGAGAGCTCAAGCAAGCATATATCTTCTGCTCCAACAGAAGATAGATAATGGCTAGTGGAATGCACCTCTGGTTAATTGCTTCGTAGTAGACATTCGCTCGCTCCGTCTCTGCTCCCGAGTCCATTTGGAAATCTTCTGCACAGAAGAGAATGAAATTTTATCTATACAGACAAGAGTCTCAAGCGATGTTTGCCTATAAAAGGTGCTCACGAACACTTATTTGAGGCTCTTGAAGGCGATGCTGCGCTGAGAAGGAAACTCGTTCTAACTGACCAGGGGCTGCTCTTGCCAATCTCAACTGGCTGACAGTCAGCACGTACTATATTAGTTACTTTTGTTCAAGTGTGAGAATGACAGAAAATTATAGCTTTTGTATTTGCTATTAACGATTTTTGCAGAAGGTGCGCTTGATGTGAAAAATAAAAATCTGCTAAATCTTTTAGCTATTTTACATTTTTTTAATTTGCGAGCTTCAGCAAAATTGTACAGTATGCACGATGGCGTTAATGCGGCACAGTTACATGTATATAACATGCAAATCTATTCCTTTGTTTTAATTATTAAATTCCATAGTCACGAATTAAATTTCCCAACATTACATGTACACACACTACGTATAAAATGCAGTGGTCCTTGAAATGCACATTGCATAGACATTTCAACTGTTTTTTATTGCAATTGAGTGTTTTATTAAAACGGAGCAGCCGTATGTACCTCACGTACAACAATCCATAGAAGCGCTTGAAAAAGTAGTGAGACCATGGAGAGAAAGCTTTACAGAATTTAGGTCTACGTACATATAGTTTACATGTACATGTACATTATATATATACAACTGTATGCAGCTAAAAGCTGTACACAAGTACAACTGTGTTACATGTAAATTTTCTGAGAAAATGAGACGGCCAAGCCTGCTAGCTATTTTAACCCCCCTCCAACTTCTGCTTTGTCTGTTTGCAGTGTCGCACACCAGCTCAATTTTTTAAATGATGCATTCTCGTACTTTCTGGTTCTCGTGTCTAACTACCTAATTTCAAAAAAATAATTCGTCGTACAAGCCAGGGGTTGCTCCCCTGCTCGTTGCTTTGTGCTCGCTGTCCTCCAAGTTCTGTCTTCGTCATTCGCCTATGGTTACCAATTGCGCATGAATATACTTTTATGTATGCAATAAAACAAAAACTTTTTCTTGATGTATATTTACAACGAGAATTTTGAAAAAAAAATAATTTTAGCATTATTAAAATATGTTTTTTTATTTCTAGTTGGTAAAAAATTACACTGTCAACTTTACTAAACGTATCTAGGTAAATAAATAGCAATGCATGTGAATTTTCAAAATAGGATACTTGTATAGTTTACCAGTTGTCGTGTCCGCGATAAACTAATCGTTAAATTGGATTTGATTTCCCATTTATCTATTACTTGTTTTGAATTGACGACGACGAAGCGTACAGAATATTTTTTTCCATCCGCATGTCTCACATGTAAGTTTTGCTGTTTAATGGCATATAGCTTTAAACTATACATCTCTGAATTCTTTTATTTTAATTGTGGTTTACAATTATTCAAAATATATGCGCTGGGCTGGGGGAAATATTTACTTCTAGCCTATTTGATTAGAAAATCAGTATTTTCTTGGATAAGTATATCAATAATTTTCTTGAATTAATATTTTTTACAGTAGTAAATTTTGATTTCTCAAGTTATTTATTGCACTTATAAAATATGCATTTAATTTATATCAGTCAAGTATTTACCAACTACCACATATTTTCCTGGTATTTAAATAAGTTTAATTTAGTAAAGTGTTGTCATTTCTTAATTGTCTGAGCATGATAATAAATTATTATTCTGTTGCAAACATGTAAAGATTTTTGTGTTTTGATTTATTGTTTAAGCCAGTTATTTTTTACCACATTAAATTGCATTTTTAAAGATACTGATTTAAAATTTTCTACTCACACTGTTACAGAACCTACAACAGAGAATGGCAGGAAGCCCAGAATGGGCTGGTGGATCTTCTCGAGAGTGAGAAGCCATCAACAAATCAGAAGCCAGAAAAGGTTAACTCTTAATTACAGTAAAACAACTGTCAAATTTTCATACGATCCAGATAAATTTAATGCAATTCAACATAACTTTCAGGACAAGGTAGCCTTCTTTCAGCTGATAGCATCCATGTACATAAAGTACATTCAGATCTTGCGCAAGCTGGAGACGTGCTACGACCAGATTGTCCATCCGCAAAAGCGAATCGTTCTGAGAAATGTTCTGGATGGAGTCCTTGGTCGGCTTCTGGAGCTCAAACAGGAAATGGTGGACCTCGAATGCTTGGAGTACCACTTTTTTGACGACATTCTATCGGATTTGAAGCTCACACCAGTAAGATTTGTGTGTTCACTAATTGGCCTTGAAAAAAATCTGCAGAAACTTTCCACTTTGACCTAGCCCCCTCTCTAACCCCAATGTACAGTCTATTTAACCCCAATGTACAGTCTCTCTGACCCCAATGTTCAGTCTCTCTGACCCCAATGTTCAGTCTCTCTAATCTCAATGTACAGTCTCTCGAACCCCAATGTTCAGTCTCTCTAACCCCGATGTACAGTCTCTCTAACCCATATGTACAATCTTTCTAACCCTAATGTTCAGTCTCTCTAACCCCTATGTACAGTCTTTCTAGCCCTAATGTACAGTGTCTCTAACCCCACTGTTCAGTCTCTCTAACCCCAATATACAGTCTCTCTAACTCCAATGTTTAGTCTCTCTAACCCCAATGTTCAGTCTCTCTAATCTCAATGTACAGTCACTCTAACCCCTAATCTACAGTCTCCCTAACTCCAAATCTACAGTCTCCCTAACACACACACACACACCACAATGTTCAGTCTCTCTGACCCCAATGTACAGTCTCTCTAACCCCAATGTACAGTCTTTCTAGCCCTAATGTCCAGTCTCTCTAACCCCAATGTAGTCTTTCTAACCTATATGTACAGTCTCTCTAACCCAAATGTACAGTCTCTCTAACCCCAATGTTCAGTCTCTCTCATCTCAATGTACAATCTCTCTATCCCCAATGTACACTCTCTAGCCCTAATGTAGAGTCTCTCTAACCCCATTGTACAGTCCCTCTAACCGTAATGTACATTCTTTCAAAGCCCAATATGCAGTCTCTCTAACCCCAATGTACAGTCTCTCACTCCCCTCGACAAGCCTAGCTCTTTCACACCTCAACTTAACTCCTTTATAAATGCTCCAATTTACCAAACAACTACCTCGCAGAACGACGTAGAGATGCCGATCCCAAAGTACTTCGTCCTGGAGCAGGAAAAAACGCTTCGCTCCCGCCAGGAGCTGATGGCCCGCGTTCTAGAAAGAATCGGCCAGAGCGATCCCGCTAAGCTGTCTTCAGAGTCCGGAATGACAGTGGAAGAGGCTGTACGCCTCATCAGGGTGCACGAGCGTGCCCGGCAAGGCCGGTTGAGGGCCAAATTTATGCGAGAAATTCGGCAGAGAGAATTGAAGTCCAGGATGCGAGCGGCCAGGGAGGCGCCGCAGATCTCTGAGCACGAGGCGGCCGTGCGAATTCAAAAGGTGCATTCGGATTGGACTGAAACTGAGCATTTTTGGGCCTAAATTTCGGCCGAATCAAAAGCATTTAAGCCATGCAGTCGGTTCAAACAATTTTAAGGCCTTTTGGCACTAACTTACTAACGTTTATTTACCAGAATTTAGATTGAACTTTTATTTGACCTTTTTTCTATCAAAAAATTCTTCTGCGTCTTCCAACCAATCGTCAATTGTGCAATCTGTCCGCTCCTGCAGTACTGGAAAGGTTTCTGCACCAGGAAATTTTCTCAACGAGAATGCGAAGAAGAAATGACCTTTGTTGGCATGGTAGCTATACTTTTTATACTATTTTAAAGTTCTCGCTGTTGTTTTACTGAGCACATTTGCTTGTTTTAATGCGACAATAAATCAATAAAACGGGAAATGAAGCTTCACTTTTTACTTCAAATTCAAAATAATTGTCACGGTTCACTGTAGTTTCGAGCGTAACTTTATTTTGAGTCAATTGCTTTTATTGAGAGCTGAACTGCCTCAATGCGTTCACTGAGTCAGAAGTTTTTTCTCTACTTTACAATTGATACTTACCGCAAAAATCACTGATCACTGATTTGCACGGAAGCATATTTCTATGATGGATAATAATGTGCCTGTTTTAGGCAAGTGATCACCATAATTTATTTAATTATATTTGACGATTTGCTATAAATAAGTTCAGAAGAGTTTGATCAGAGTACCTCAGTTTGATCAATTCAGAAGAGTTTGATCAACTCTGAAGTGCCTCAGTCTGATCAATTCAGAAGAGTTTGATCAGAGTGCCTCAGTTTGATCAATTCAGAAGAGTTTGATCAGAGTACCTCAGTTTGATCAATTCAGAAGAGTTTGATCAACTCTGAAGTGCCTCAGTCTGATCAATTCAGAAGAGTTTGATCAGAGTGCCTCAGTTTGATCAATTCAGAAGAGTTTGATCAGAGTACCTCAGTTTGATCAATTCAGAAGAGTTTGATCAACTCTGAAGTGCCTCAGTCTGATCAATTCAGAAGAGTTTGATCAGAGTGCCTCAGTTTGATCAATTCAGAAAGGTTTGATCAGAGTGCCTCAGTCTGATCAATTCAGTAGAGTTTGATCAGAGTGCCTCAGTTTGATCAATTCAGAAAGGTTTGATCAGAGTGCCTCAGTTTGATCAATTCAGAAGAGTTTGGTCAGAGTGTCTCAGTCTGATCAATTCAGAAGAGTTTGATCAGAGTGCCTCGGTTTGATCAATTCAGAAAGGTTTGATCAGAGTGCCTCAGTTTGATCAATTCAGAAGAGTTTGGTCAGAGTGTCTCAGTTTGATCAATTCAGAAGAGTTTGGTCAGAGTGTCTCAGTTTGATCAATTCAGAAGAGTTTGGTCAGAGTGTCTCAGTTTGATCAATTCAGAAGAGTTTGATCAGAGTGTCTCAGTTTCATCAATTCAGAAGAGTTTGATCAACTCTGAAGTGTCTCAGCTTGATCATGTTTCACAGTTCGATCACTCCCAGGAGACTTTTAGTAGCAGACCCACTTGAGCAGCAGCCACCGCCCCTCCTCAGACTCCGCCAGCGCAGTTCCTCACCAGCCAGAAGTCCGCAGCTCAAGTTGCTCACGCGAAGGCGCAGGAGGAGAGGCGAGCGACTCAAGCGGCTCATCGGCAGGAATTCGAACAGGCTCTGGTCAGCATCCGCAACCAGCTAATGGAGACGGAGGGCCCCGACATGCAGGAGACGATGCAGGCCCAGATTCGCCAGTGGTTCATCGAGTGCCGAGACGCTACGGGGAAATTTCCCGACTACCCGGAAGGGGAGCAAGGAAGCGCCGAGCTGTTCAAGCAGAAATCCCTGGCTGACCTGGAAAATGAGATCAACAAGAAGGTTTGTTTTAAATAAGTCCCGTGGGATATTGAGGATAAAAATGTGGCTTCAAGTCAACTTAGGACTACTAAATGTGAAAGCCAAAGTTTGCTGTGAATCTTGTCGTTCTCAGTCAATGAACTGCGAATATCAATAGTTGTAGTGACCTAATTAACACGCGGCTCATATTTCATTTTAACAAATCCAGGACGACAACAAAGAGAGCAGGTTGGGCGAAGCTTCCGTCGGCAGTGGCGGAGGCCGCGAAGGCGCCAGGAAAGGCGGCGGCAAAGGCGCGAAGAAAAGCGGCGGAGCGGCCAAGGGCGGGAAGCGAGGCAAAGGAGACGACGTGAGAGAATCTGTTTTAACTGCTCTTAACACCGGTGAAGTTTTTGTTTAAAAAACTCTCACTTAAATACTTTATTGCTTAACTTTATTCGCTAAGTTGCTTTTAAGCACTATATTACCAAAAATAACGTCGTTAGTTACTGCTGTCGCATGAAATCACTTAACACCACTATGGCATGACGTAACTTCATATTGCTATGGAATGACGTCACTTGCTATGAATGGTATCGCTATATATCGCCATTACATGACGTCACTTGAAATCTCCATCGTATGACGTCACTTGATGCGCCACTGGGGCGGTGGGTAGTGTGGAAAGGCGCGGTTGGAGGGTTTAGGCTTGGGGAAGAGCCAATAAATGAGCCTTGGCTTTAAAAATACATTAAAATGCTTCTGTTTAACTTACTACTGAACTGAAAGTAGTTTACACGCAAATGTGCTGAGTGGCCCATCTAGTTATTCTAGTATCTTTGGGACAGGTGTGCAGCCCGGTTTTAAATGCACTGTTTGACCGATTGTAAACCATAAACTTCCCATATAAATGAGTATTGTATGTCAATTGACGCCGCTGTCAAAGAATTCTTCGAATGGAAAACTTTCTTTTGCCTGACTTCAGGATGGCGACGAAGGATTGAAGCTTAAAGAGTCAAAGTTCACCGCGGACATTGGCAAGGCTTCTCAGGAGTACGAACGTGAGCGCTCAGCAGCTAACTAATGTGGTCAAATACTTAAACTAAAAGTGCATTGAAAGTGTATGCCACGCTCTGTCCAAGGACTACTCAAGTAGAAATACTTGGAGGCAGGTTTTACCGAAATACTCGTATATACGCTACGGAGATAGGAGCTTTGCATTTTTTCAGCACAAAAACTGTTATTGCTTTTGATAGGAGGCAGATCCAGTGTTCATATTTTGATATGTTGTGCCTTTCTTATTGCTCTATTGATATTCATAGAGCTTTCGAAAGCAATAACAATATTTGTGCTGAAATGAATGAAAACCTCCTATCTCCGTAGTGTATTTTCTTCGAAAAAAACCCAGCCTCCTAAAAATTTTCAAGAAGTGAGGCTTCCAATCCTTCTACTGGAGTAGTCCTTGGCTCTGTCGTGTCTGCAGCAACAGTGCTTTAACTATGCTGCATCTATGAGGATGCTGTGCTCAGCCTCTACTTTAAGCTCCATTGTGAGCGAGTAGTTAGGGGCGAGAAAGCTCAAAAACAACTTCGACTTCTCAGGAATCTGGAGACACCGAGACGAGACGGACAACTTCCAGCAGCGCTTCGACCCCGAGCTAATCAAGGAGGAGAAGCGCATCGAAGTTGAGCGCGAGGTTCGAGTCCAGGTCGACGAGCTGATGCGGCAGGAGCTGCGCGGACTAAAAATGGCCATCGACAAAGAGAAAGTGAGAAAGAAGATCAAAAAGTCGGGGAAGAAAAAGAAGAAGACTAAGAAGGGTGAGTTCGACATCCAGCTGAGGTGTCAGATTTCGAGTTATGGTGAAATTAGGGCCGCTGTAACACACGCTGTAACACACGCTGTAACACACGCTGCAACACGCGCTGTAACACACGCTGTAACACACGCTGTAACACACGCTGCAACACGCGCTGTAACACACGCTGTAACACACGCTGTAACACACGCTGTAACACACGCGGTAACACACGCTGTAACACACGCTGTAACACACGCTGTAACACACGCTGTAACATACGCTGTAACACACGCTGTAACACACGCTGTAACACACGCTGCAACACACGCTGTAACACACGCTGTAACACACGCTGCAACACACGCTGTAACACACGCTGTAACACACGCTGTAACACACGCTGTAACACACGCTGTAACACACGCTGTAACACACGCTGTAACACACGCTGTAACACACGCTGTAACACACGCTGTAACACACGCTGTAACACACGCTGTAACACACGCTGTAACACACGCTGCAACACACGCTGTAACACACGCTGTATCACACGCTGTAACACACGCTGCAACACGCGCTGTAACACACGCTGTAACACCCTTTAAATCGCCGAAATTCCCAGGCAAGAAATCTGCAGGCAAAAAGGGCCGCAAGGGCAAGAAAGAGAAGGACCTGACGCCGGAAGCAACCATCGAGTCGCTGTACGAGGAGCTCGTTTCTAATGGAATTATTAAAAAGGTGCAGTTTTGTGCTTTTTTAACTACTGACATGCTAAAATAAGTAGTATGATGCAAATGTGTAGTGAAATTTCTCCACTATAGTATAAAATAACTAGATTAAAACCAAACTGTCTGAGATTAGTGAGTTACAAATGTCAAAAACTGATTCAAAAATTTCAGTAGTTATTCACAACTGTCAAAAGGGATTCACAAATGTCAGAAGTGATTCACAACTGTCAGAAGGAATTCAACAATTACAGTAGTGATTCACTAAAATTTAAAAGTCAAATCGTCAATTTGAACATGAAGCGTCAGTGTCACAAGTTTGGAGTCGCACCAACTTCCTCTGCAACAAACAAAACTGACAGGTGCCTCGAGTACTAATCAGCGACTACGAGGGCGAGTACAACTACCTGGGCACCACGCTTAAGCAGGCCAACATTGAGCCGATGCCGTCACTGGCCGACGTTCGTCGAACCGTCACGGAACTGGCCTGCCTGCCACTCGGCTCCGAGGTGGTGCACCGGAGCGCGCCGCTAGTGAAGAGCCTGCTGCTGGCCGGACCTGGCGGTGTCGGCAAGCGGATGCTGGTTGACGCGGTGTGCACGGAGACCGGAGCGAACCTGATTGACCTTTCGGCGGAGAATCTGGCCGGGCGGTATCCGGGCAAGGACGGCCTGAGGCGGCTCATGCACCTGGTGTTCAAGGTGGGTTGCGGTGCGACTCTGAAGCAATCAGTGCTGAGGCGATTCTGCTCATTCCGCTGACTCCTGAGCAGATGCAAGCGCGCAAATACTGCACGCAGGCGCGCACTCGTACACACGCTCCCACAGGGTGTACAGGTTGTGGCTGGTGTCTTTGATTGGAGACTGGTAACTTGCTTCAAAATGTTCCGAACGGAGCTCGAGGTAAATTAATGGGAAAAACCGACAAGAGACCTCAAGGAGCCCAAGGATAGGAGCTAAAGTAGATGTCTTGGGCAGTTCTGATGTGCGACCGACAGCTCAGCCGCAGCTATTGCGCGGCGCATCTGAAGGCTGCGTACGGCTGTTCAGTCCAAGGACTGGGGGGTCGCCATACGCACCCTCAATCACCCCAGCTAATGCTGGCACCCATTTTACAGCTGGGTGAGCTGAAGAAATTCAGAGTTAAGTGTCTTTCTCAAGGACACAAATTGCTCCAGTAGTATCGGAATCGAACCCCCGGCCTCCCAGTTGTGAGTCAGACGCTCTAACCACTAGACTACAACCACCCTCCCCACAAAATTACTAATTGCTCAATTATGATGCTTCTCAGTCACCTGTGCCGCTACAGACTTGACTAAAGTCTCGCTACAAATTGGTCCCTCCAAACTTCTCGTGAAGGTCGGCAAGGCGCTTCAGCCGAGTGTGCTGTTCATCGAAGACTGCGACATGATGTTCCGTAAGAAGGCACCTAAGGGAGAAGCGGTGAGTGTCATGGCAGCAGCCTTCTTATTTAGCTTAACTTGCGGTGTCTGGCAGGCCAGCAATGAAGCATTTGTCCTGCTGCGATATGTCTAAGAAACTCCTCCCTATCGCCGCAGTACCGACGAACTTCGGAAAGAAGATCTGGGTCGGCTCTCTTCTCTGAAGCGGTAACCACGCTGTCTGCAACATTTTTCTCTTCTTTTATCGGCAGCAAATCTGATGTTTCATGTAGTAGTAATCTTCATTATTCCCCGCTATGTATTTTCCTTACAGTTTATATTCTGTTCAATTTACATTATCTGATTTTACATACCCTCACTGATTACATTCCCTCACACATTACATTCCCTCACTGATTACATTCCCTCACACATTACATTCCCTCACACATTACACCCTCACTGATTACATTCACTCATTAATTGCATTCCCCCACACATTACCTTCCCTCACTGATTACATTCCCTCACTGATTACATTCCCTAACTGATTACATTCCCTCACCGATTACATTTCCTCACTGATTACATTCCCTCACACATTACATTACCTTACACATTACATTCCCTCACTGATTACATTCCCTCACTGATTACATTCCCTCACTGATTACATTCCTTACACTTTCACCCGCCAGCCGGACCCGAAGCGCCTGAAGAAGGAGCTGCCCAAGGCAATGAAAAACATCAAGGCCGAAGATCGAATTCTTCTAATAGGGACGTCTCGAACTCCCTGGGAGGCGGAACAGAAGCCGTTCTGCGCTCTCTACCAGCGCATCCTGCTAATCCCCAGACCGGACTACGCGTCCAGACATTGTGAGTAAAAAACGCGATGAATTGTGTGCACCCGCGATCGGTCATCGATTCTCCGAAATGACAGCCGGAGAAGTAGCAATTTTCTGTTCTAATTTAGAGTTAGTGCTGATCTTATAGCTAGCTGGTTAATCTTGTCGGAAAATCCTAAATAATAATAGGACCTGTCATGCTCTACCGCGGATCCTGCCTTCTTTAGTCAGGATGCAGAAAAATTCTAACCACAAACTTCTCTACTCGTATGTATCTGAGCATCTATCATGTTCTCAAATTGTGACATTCCTTTTCAAACTCTCAATTCTGTAAAGACAAAGCAGCTGCTGTAAGCCCGACAATTTATCCATGTTGTAACGGCGGTTCTACAATCCGCTTTGAGGGTTTATAAAAATGGCAATTGATGCGGTACGAGTAAACGAATTCCAAAGGAGGGAAATTTATGCACATTTGGGTCGGTCTTGGCCCAAATTGCTTGCACTTGAAACCAAAGTAAATTCTGTTGTCTATGGCTATCTGCGGTTGGCTTGTCTGTGTGAAACTTCTGAGGGAGACCCCAGCCGACAAGATCTAGAGTCCCCTAGTCTACGGAAAAAGCTTTACGATTGGATTCTAGATTTTAGAACATTTTTGGAAAGAGGTCCGAGAGCGGAAAAACCCGAAGTCTACGGAACTGGCTTTAATTAAGATTGGAGCGAGTCTGGGCAGCTTATTTACCAAGGGCGAGTCTCGTATCAAGCAGGGGTCGGGTGGTTGATACGCTGACAAAAAGCAGACTAAATTTAAAAGTGCACAGCGCTGTTCAGGATTAACTTTAAGACTCAAAATTTTACACGATTGTGTCAAAATAGTTGAAAATTTATTGTGTCAAATTTGAAGACAATTAATAAAAGTGGAGCGGCGCTATGGAGGATTTAGTGAAAACAAATCGCGCATTTTGAGCAGTTTTTTGCACTTTTAGGTAGGAAAACTTGAGTATAGGAAATTTTAAGGTAGCCTATGACACTTTCTGTAGTGAATTTAGGGTGGGTGCAAAATTTGGTGTAATTTGGTTGAGCGGTTTGGGAGTCCATAGCGAAGTAATTTGTACACGCACACACACACAGTTTTCATTTTTATATGTAGATACGAGTAGATGATTCTATTATTTTGTATCTTGCGTACATTTGATGTGTCTAAAAATCTTAAAGATGGCACAAATTGATTTATTCGTTTTATCAATCTTTAAAATTCCTTCGCAGTGGTTTGGCGCAGAGCTCTGGCTCGTCACGGAGGCCCCGGCGGGCAGCTGCTGGACATCAGCGCCCTGGCAAAAGCCACGGACGGCAACACCATCGGGCACATCAAGCTGTGCTGCGAGGAGGTTCTTACACCTAGGCGGCTGGCCGCGCTGCAGCATCGGCCGCTGACCACCCAGGAGTTCATCCCGGCCATCGCCAGGTGAGCAGGGCCATGGCATCGGGCTACCCTTACTTTGTTCAGTGGACTCCAACTGGCTGAGACAAATGTGAGGCCAAGGACTGCTGCATGGTCCAGTGGTCCTTGCATGTTTGCATTGCAACTAAACTTTAAATACTCATAAATCTGGACTGGTTGGACTTAGAATGATAATTCTAATTCTACGCTATATCTACGTGGAAAGTATCGGCAATACGCAATGTTGCATTGTATTCAAAATGAATAAAGTTTCAGTTATTTCAACCACTGCCTTCTAGTCTCGATAAAGTAGCAGACCATGCCTTGTATCCTGCAGTTTGGATGCTTTATAAAGCAGATAATCTGTACAGAGTTGAGTAGGCTGCAAATTTGGCATAAACACTTTTAATATGTAGATTCAACAGATTAAAGCCTTAATAAATTATAAACACACCTATTCTGGAGCTTCTGAGGCTCAAATGTAGTGCAGGCTTCTTTAAAACAGTCCAGTAGAAAGCTTTTTTGAAGGTAAGCATCGCTAAATACACTCAAACAAGCGGGCCATCAAATAATTTTGCAATACTTACGAGTTTTGCGTCCTGATACAAGGGTAACTTCTAGTGGTCCTTGCATGCACCCTGGCGCACTTTAAGTGACATTGTCACACAACCGGCAAGAGGCATTACTGCCCATTCCGCCGAATCCCCTGAGCACGCAGTCATACGCACAGGCACACACTCACACGACTATAAACAGCATGGCAACCCCCTCCCCTCCTTGCAGACAAGAGTTCGTGCACTCGGACGAAGAGGAGGCCTTCAAGCGTTGGTACGAGCGAACCCCGATGGGACGCCGGCGGGCCAAGGCGATGGCGGCAGAGGCGGAGGCGGCCCAGCTGGGCGGCGGAGGCGGCGGAGGCGGTTCCGGCAAAGCTGGCAAAGGCCAGGCCGGCAAGGGCAAGGGAAAGCAGAAGGGCAAGCGAAAGGGAAAGAAGAAAGGAAAGAAGGCGAAGTGATCTGTGAACAGCTGGTGATGCTTAGCGCTCTGTTTTATTGATTATTTCTCTATCACGCGTCTGGAAACAATAACTCGGTGGTTTGCCCTAATGGATGCGCCACGAATGCATGCACAGAATGCACCACAAAGTGTTAAAATAGTGTTTTAGCAATAACCTTCTTTTAATTGTCTTTTTCATCCTCTATGCACAGGGGCGTCGCCACCGGGGGGGGGGCAGTGGGGACATATCCCCCCCCCCAGTAAAAGCTATGTGGGGGACATGCCAATGCTTTGTCCCCCCCCCAACCCCTTGTTGACCCGTTATTTAAATCAATATTTTTGCTTTAGAGCGACAAAACATAGTGCCTACGGCGCTAAAATGAGTGCCTACGGCGCTAAAATGAGTGCCTACGGCGCTAAAATGAGTGCCTACGGCGCTAAAATGAGTGCCTACGGCGCTAAAATGAGTGCCTGCGGCGCTAAAATGAGTGCCTGCGGCGCTAAAATGAGTGCCTACGGCGCTAAAATGAGTGCCTGCGGCGCTAAAATGAGTGCCTGCGGCGCTAAAATGAGTGCCTGCGGCGCTAAAATGAGTGCCTGTGGCGCTAAAATGAGTGCCTGCGGCGCTAAAATGAGTGCCTACGGCGCTAAAATGAGTGCCTACGGCGCTAAAATGAGTGCCTACGGCGCTAAAATGAGTGCCTGCGGCGCTAAAATGAGTGCCTACGGCGCTAAAATGAGTGCCTGCGGCGCTAAAATGAGTGCCTGCGGCGCTAAAATGAGTGCCTGCGGCGCTAAAATGAGTGCCTGTGGCGCTAAAATGAGTGCCTGCGGCGTTAAAATGAGTGCCTGCGGCGCTAAAATGAGTGCCTACGGCGCTAAAATGAGTGCCTGCGGCGCTAAAATGAGTGCCTACGGCGCTAAAATGAGTGCCTACGGCGCTAAAATGAGTGCCTACGGCGCTAAAATGAGTGCCTGCGGCGCTAAAATGAGTGCCTGCGGCGCTAAAATGAGTGCCTGTGGCGCTAAAATGAGTGCCTGCGGCGTTAAAATGAGTGCCTGCGGCGCTAAAATGAGTGCCTACGGCGCTAAAATGAGTGCCTGCGGCGCTAAAATGAGTGCCTGCGGCGCTAAAATGAGTGCCTGCGGCGCTAAAATGAGTGCCTGTGGCGCTAAAATGAGTGCCTGCGGCGTTAAAATGAGTGCCTGCGGCGCTAAAATGAGTGCCTGCGGCGCTAAAATGAGTGCCTGCGGCGCTAAAATGAGTGCCTGTGGCGCTAAAATGAGTGCCTGCGGCGCTAAAATGAGTGCCTGTGGCGCTAAAATGAGTGCCTGCGGCGCCAAAATGAGTGCTTGCGGTGCTAAAATGAGTGCCTGCGGCGCCAAAATGAGTGTCCGCGGCGCCAAATTGAGTGCCCGCGGCGCTAAAATGAGTGCCTGCGGCGCCAAAATGAGTGCCTGTGGCGCCAAAATGAGTGCCTGCGACGCTAAATTGAGTGCCTGTGGCGCTAAAATGAGTGCCTGCGACGCTAAAATGAGTGCCTACGGCGCTAAAATGAGTGCCTGCGGCGCTAAAATGAGTGCCTGTGGCGCTAAAATGAGTGCCTGCGGCGTTAAAATGAGTGCCTGCGGCGCTAAAATGAGTGCCTGCGGCGCTAAAATGAGTGCCTGCGGCGCTAAAATGAGTGCCTGTGGCGCTAAAATGAGTGCCTTTGGCGCTAAAATGAGTGCCTGCGGCGCTAAAATGAGTGCCTACGGCGCTAAAATGAGTGCCTACGGCGCTAAAATGAGTGCCTGCGGCGCTAAAATGAGTGCCTACGGCGCTAAAATGAGTGCCTGCGGCGCTAAAATGAGTGCCTGCGGCGCTAAAATGAGTGCCTGCGGCGCTAAAATGAGTGCCTGTGGCGCTAAAATGAGTGCCTGCGGCGTTAAAATGAGTGCCTGCGGCGCTAAAATGAGTGCCTACGGCGCTAAAATGAGTGCCTGCGGCGCTAAAATGAGTGCCTACGGCGCTAAAATGAGTGCCTACGGCGCTAAAATGAGTGCCTGCGGCGCTAAAATGAGTGCCTGCGGCGCTAAAATGAGTGCCTGCGGCGCTAAAATGAGTGCCTGTGGCGCTAAAATGAGTGCCTGCGGCGTTAAAATGAGTGCCTGCGGCGCTAAAATGACTGCCTACGGCGCTAAAATGAGTGCCTGCGGCGCCAAAATGAGTGCTTGCGGTGCTAAAATGAGTGCCTGCGGCGCCAAAATGAGTGTCCGCGGCGCCAAATTGAGTGCCCGCGGCGCTAAAATGAGTGCCTGCGGCGCCAAAATGAGTGCCTGTGGCGCCAAAATGAGTGCCTGCGACGCTAAATTGAGTGCCTGTGGCGCTAAAATGAGTGCCTGCGACGCTAAAATGAGTGCCTGCGGCGCTAAAATGAGTGCCTGCGGTGCCAAAATGAGTGCCTGCGACGCTAAATTGAGTGCCTGTGGCGCTAAAATGAGTGCCTGCGGCGCTAAAATGAGTGCCTGCGGTGCCAAAATGAGTGCCTGCGACGCTAAAATGAGTGCCTGCGGCGCTGAAATGAGTGTCCGCGGCGCCAAAATGAGTGCCTGCGGTGCTAAAATGAGTGCCTGCGGCGCCAAAATGAGTGTCCGCGGCGCCAAATTGAGTGCCCGCGGCGCTAAAATGAGTGCCTGCGGCGCTAAAATGAGTGCCTGTGGCGCGAAAATGAGTGCCTGTGGCGCTAAAATGAGTGCCCGCGGCGCTAAAATTAGTGCCTGCGGCGCCAAAATGAGTGTCCGCGGCGCCAAAATGAGTGCCTGCGACGCTAAATTGAGTGCCTGTGGCGCCAAAATGGCACCTGCGCTAGAATGAACGATGACAACACTGATTCGGAAATAATTTACATGTAAAATTTAGTCATGTACGAGCTACATGTGGGATTTTCGGCTTTGTCCCCCCCCCACCATAAAATCCATGGCGACGCCCCGGTCTATGCACCTCTTCGGACACTGCTCTTAAAAATTATAAATTCAATCATCACCGTGTGGTTCTGGTTGTCAACAAATAAAAAAAATCGTGGCCTGAAGTTTTTCTGTCAAATTTGTCTTTGCTTATTTCGACACGGTCGTCCCGTGCGATTCACAGCTTTGAGAGCCAACCCCAAAGTGCAGAGTGTACATGCCTGATTGTACACGACATTTCTAGGTTGCCATTATGTAACTTCGTATTATCTAAAGCTAGTAGGTAGTGCTGAAAAATGCAAGTTCGTCATGAACTTTAATTGTTCCCTAAAAAATGTCATGCGCTTGAAACTGCATTCAAATTGAGGTTACTACAGATAGGACACAATTAAACTGTTAGACATTTCAAAATTTTTAGCGCACTTTCCTTGGCCAAATATAAATATTTCACGCTTGTCCAGTTCAATGCTGCAGTGTAGTAGTCATCAACAGTAGGGAGTTAAAGTTAGGGAATATGAATTGAATAGTGCGGATAGAACACTACAGGCAGTTTCTACAGTAGACATCTTTTTGCTTTCTGAGGGTTAAATCAGGGCGAAACCAAATCGACAACCTCCTACGATGTTCGTCTTTTTCAACAACCACAGCGTTCCTGAGGCCGCTATTTTTATTTTACAAAGATTCGAACCCTAAACCAGCCCCTTTGCGACGGAGGGAGGGTCGCATTCCTGACTCATAATGACTGTAATTCTCCATTTATGCTGGTTCGATTTCGGGGCAGAGAATATTTTGTTTGCCCCGAACTTTTCCCACTGTAGCAAATAAATCCAGTGTCACATTTTTCTGTCTGGTCAAATGCTGGGGGGATGAAAAGGATTGAAACACGTCATGATGTCCCGCGACTGCTGATAAAAGTTTATGACGACCTTTTTTGCACATGACGCCAATCCATTGTACGAGGACTTCAAATTCCTTGCTGCCACCTCTCTCCTTGTCTCCTCTCCCTGTGTCTCCTCTCCCTGTTTCTCCCTGTGTCTCCTCTCCCTGTGTCTCCTCTCCCTGTGTCTCCCTGTGTCTCCTCTCCTGTGTCTGCTCTCCCTGTGTCTCCCTGTGTCTCCTCTCCCTGTGTCTCCTCTCCCTGTGTCTCCTCTCCCTGTGTCTCCTCTCCCTGTGTCTCCCTGTGTCTCCTCTCCCTGTGTCTCCTCTCCCTGTGTCTCCTCTCCCTGTGTCTCCTCTCCCTGTGTCTCCCTGTGTCTTCTCTCCCTGTGTCTTCTCTCCCTGTGTCTTCTCTCCCTGTGTCTCCTCTCCCTGTGTCTTCTCTCCCTGTGTCTCCTCTCCCTGTGTCTCCTCTCCCGGTGTCTCCTCTCCCTGTGTCTCCTCTCCCGGTGTCTCCTCTCCCTGTGTCTCCCTGTGTCTCCTCTCCTGTGTCTCCTCTCCCTGTGTCTCCTCTCCCTGTGTCTCCTCTCCCTGTGTCTCCCTGTGTCTTCTCTCCCTGTGTCTCCTCTCCCTGTGTCTCCTCTCCCTGTGTCTCCTCTCCCTGTGTCTCCTTTCCCTGTGTCTCCTCTCCCTGTGTCTCCTCTCCCTGTGTCTCCTATTCCTGTGTCTCCTCTCCCTGTGTCTCCTCTCCCTGTGTCTCCTCTCCCTGTGTCTTCTCTCCCTGTGTCTTCTCTCCCTGTGTCTCCTCTCCCTGTGTCTCCTCTCCTGTGTCTCCTCTCCCTGTGTCTCCTCTCCCTGTGTCTCCCTGTGTCTTCTCTCCCTGTGTCTCCTCTCCCTGTGTCTCCTCTCCTCTCCTCTCCCTGTGTCTCCTCTCCCTGTGTCTTCTCTCCCTGTGTCTCCTCTCCCTGTGTCTCCTCTCCTGTGTCTCCTCTCCCTGTGTCTCCTCTCCCTGTGTCTCCCTGTGTCTTCTCTCCCTGTGTCTTCTCTCCCTGTGTCTTCTCTCCCTGTGTCTCCTCTCCCTGTGTCTTCTCTCCCTGTGTCTTCTCTCCCTGTGTCTCCTCTCCTGTGTCTTCTCTCCCTGTGTCTTCTCTCCTTGTGTCTTCTCTCCCTGTGTCTCCTCTCCCTGTGTCTCCCTGTGTCTCCTCTCCCTGTGTCTCCTCTCCCTGTGTCTCCTCTCCCTGTGTCTCCTCTCACTGTGTCTCCTCTCCCTGTGTCTCCTCTCCCTGTGTCTCCCTGTGTCTCCTCTCCCTGTGTCTCCTCTCACTGTGTCTCCTCTACATGTGTCTCCTCTCTCAAGTGTCTCAGTGAGACAGTCGCGGTGAGACAGTTGAGCCCCCACTTCAATTCCCGATATGAATCAACCATTCAAAGAATCGGAGCGGTAGCGTTTGACGGCGGAAATGGATTTTTTGGTCTCATTTTTGGTCGCAGGTCCGAGACACTGAATTACGATTAAAATGTTTATTGTAGTTGAAATTGACAAAAATTACAAAAGGCAGGCCGCCATAGCTGTATTTTATTACTTTACATTCAAATAAACCTGTCTACGAAAATTTCCTACTTTTTTAGTGCTTAAAACCAGCATCTTTATGCACAATTACGTACTTTTAATCGTTACAATGTTTTCAGCGATGTTAAAAGATGTGGCAAAATATTGTATTAGTGCAGAAATGCTTTTGCACTACTATCAGTAGTTTCAGCTTAGGATTAGATTAGATCGCGAATTTGGGAGTTCCTTATAAGTATCGAGCATTTGAAGCTCGGGGAGACAAAAGGGTTTTTAAGTTGGGTGTCAGTGTTGAAGCTTATTCTAACTTCAAGGTAAATATAGAGGTAAGATCAAGAATAATAGAAATTGGGGGAATACGTAAAACTGTTACAGGTAGTCGATGCCCATAACAGTACACCAAGGTAGTCAATGCCTAACTAAATCTGCACTAATTTTAGGACAAGTAACTGTAATACCTATTGCATGCTCATTTCTACGTTACTCAGTTTCAGGTAAACCTTCAGGTAAACCTTCAGGTAAATAAATCTTTTGGTTTCCTGCCTTTATTCTTTGATCGCTAAAGGAATCGCTGAAGGATCGCTGAAGGATTAGAGAAAATCAGGGACCTGGTGACCGCACTCTACCCATTCAAACCAGTTAAATCCACTTAAGAATAATTATAAACGAGTAGCCTCAACCGCAGGGTCCACGACTGCAAAATCGATTGTTCACTTAATTGTGCAATCTCGACGAATTCCATGTCTAGGAATATCGCGAGAAACTCGCAACGCAGATGGCTGCCACCACAACTGCAGCGATGGTCAGAACTCGGTCGGCAATCTTGGCGGCCCCCCGCCACAGCTGCCGCGGTCGCGACGAGCTGCTCAGCGTCCGCTCAGCCGGCAGCAACACGCAGCTGCCAAGCAGGCGAACCAGCAGCATCTGCAGGCACCTCGGCGGTCCGCGGCCCCTCTTGTGGTACATGATCAGCACCCCGGCCGCCGACACGATGGTCGCGACAGAGAAAATCAATGCGGCGTGGAAGGCAAAGAAAATCGACGGTAGCTGCTGCGACTTTGGTATGATCTGCTCAAACAGCAACAGGTAGAGAATGAAGCCGAGCAGGATGCTGCTTCCCAGCGTCAGCTTGCGGCTTGGCTGGGCGGGCACCGCGAACACCACGACGTGCAGGACCGTCAGTACGCAGACTGGCAGCACCAGGTTTCGCTGATAGAAATCTCCGTTCCGCTGAAACTGCAGTGCAACAGTGAGGGCTGGGACCTGCTCCAGGTAACCCGGAAACAGCTCAACCTTTGTTCGCGTGCTGACATTCATGAGCTGCCACTCGCTGTGAGCAACGTAACCAGATGTTGGCACCGGGCGAAGTGCAACAGCTTCGGCGTTGGGCGGCGCTCCCATCACCACGAAGACCAGATTGCAGTACAGAGTGTCGTGAGGGAACTTTCGAATATCGGCCAAACAGCCAACATCAAAGACCCGACGGATTTTCATGCTTCCTAGGGTTTTATTGTTAGCCTGGTGACGCAGCAAGATCGAGCCCTGCGGTTTCAGCAGGCCGCTCGAACTGTCCAGAGCATTCTGCAGCAACACTGTCGGATGCCAGAGCTCCGATGGTCGTCGATGCGTCAGTCGAAGCGGATGGCGGCCGACGTCCCACACGTTGACCTCATCGGGCCAGTCGATTTGCAGAGAGGCGAGCAGTTTGAGCGACTGGGATGTGGAGTCCAACTGCACCAGGGCTAGGGGCGCGAAGTCGACGACCAGGGACCACGCGGCCTCGGGACTGTCAACTTTCAGAGGCCAGATGTTTCGGCTGACGGCGCGACTGTCAAGATACCGTTGAAGTGCCAGTTCTTTGGAGTCGGCGAGAACCGCTGAAGCAGTCAGTAGCAGCAGCAGCAGCAGCAGCAACGGGAGCTGTTGCTGTCGACGAGTCGCTATGATTTGTCTCAGCTGCATGAAGAGTGTGATAATTTCAAAGTGCGTTTTAAATTCTTTGAAACCAAATAAAATATTACGAAAGCACAGCTACTCAAATCTAAGTACGAGCTAGAAAAAAATTACAAGAAGTCAGTCACTGTTTTTTTACTCTCTAGTGGCCTTTTTCAAAAATTGTATGAGCGTCAATATGCAACCTACGAGCTATGCTTCAACACACAGTAGCAATGGAAGAATGCGGCAAAACAAACCAACACCAGGTGACATCAGTGAGTTGATAAAAATACGTCAAATATTTAAAATTGATTGTGGCATAACACAATTAGAGTCATTTTAAATGTCACTGATAGCTCGAAGCTGACTTTTAAAACAGACGTAGTGACGAGGTCCAGCGATATGATAAATAAGTTTGTTCACGAGAATTTTTTACGATGGAAAAACAGGCAAGGATTAAGATTAATACCGACAAAAATTTTTGTATTACGGGCTAAAACCAAACCAAAATCTCTCCGAAATACGCTCGCATAATACGCTAATGTTTTTGGAACTTGATCAGCTAATGTTTTTGGAACTTGATCAGCTAATGTTTTTGGAACTTGATCAGCTAATGTTTTTGGAACTTGATCAGCTAATGTTTTTGGAACTTGATCAGCTAATGTTTTTGGGACTTGATCAGCTAATGTTTTTGGGACTTGATCAGCTAATGTTTTTGGGACTTGATCAGCTAATGTTTTGGAACTTGATCAGCTAATGTTTTTGGGACTTGATCAGCTAATGTTTTTGGAACTTGATCAGCTAATGTTTTTGGGACTTGATCAGCTAATGTTTTTGGAACTTGATCAGCTAATGTTTTTGGGACTTGATCAGCTAATGTTTTTGGAACTTGATCAGCTAATGTTTTTGGAACTTGATCAGCTAATGTTTTTGGAACCTGATCAGCTAATGTTTTTGGGACTTGATCAGCTAATGTTTTTGGAACTTGATCAGCTAATGTTTTTGGGACTTGATCAGCTAATGTTTTTGGAACTTGATCAGCTAATGTTTTGGGACTTGATCAGCTAATGTTTTGGGACTTGATCAGCTAATGTTTTGGGACTTGATCAGCTAATGTTTTGGGACTTGATCAGCTAATGTTTTGGGACTTGATCAGCTAATGTTTTGAGACTTGATCAGCTAATGTTTTGGGACTTGATCAGCTAATGTTTTTGGAACTTGATCAGCTAACATTGTCACTAGTGAAGTAGGGTAGCTCCTGGTCTAGAAATTATGGAATATATACAATGGCGTCGGCCATCGAGCAGATAAAACATATGATCAGATCAGCGGCAAGACGATCAGCAAGAGTTCAACAGAGATTATTGATTGCTTGGTTTCACATTTCCAAATCGATAAAAAGTCGTCATGGAAGTGGAACAAGCAAATAGTTCAGATGGTATAGTGGGCAATAAAGTGTGCTAGTGTCGATTTCGATTCTAGTGTCAATTCAACGAGAGAAACTAGAAAAGGTCACCGACTGTGTCAAAAATTGTGAAAACTTATCGCTTCATGGCTATGAAACTCTCAGTTATCATTGGATCTCTTGAAGAATCGGGCGCGCACTTGACAAGTTCCAACAAACTTCATGCACGGCTCGATCAACGTTCCGCTAAAAGTATCCTTTAGTCGCATGATCAAAGCTCAGCCTGTTCACAGCAAGGTCCTGTAATAATTTCCCAACAGCCCGCACACGCACAGGATGCTCAGCAGCGTCAGCAATCGCTCCAGAACCTGAGCAGCGAGGCGCCAACGGTGTCGGAGCTGCGGCTTCAGAGTTGTTGGCGGCTGCGGCTGCTGGTTGGGCAGCAGTTCCTGGCCATTGAGCTCCAGAACGGCAGTCGCGACTCCCGCATGTTGCGGGCGGCGACGGTACTGGGCGGGCAGGTGGACGCGAAGCAGACGGGCCAGAATGTCGAACAGCAGCCAGTGCACGGACTGCGGCATAGGCAGCTCTTCGTGCATGTAGTACACAACCAGCACGCAGCAGCTGAGTAGCACTGACACGGCCGACAGCACAACAGCGCTCGTGATGAAGGAGAAGATTGCAGGCACAGTCGGAGCCTTGGGAATGAGCTTCTCAAACAGCAGCATATAGATGGTGAAGGCCAGTAGAAGCGTCACTCCGAACGTAATTTTCTCGTTGCTCTCGATCGGAATGACAAAAACGAGCATCTGCAGTATAGTCAGCATAGTAACCGGAATGACGATGTTGCGAGTGTAGTACAGTCCAAGGCGCTGGAACTCCATCCTGACAACAAAGGCTTGCAGCGTGTTTTTAGTCTGGTCGACCTGGGAAAAATTGAACCACAGGTTCTCTGGCTGGCTGCGCAGGTCTGCGAGGCGCCACTCGCTGTGCTCAAAGTAGGCAGCTCGGTAGTTGCGTTTGCGGTCCTGCAGGCTCAGTACCGGAGGTATATCCGTGTCGTAGTCCACGACCAGAATGATTTGGCAAGCCTGCGTGTCGTAGGGAAACTTGCTCATGTTCATCTGGCAGTTGACCTCGAAGGTCTGCTTGAAGACTGCGTAGGCCATTGTGACGGAGCTGTTGAGGTGGTACAGGCCGATCGGCAGCTCGGGCTTCAGAATGCTGTTGCCATTGAACACGTAGACGCTGGGGTACCAGATCTCCTCAGGAGTCCGGCGCAAGAAGGACACGTTAAAGTGGGTCTTGTTCCACACCAGCACTTCATCGAACCAGCGAATGCTGAGCATCCCCATCACTTTGATGACCTGGCTAGCGCCGTTCAGCTCAACGAGGCTCACCGGATGGAAGGCCATAAATATAACCTGCATTGGTGCGGTACGAGCTATTACTTAAAGATATAATTATTGTTCTGGTAAGAAATCAATCAATTAAAAAATCTGAGCCCATACAGTGAATTGATTAATTTAATGTTGACTTGCTGCAGAGAAGTCTTTTATTTGTAACTGAATAAAAAACTTGCGATATTTATCGAATCTTTCACCTTTAATCTCTCACGGTTAGCTAATATCATCCTGCCAAAGACACCCTTACTTAGATAGGTGAGCAGACCAATGACTACCCGCATCCACTTGTCACTCTAGCTCATAATATTGAACTGTACTCTCGGAATGCTACGCGTGCGTGCAAAACGTTTCACCTGTCTCGTCTTTGTCTTATCCCGGATGGGCACAATGTTGGTGCTATACTCCAGAGACTTCAGGTGACGCTCCAGTCGGTACTCATCGTCAAGCAGCGTGCAGTTGCCAAGAGTGGCCAACAAAGCAGCAGTTAGCAGCAGGCTGCGGAGATTCGCGACTTCGAAAATCATCTTGACAACCAATGTCCAGCTTACGGCTGCAGTGTATCAATAGGGTTTGCGAGGAAATGTTAGGAGGTTTGGAGAAAGAATAACGAATCTTGTTATGACGGGCCAAAATCCCTACATATTGGTGAACCATTTGTCCTAGCTAAAAGACGCGGTTGTTTAGTGGATATCGGACTATCTAAACAATGACTAACTAACTAACTAACTAACTAGCTGACTAACTAACTAACTAACTAACTAACTAACCAACTAACTAACTAACTAGCTGACTAACTAACTAACTAACTAACTAACTAACTAACTAACTAACTAACTAACTAACTAACTAACTAACTAACTAACTAACTAACTAACTAACTAACTAACTAATAACTAACTAACTAACTAACTAACTAACTAACTAACTAACTAACTAACTAACTAACTAACTAACTAACTAACTAACTAACTAACTAACTAACTAACTAACTAACTAACTAACTAATAACTAACTAACTAACTAACTAACTAACTAACTAACTAACTAACTAACTAATAACTAACTAACTAACTAACTAGCTGACTAACTAACTAACCAACTAACTAACTAACTAACTAACTAACTAACTAACTAACTAACTAACTAACTAACTAACTAACTAACTAACTAACTAACTAACTAACTAACTAACTAACTAACTAACTAACTAACTAACTAACTAACTAACTAACTAACTAACTAACTAACTAACTAACTAACTAGCTGACTAACTAACTAACTAACTAACTAACTAACTAACTAACTAACTAGCTGACTAACTAACTAACTAACTAACTAACTAACTAACTAACTAACTAACTAACTAACTAACTAACTAACTAACTAACTAACTAACTAACTAACTAACTAACTAACTAACTAACTAACTAGCTGACTAACTAACTAACTGACTAACTAACTAACTAACTAACTAACTAACTAACTAACTAACTAACTAGCTAACTAACAAACCAACTAACTAACTAACTAGCTAACTAACAAACCAACTAACTAACTAACTACCGGTAAATAACCTGCACACATATATCAGGCAGTCCTGAAAAGGTACACGGAAGCTGTCAGGTATAAGAAAGAGTCTTAGATTTCAAAAGCACTCAACTGTTATGTTTCGCTCACCTAAATCACTGTACTAACGGGGTTTGCTGCTTTTCTGACAAAATTTAAAATCTTTTTGAATACTTCCAGCTTACACAAAGACAAAGTCACGCATTAGTTGTGTGCAGTGCTTGTATTTTGCTAAGAAAATGGGTTTTTTAGGCAGTAAATCGTGGCCGTACCCACTCGAGAAGTTTTTCACTCCCTAGCGTGGCTCCCATAAAGAAAAGGTGCTTCTGAAGTACGCCATAAGGAGCCCAAGGTAATAAAATGTGATTCTTCCAACCGGCCCCGGAGCGGCAGAGACTGTCCCAATAATTATAAAACTTTTGTTATGCTAATAAGGTGCTGACAATAAAATTTTTCGGAGTTATTTTGCGTGCGAGACGCTTCTGTTGGTCAGGTGTTAATTGCTTGGCTACCTGCTTTTATGGCAGCCATTGGGTGCAGCCCCCCATCTCCTCTCCATCTTCACATTGAGTTAAACTTGCCCCCCCCCATGCCAACCAAGACAGACGAGCGCTTTGTTATGCATAATGACACACTGACTGGCACTGAGACACACTGACTGGAGCTGAGACACACTGACTGGAGCTGAGACACACTGACTGGAGCTGAGACACACTGACTGGAGCTGAGACATACTGACTGGAGCTGAGACACACTGACTGGAGCTGAGACACACTGACTGGAGCTGAGACACACTGACTGGCACTGAGACACACTGACTGGAGCTGAGACACACTGACTGGCACTGAGACACACTGACTGGAGCTGAGACACACTGACTGGCACTGAGACACACTGACTGGCACTGAGACACACTGACTGGCACTGAGACACACTGACTGGAGCTGAGACACACTGACTGGCACTGAGACACACTGACTGGCACTGAGACACACTGACTGGCACTGAGACACACTGACTGGCACTGAGACACACTGACTGGAGCTGAGACACACTGACTGGAGCTGAGACACACTGACTGGCACTGAGACACACTGACTGGAGCTGAGACACACTGACTGGAGCTGAGACACACTTACTGGAGCTGAGACACACTGACTGGAGCTGAGACACACTGACTGGAGCTGAGACACACTGACTGGAGCTGAGACACACTGACTGGAGCTGAGACACACTGACTGGAGCTGAGACACACTGACTGGCACTGAGACACACTGACTGGAGCTGAGACACACTGACTGGAGCTGAGACACACTGACTGGAGCTGAGACACACTGACTGGCACTGAGACACACTGACTGGCACTGAGACACACTGACTGGAGCTGAGACACACTGACTGGCACTGACTGGCACTTACTGGCACTGACTGGCACTTACTGGCACTGACTGGCACTTACTGGCACTGAGACACACTGACTGGCACTGACTGGCACTTACTGGCACTGAGACACACTGACTGGCACTGACTGGCACTTACTGGCACTGAGACACACTGACTGGCACTGACTGGCACTTACTGGCACTGACTGGCACTGACTAGCACAGACTGGCACAGACTTTAGCTTTAATTCTGTGTTTTCAAACCACCCAAATGCTCGGTCTTACCTCAAAGAGTTGGTAATCCACTAACGGCTGCAGTTCACCTACAGAACCAGGTCCAAGTGTTGCGCTCTTCACCGCGCATCAGATTTATGGGCAAATATACAAAAATTGTCAGCCAATCCAAAACTAGTGAGGCTGCCGCGGTTTTTTATTGGTTGCCAGAAAGAAAAATTGAATTCCAGCTCTATTTTATGCCGCTAGTTCCACACGATGTTTTCTTTTAGTCTGCCAAAAAGTGAGTTTGACATGGTGGACCATCTTATTTTATTCAGAAGGCTCCTAAGACCTCAATGTTAGCCCAGAAAGAGTACACAATGCACCGCGATGCCAATGCTTTGTCCCCCAACCACACCTTGTTGACCCGTTATGGAAAGTCAATAATTTTGGTTCAGGGCGACATAACATAGCGCCTGCAACACCAAAATGAGTGCCTGCGGCGCTAAAATGAGTGCCTGCAGCGCCAAAATGAGTGCCTGCGACGCTAAAATGAGTGCCTGCATGCGGCGCCAAAATTATTGATGAAAACGCCGATTCGGAAATAATTTACATATAGAAATTTAGTCATGTACATGTACATGTAGAATTCTCGGCTTTGTCCCCCCCCCCTACCATAAAATCCATGGCGACGTCCTTGTTCAGTGGAGACCGAGTAAGAACAGCATCCAACCCCAAACCTTTGCAACCTTACGAAGACAATTTACTTCTTGACAAGTAAAGCAAAATAGAAACATTTCTTAAACACTTCCAAGATTGAAAATTATTTTTTTAAATTCCCGTTAGATTAGCTGTTTTCTACGTCACAATTATTTCTTTAAGAAGCCGTAAAAAAGCACGAGTGGTCTAATCAGTGCTTACAATAAGATTATTTCCCATTTCTCTTCGAAGACAATTTCACTTTCTCACCGAGTAAAACCCCTCTTGAACTGTACTTTAACAGCCGCAATTTGGCTCTAGTTAATCCTCTTTAAATAGGAGTTCGAATCAGCATTGTCTGTGGAAACATTGGAGAGTACGAGCTAGTTGTCATGAAGGGGGCTTTCAGGACAAAAGTTTTCCCTGCCTTCATAAACGCATTAATTCCATGTTCATTATTACGAAGAAATCGCATTTGACAATGTCATCTTATCCCTAAAACTTGCTAACATACTGTTTTTACTTGCTTCTTGCTCAATGCCCCTGTTATCAATTTTCGATACGCTTTCTTCACACCTCATTCAATTCGAGAGAACAGCATCGTGCTCAACGATAAGTGCGTCTTCGCCCAACTTTACAGTGAACTTCCACGGTTTCCGCGTTTCCGGAAACCGCATCCAAGCAATCGACTTGTATGTGAAGGCGATCAGGGAGACTCAAGCTGTATGTCGTCTAGGCGGTCGAGAAGCAGCCATTCGCTGCATACGTGGCCGAGACAACCATGTCGTCGAGCTGCTGACCAGACAACAGCCAAACACCCAGGAGGAGCGTCAGAGCAACTACCAGAAGGCTGGCAGGATCCTAATTAGGGCGGGTCTACGAAGTTTGCCTGCCGGACGTTTGCCAGCCGACGTTTGCCTGCCGGACGTTTGCCAGCCGACGTTTGCCAGCCGACGTTTTCCAGCCGACGTTTGCCAGCCGACGTTTGCCAGCCGACGTTTGCCAGCCGACGTTTGCCAGCCGACGTTTGCCAGCCGACGTTTGCCAGCCGACGTTTGCCAGCCGACGTTTGCCAGCCGACGTTTGCCAGCCGACGTTTTCCAGCCGACGTTTGCCAGCTGCCAGATATATTAAATATACGTACAGGTTACTAACAAACTACTGTTCAGGCTTATTGAAGTTATTGCTCTTGTCTGCCTAAATAGGAAGGTAAAAAATACAAAATAGGAGTTTCCATTGTCACAGTTGATGTCTATGTATGTCTATGAATGGCCCTTTCCATCTCAGTGGCCAAACAAGCTAAGTGTTTACAAGCTAAATGGGAAAAGACTGAGACATCAATAATGGTATCACGACAGGGTTAGTGTCAGAAGACGGCAGGGTTTGAGTGTCAGAAGACGGCAGGGTTTGAGTGTCAGAAGACAGCAGGGTTTGAGAGTCAGAAGACGGCAGGGATTGAGGCTTAGTCTCGCCTACACTTAACTCAAAAGCCGAACTCTGCTTAACGGAGTTTGGCCATGACGGCGTGCACTTGACAAGCTGCATTGGAATTTTGGATCGTTTGGATCTCTCGATGAACTGGGAAATGTATAAGCTAGCAGTTCTTTTATTTGCTCAAAGCTTGGCTCGCTGGACCCGTTTAAATTTGCGTGTCAATTCATTCGCAAATCACTTCAATAACTTCAATAAGCCTGAACAGTAGTTTGTTAGTAACCTGTACGTATATTTAATATCAGTAGTAGGGAGCGAGGTGGAATTAGATTAGTGCTATGTCCACAGCTTTTAAATGCAAGTACATGTAAGCTTAGAGAGGGCATAATTCTTTAACCCATTACCGCATACAAATGTCCGGCTGGCAAACGTCCCGCTGGCAAACGTCGGCTGGCAAACGTCGGCTGGCAAACGTCGGCTGGCAAACGTCGGCTGGCAAACGTCGGCTGGCAAACGTCGGCTGGCAAACGTCGGCTGGCAAACGTCGGCTGGCAAACGTCGGCTGGCAAACGTCGGCTGGCAAACGTCGGCTGGCAAACGTCGGCTGGCAAACGTCGGCTGGCAAACGTCGGCTGGCAAACGTCGGCTGGCAAACGTCGGCTGGCAAACGTCGGCTGGCAAACGTCGGCTGGCAAACGTCGGCTGGCAAACGTCGGCTGGCAAACGTCGGCTGGAAAACGTCGGCTGGCAAACGTCGGCTGGCAAACGTCGGCTGGCAAACGTCGGCTGGCAAACGTCGGCTGGCAAACGTCGGCTGGCAAACGTCGGCTGGCAAACGTCGGCTGGCAAACGTCGGCTGGCAAACGTCGGCTGGCAAACGTCGGCTGGCAAACGTCGGCTGGCAAACGTCGGCTGGCAAACGTCGGCTGGCAAACGTCGGCTGGCAAGCGTCCTGCAGGCAAACTTCGCTATCCCGGCCAGGATGAAGGATGAAAGCAGAGCAGATTTTGTTCACATCCTTGACAAAATGCTAGAGAAGAATTAGCTACATCGATTAGAGGACATTCTTTTTTTTCATTTTTCTCCGAAAAGGAGATCGATAAATACTACGACAAAAAAGGAACTTATCGCAATCTCATTGAGCTCGAATCTGGACTTTTTCCTGCAGGCTTCTTTCCAAGAAAACAACGTCACCGAAAATGGAATCGCCGATGTGATCGCACAAAGCAGAAAGCACACCCAGAAATCATTACCCGATGCGCAACCCCTCGCTGCAAGTGCCGACACTTTCATCCATCTATTCGTATCCAAGGACTACTAAAGTAGAAGGATGTAACACTCCAAATCTATGAAAAATGTTTTGAAGGCCACTTTTCGTCAAAAAATACACTACGGAGACAGGACATTTTTCATTTTTCAGCCCAAAAATTGTTATTGCTTTCTATAGGAGGCAGACCCAATGTTCATCTTTTGATATGTTGTCCCTTTTTGTAGGTCTATCGATATTCATAAAGTTTTTCGTTTTGAAAATTAGGATTCTATGTTACTTTCTCATTTTGAGCTGAGGCACGGCTCAGTTCATTGCTTTTTAAATCTATTTTGTCATTCTTAGCTGATTGTGTAACAATATTTGTAACAGAATTGATAAAATAGACTCATAAAACCAAGGATTCGAGCTGTGCCATGCATTTTTATGATTTTTAGGTACATGTAACTAACATATAATATAATTTTCTAAATAAAGCAATAAGAAAGGCACAGCATATCAAAAGATAAACATTGGGTCTGCCTCCTATTAAAAGCAATAACAATTTTTGTGCTGAAACATGAAAACCTCCCACGAGCGTATCTCCGTGGTGTATTTTTCAGCGAAAAGTGGCCTTCAAAACATTTTCCAAACCTTTTGCGAACTCGAGTAAGGATGCTTCCTATGCTTCTTTTTGGTTGTTAAAAGCGAACTAATGCACTCCATATTGTTGTTGACTATATGTAAATTTAACTCCAATTCTGAAATAGACATCTCTAATAACGTCCCTGATTCTAGACGAACCAAACCCTCATGGTAGCTTGTATCATCATCCTAGTCACATCACATCTTCATTAGGTGACAGCAGACCCCGCACGAATGCCTAAACAGAACAGCTCTGATTGATTTACGAGAAGAAGCTTCTTCGGCATTCGCCTGGCTAGAAAATTAATTGCAAGAGAGTCTTGGGAAATCAAGCTACTAATTTTGGAGCTGCATAGTCACGGAAAAGTCGATAATTTTTTGTTTTCCGACGACGACAGCTCTGCACGCAACTCTGGTTGGTCGATGCCTGGCTTTTCAAGCACCCAAGTTCAAGCGCTTAGCACTCACTGCGGCGCTTACTGCCTTGAAGCCTTTGTCATCCGTCATTAACAACAGGAACACAAAGCCATTTTTTGTCGAACTACCATGGAAAATACACCTGAACTTTTTTTGCTGTGCCGAAACGAAGCTGGGCAGCACACGAAATTCCAGAGCACGGGCTAAAGTTTTGCTGCGCACCTTCTCAAATAAGAATCAAGTCGCCAGCTCTCCGGACGATTGAGACGTTCAATAATTCTGTCAGAAGGTCAGTTTTTTTCCATAAGCGCTATAGTGTATTCAATATACAACTGTTCGCCAAACAGCACTGCGCCTCAGTGCAGTCTTGCCAAGCTTCCAAATTTCATCAGCACATCGACCACATGTGTCCGCATCAACTCTGACTTTGTTGGTTACTGGCCTTCACATAGGTGGAGCTTCTGGACCTTCAACAGGTGGCACCAGGTGACTATGGACTAGGGGTGTTCGGGGTTCGGGGTTCGGGGTCGGGTCGGGTTTCCGGTCGGGTTTTGGTACCGGGTTCGGGGTCGATCGGGTCGGGTGTTCGGGTTCGGGTTTTCAGGTCGGGGTTAGGTGTTCGGGTTCGAGTTTTCGAGGTTTTCGGGTTTAAAGGAAAAAACTTTAGCTATTTTAAAATAAATTTCTCCTAATGTCGTTATGCAACGCTTTTTAAGTATTAAAAGGCGAATATTTAAACTTTGAAAAACGATTTAATGCTTGTATTAAAGTTCGAACCTACATGTATGCTATGCAATTGTTATAAATTATTATAGTAGTAAATAAAAGCCATTGTTTGTTTTTTTCGCGGTAGATTCAAAAGTTTTAAATAAAAAATTAAAGGGTGTTCAACCTTTATTTTCCAATTCTTCATTAAGCTACACTCGAATGTTGCGCTAACAATGACAACTTGAAGCCAAGTTGGTAAACATTTGGATAAGTAGATGTTAAACTCAATGCTAAGATCTTAAGAATGAGGAGTCAAATTATAGGGAGAAGACGAGTGAAGACTTGAGATTGCCAGCTGATGACTAGAAATAGGAGTTAAGGAGCAAGGAGATGAGAATTCTCGTGCAAATGAGAACGAGAAGTAGACTACTAGAGGTACCTCAGGACGAGTAAATCCCTTCAGTCGTCAATCTTGGAAAAAAGATCATCACAGAAAGCCTGAGATTAAGCGTTCACCCTTCAGGGAATGTTCGGGTTCGGGTCGGGTCGGTTTCAGTCCGGGTCGGGTTTCGGGTTGGGTGTCCTTTTGGGTAAACCCTGAACCCGTAAAAATGGAAACACGAACAACCCTACTATTGACACCCTGATTCATATTTTTCTAGTTTCGCTCACCAAGCCTCGACAGTGAGCAAACCTCAACTGCTGGACATCCAAAGCTAGTCTCTTGAGCATTTCGTCATCACCCTGACGCCGTCGGCCTTTTTAACCGATGGCACCAGGGGAATCTGAGAGGAAAATCCAACCTGCTGGCAGAATCGTTGAAAATCTCGACAGTCTGGAGGGTTGGCGACTAGATTCCTGTTTTGAGAAGTTGCAGAGAAAAGAAAAAAGTTAGCCCGTTTTCAGAAATTCCGTGTGCTTGCGTTGCTCCATTCCGGCGCAACAGAGGAAATTGTCTACTGTTTTAAGTGGCTCTGGATCAACGTTTCTACCGTTGATACTTCTACTGGTAAAGACTACACAAAAAAGATAACAATATATTTTAAGAATAAAATTAATCGCTACGTGGGGGTGAAGGTGCAAAACGATTATATCTATAAGACATTCAAATAAGTAGGTGGACTTGAGTGTACACGCACTCGTAATAAGAAAAAAGTAGGGGTGGAGTGCGCGGCTGAAGAGAGGCGAGATTGAAGAGCCAATCAGAGGGCAGCGAGGGAAAGAGAAATAAGAAGAACAGCCCTAAACTATACGGTGAAAGAGAAAAACCGATAAACAGAGGCAAGGCCTGATGAACTGAAGGGATGGTCGAATAACCGCTTCGTACTTAGCCAGCGTATAAATAAAAAATTCTAACAGTTATCTGTTAAACACATTTACAGTAAGTTTAGTTAAGTTAAAGATTGTTTTCAGCTCTTCACCGAAAGTTTAAGTATAGTTATAGTTAGATATAGTTATAGTGGTATGTATTACAAGTAAAACTGCAGAAAGTCTTGCATAACATGGCAACATGGCGTCCGATTGATGCGATTTTTCAGCTTTGACAGCAGATCATACCACATCTCCATACCCAGGTGCTATCGGGATGCTGGGATCGTCGAGTCGACCTCGCG
This sequence comes from Macrostomum lignano, assembly GCA_002269645.1. Classification (NCBI taxonomy): domain Eukaryota; kingdom Metazoa; phylum Platyhelminthes; family Macrostomidae; genus Macrostomum; species Macrostomum lignano. Next base: position 41,440 of record NIVC01002018.1, on the reverse strand, counting down.
ACAGTGCTCCCGAAATTCATGGATGCAGCCAACCGAATGAAACCGGAAGAACACCTGCAGAGGTGCGCTAATCACTACCAGAGCCATAGTGGCTGCACTTCTTTGGCTGTTGCTGTTGAAGAAAAACAGACTGAAGGCTACGGCGCTGACCAGCCACTCAAGCGCATTGATCACCATGAGAACGGTGAGTAAGCGAGCGCCAATACTGCCGCCCTGAGAACGGGGACTGCCGCCTACCCGCACTTCCAGCCTCAGCAGGATGCACTCAAGCACGTACACTTGCAGCACGCTCTGTACGATGTCAAACACAATAACCAAACCGGTGCCAATAGCATTGTACAGCGGCTTGTCACTCTGAAACAAGCCCCATAACCGGTTCAGTTCATCTACTACTAGGGCCACAACACAGCACCAGAGCATCAGCCTGTCTGCCGCAGTTCGAGTCTTTGTCTCAACTTTAGCCTCCCCGTCTACCCTGAAGGCGCGCAGCAGCACAACGCAGCATACCGATCCGGCCACGAATAGTACGGCCAGAATGTAGAGTGTCAGGAGGTGCCACGGTTCTCTCTCGCATGTGAACAGTTTCATCATCAAGGAGATGAGGATAGCTGAACCGGCCAACGCCATTCCTAAGAGCAGGCTGTGCAGGTGTTTACGAAGATGGTCTTTGAAATTCATTTCAGCGCCGTTAGTCAGGTAGGGGACACTCTGCTGCAGCTAGTTTAAAATACAGCTCAGCCGCCCAATGTTAGACAAGAAACTGGCAGCCAGTATGGCTCCCATGAGAAAGAATTCAATCAGAAACGGGAACATGATCTCGACTATCATATCAAAGCTCTCGTGAAGTTTCTTCCTCGTTGTTTCATTGGTATCGCAAGCGTGGTTTTCCCCGGCTATCTTGGAAATTTCATAGGAGATGTAAAAGAACCACAATGACACATTGGTAGCCAGTATAATTGTCATGGCTACCCAGGCTCCGTCCAGCTTCCAATTTAGACACATCCGATTGTTTTTAGTAAAGAACCAAGCCTGCAGTAGTATGAATGCAAACAGCAGGACACAGCGCAGCACATCCGCATACGGGAGCATCTCGTATACATTAGGATCAATTGAATTGATAAGCTCGCTAATTGTCTCAGCAATGGCACAGACTACGCCAAGGATGGCAAATATGATGAATATTGAAATAAACATTGTGGTTGGATAGTTGGAAAATTTCTTTGGTAGTTCTTGAAATCGAGGCAAATTTGATAAGTATCCTTTTTTCATTACTTCTTTAAGCAAGAAGACAACTGAGATGATCCCCATCAACAACTGAATGCACTTGATGGCCCAGCAGACCCAAAGGTTTGGGTTGTCCCTGTTGTACCATCGCCAGCTACTTTTGTTGAGCCTACTTTTATTGTGTTTCTCCTGGTAGGTCACCGTGCCTTCGTTAAGTGATGCAACGACCCCGATGACGACAATGACCAGGCCAAGGACGAGGCATTTTAGCTTGCAAATAGGACTGACCTCGACTGGCTGATCTTCAGCTGACTCCGAACTCTCTGAGTCCAGCAGCCTAGCGGTTTCCTGCGAAGATATGAAGAAAACCATTTCTTTTAATTGCGAACGACCACAGAAACTACTTGTAGGATACAGAGATAAAGCTTTGTACTCGTACAGACCATTTTCATCTATCTTTCTCGGGTATTTTATAAGTTCGAGCCAAGTCAGTTGAACACTTACGACTACTCGTAGACTTTTAAAAACGAAAATAGAGAAAAGAAAATAGTAGAAATGAGAGGTGGGGAGATAAAGGATGAGATGAGAGATAGCGTAGGAGAGGAGAGAGGAGGAGAGAAGGGAAAGAAAGGAGAGAAGGGAGAAGGGAGAGATTAGAGATATGTGAGCTAAGAAAAGAGAGAAGCCTTTGAGGGTTCAGATTGCTAATTGTGAAGTTTCGAAGGACCCGACGGCCCGATAGAGAGAGGCTTTGTGGGCCCGTATGTGGATTTTGCTGACCTCTATAGAGCTAAGTTGTACAAAGTCAGTTAGAAACGAGGTGGTTATATAGTTAATTACCTGGTTATTTTCGTAGCTGCTCTGTCGACCAGCTGCTGCCATTTCTATCACTTTTGTTCGCAGATGTTTCTCGGCTGCTGACTATAGGAGACTCTCGTTTTATCAGGGTAACTTGCGCATAAGCTGCTTTATAATGATCTCCCTGTGCCCATAGGGACGGTAAAATAATAATAGAAAAAACAGACGGAGGGTTAACGAAAGTGCATCTGTGACAGCAGTGATATACTCGTATAACAGAGACAAGAAGCCAGTACACGAGCCATTATTCAAGAAAAGCATATCTTAAATAAAAGCCCTGTTGAGTTTAAAAAACGTACGTGTGCAGGAGCTGTACACAATCTGTATGAATAGCTATGCTCAAGCTAGCAGAGGGGACTCAATTTGTCCGAAACTTGTTTTTCGTTTTTCTACTGTACTTTTTGCACGAATGTAGTGAGTGGGCCAAGTGTCTCGCAGCGCTTCTGGGTCTATTTGAAGTACTCTGGGTGCGGTCGAATGTTTGGTATAGCTGACAGACAATTAACTTGATATAGCCGTATGCAGAAAGCACTGTCTATAGCAGGGGTCGGCAAGCTACCGGCCCCCGAGCCGCATGTGGCCTCCAAAGCCTCTCTATCCGGCCCTCGGGTCCTTTGAAACTTCACAATAGCAATCCAGCCCGCTCAAGGTTTTTGTCTTTTCTCAGCTCTTTTCTCTCACCTGTCTCTTCTTATCTCCTCTCCTCTCCTGTCCTCTCCTCTCGCCTGCCCAGTCTACCATTAGAGGAAACAAGGGTAGCTCAGTCTACGCCAACAGATACTAAAAACACATACTGTAGAGTGCCTCGGCAACTGCAAGGAGTCTGCTATCAGCTTACCTGAGTCAAGTTATGACACTGCATTGGAAAGGACAAGGCCCAGCGGGTCTTCAGCAGCTGCAGAATCCGAACTTGAGCTGGCTGCTCGAGTCGAGCAGATTCAGACACTGGCTGTGCAGTGAGAAATTCATTGCTGCACTACAGAATTGGCTTAAGCCAAAGTTTTGCACCAAATTAAGAATCGAGCAGTGTGCATGGCACTAGAGCAGTGAGTATGGTGAAAGCAGATTTGGTGAAGAAGTCAACGGCAATGAGCCCACCAGCTACAGCCCTAAAAGTGACCAATCTTGTTGGCGGATTGCATGGATCTGAGGCTGGATGGAGACAGGGGTGCCCAGCTGCCTCTACGGGAACTGGCTCTCAGCATGGCTCATGTGATCTACCGGCCCGTCTGGCCCCGGGTGCTCATCAAGCGGATGCGGAGTCCCAGAGTCGCTCTGCTACTCTACCCTACTGGAAAACTGATCATCTGCGGTGCCAAGAACCACGCAGACGCCAAAAGGGCTGCCCGTCGCTTCGTGTCTATGCTGCATCGAAAAGTGCCTGGCTCAACTGCTGCCTCATCAAATAATTTGTGTTCGAATTAAAACTATTACTGCTCATGGACAGCTCCCATTTCGTTCCCGAACTTTCATTATTGATGTTGAAATCAATTATTCCAAACGTTGAATGTGAACCAGAAGCCTTTTCTGTTTTAATTTTCAATTTAAAGTTTTGTAAATGTCCTGCTTTTTTCACAGCGGCTTCTTTGTTCTCAGTGGAGCTCGGTCCATGAATCAGTTGCATACCGATAGCATGCGTCTGCTCAATGTAGTTTCTCCGGTGAATAAAAATAAAAGCCAAGTCAAGCTAACTGCTGCAAATAATTCAGTGATTAGTGCAAATTGAAAAAAGGGATAAACTTGCTATTTTTATTTATTTTCCTTGGCAGAAAGCTATGGAACGCTTCTAAAACATCCGAGTGTTTAGCCCATCATCAAAAGTATCGCAAGACGCATGTCAAATCCGAAAATAAACGATTCTACTGTCGCGATAACAAAAATATGTGCATCAAGAAAAGAGAAAAAAGGAAAGTAACAGTTGGAGCAAATAAAGTTTTAACGTTTATTGGATATTGGATAGATCACCCCATTGGGTGCTCCACCATGGAAATGGTAAGAGGCCACCGACAGACAAAAAAGAAGCGAAACATAATGGACAATTCTCTCGAAAAGGTACCACACTGACGAGGTGTTTAAACTTTGCCACTTTTTGCATTTTTCTCATCAAATAAAGAATTTGTTTTTGACCACAGCAGATCATATTCAACAGTATCATTTATTTATATTTATTGTTGACAGTTACAGATGATTGAGGATTACTCAAAATATTTTAAACTTCTAAAGGACCTGTAGAGATCTCCAGAAACAATACAAGTAAACTACTGTAAGTAGTAACATAATAATGCGAAAAACTTGAATGTTATAAAAATTTCAAATTGTCATACTCTACTTTAAGACAGTGAATACAACGTACCACGAAGCATGAGACAAGTTGCAACGATGGTGAAATACATTGCAACATGGTGAAATATGATGAAATAAGTTGAAATCTGATGAAATATGAGTCGCGCTACTAAATATATGCTAAAATTTCGACTATAAATATAAGCGTAAAATCCGAGCTGAAACCTCAGACTCGGAGCAGCCTCAAAAGATCTTGTGGTTAGTTAGAGCAACTAATCGAGGCTATATCTCTGGGAGAGAAGCGTATCAATTGAGAAGCGTTGTTCAAGTCTTCGTTATTTTGATTAATTGAGAGCGATTTTATTGCCGGCCAGCCGTTGTTGATCCACTGACTTTACTGAGACTATTAGATGCCTCCCATTTTCCTAAGGGATTGGATAGGATCTGCGGACCGATTCCGATACCCTTAGAGGATTACTGACTGTTGATTTGGATTATCCTAGATTAACCGATAGGAGAACACGACTCCGATTCCGTTAGATCTAGAAGAAGACGCCCCCTTTGGAGGACCTCGCGTTAGAATTTTGAGTTCATTAGGGCGCACTGTTGATATTGATTTGCCACTCGAGGAGATATTTCGACGTCGACTTCACTGTTCTGCTCTCACTCTCGGCCGACTTTGGACTTCGAAGACTTCAAGAAGATTCCTCCGGAGAAGAAGAAGATTGGTAGAAGCGAACTCTATAAACGCGCGCCACAAGGAAGAAACAAGGAACGAGCTCGGAGAACCTGCCCGACACAGAAGAAGAGCCCGCCACAGTAAGTGAACACGTTAAATTTGTTCCCAGGCTAAAGTGTCTGGAAGTGGGAGTTTTCGGGAGACTGATCACCTCCCGAAACAACTCTTCAGACCTAAAAAATGTGATTACAGCTGTCAAAAACAAATGAGAAATAGTCTAAAGCTAGCTATATAAATGTGTACTTACGAATTGAAATGCGCAAATAAAACTACCAATAATTAAGCACAAAAGGTCATGTACGGTAGGCCACGTAGTGATATCCTCAAAGGCATTTTGTAAGCCTTTCGATTAGATCAAATCAATAACAGTAAAAGTGTGATTACGAAATGACTACACACTAGACAAAAGCATAGCAGTAAAATTTTAATTAATCAACCTAACATTTTAGTCATAGTTATATCTCGTACCGAAAACTATACGAGCATTTGTTGGCTGCTCGTATCAGGTGCCTCTTACAGGAGCAATTTTAATCGACGAGCCGACGTAGCGAAAGAGTCCAGAACCTCCGTCGGAGTGGGGCAGTCACTACGATGGCACTGAAGCAGAAGTAGTGATTCCAAGCGCTCTTCACCCATCATGCTGCGACAACTTGAAATGAGTGTTTGCTTCAGCTTAGAGAATACCATCTCTGGCTCGCAGGTTTACACAGGCAGAGTGTCATAGATAGACAGTAGGCGATAAATGATAGGAAACTTCACGTTCCTGCAGGCTCGCAAAGATAGTACCGCAGTGCCTGGACGCTCTTCAGAAGCCGCTGTTGACCACTGCTGACGCCACAGCAGGTACTCTTGCTTAAGCACAGCAAACGGATCTGCTAACAAACTGCTGTACTTCTTTGCTGCTTCCTGGACAAGAGCTAGTTGCGCGTCTAATTTTGTGTCATTAAAATTTGCTGGCAGAAGACAGCCTAGATTAAAGGCACGCTGCTGTGGGACTCCAAACCGCAGCTTGATGTCGTCTTTAATAACATCTACCGCCGGAAAATACACAGCAGTTCTGTAGTAGTCTTCTACACTACTAACAACAACCTGCGACTGCATCTGCTTCACGTGCGCATTCTGAAACGAGCCACAGGGCGTCCCTGTCGAGGTATTTTCTGATCTATGTCAAGCTTGGGTGCGAGAGCCCGCGCCTCTCTAATTAAATCGTGAAGCTGCTTCACACTTCGCTGAACCTTCAGCAATGACAGTACTTCATTTACCTCATGGACGGACTCGACAAGCTCACTGTCTGCAGCTTGAAGCCTTCGAGACACAGGCAGAAGCAATCCAGCAAGATTTTCCAGGACTATCATACCGACGATAAAATCAAAGTTGTGAACAGCAGCATGCAAAGTTTTTGCCGATCGAGCTGCCCCCGATCCACGCCAGGTCTTCATTTCTTCCAGAGCATCTACAACATGACTGAAAAGCTGACGAAACGTAACAACTGCAGTGTGACGCTCCAAAAATCGCGTCTCGCACAGGCTCGCAAGCTGGCGCTTTGATCCGACAGTCTCATCTGACTCTTGGATTATCTGCTTTGAGTAGGAAAGTTCTTTTCCCACTGGACCGAAATGCAGCTACAACTTCTTGAATCACGCCTAGCGAGTTTCTGACAGTCGGAATTTTAACGGCACGTACTGCGCTCAGATTTAGCCAATGAGCCAAGCAGTAGAAGTAATCGGTCTGAGGAGCTTGTCTCTGGATGTGTGCTGTGACTCCAACCCTCTCACTGGCCATCGCAGAGGCGTCATCATAGCACTGAGCCACGCATCGCGTAAGGTCAAGTCCAATCGCCTCCAGCCGACGAAAAATTGCAGCGGCAATCTTCTCACCACTAAGCCGAACATCTTCCCATGAGTCGGTGCTGCCAATGTCAGACACAAGCTCTAGCATTGACACAGGGTCCTCATTCTGCTGCACAGGGCCATCAGCGGCGACGAACAGGTAGCGGGCAACGATCACAAGCTGCTCTCTCTTCTGAAAATCCATGGTCTCATCAACTATCATAGCCCAGCATTCAGCATTCTGAACTCGCAGGATGAATGGATGATCTCTCTCAGCAACTTCAAGGCTACATCGAGGACTTCATTTTGGATCTGTGGAGAAAGATAAGAAGCATTGGCAGCTGCGTGACTCACATGGTTTACAAGAGCAGCATCCCCACCTCGAGCTCGGTAACGCAACAGCGCGCGAAAGTTCCCATCGTTCATTTCAGGCTTGCAACAATCTAACAGAAGTGGCTGATTCTCCCCGCGATGACCTCGGAGAGCGATGTTCTGTCGAGCACATGTCAGGATGAAGTCAATAATTGGTATTAGACCTGCGTGATTTTTTGTGATCTCCTGCTGCCTTGCGGTCAAAAGCTGCGAACGGATGTCCTGGTCTTTTTCTCCATTGTGAACGCGCCTGTCATACTCCTTCATTTTTTCATAGTTTGCAATATGGTATGCGCTTTTTTCATGCAGTGAGAGTACACCTTGTTTTCCTGTTGAATCATCAAACCTCTCTAGAGGCATCAAAACAGGTGCACGAGCTTTCTGTCCACAACCGTTGCTGCGGCCACCAACTCCAGTGCCCAAGGAAAAAGGAACACAAGGTGTACAGAATGCACCTTCTAATTCAGAAATTTTGCTCACCGACAACCACGGAAAGCGCTCAAGGTGTACAGGAAGCAGCTTTCTTTTACGTGAACGCCCTTGAACATGGTGAAGAGAAAATGGGTAATCCTCTTTGTTGTGTATTGAACGCGTAGGTTTGGTTGTTAGAAAAAAACTTAGTGAGTCTCGCCGGACCACGGCCTGTATTTATACATTAACATGCACGCTGTGAGAAAAATTGGATGTTAGATTATTGCGTAACTCCAGTGCTGCCAAAAATAACTTCGTTCCTCACTTGAAAGGACCTCCGACTTCTGCACCGCAAGGCCGATATCTCTCACAGCAGATGCTGAATGACAGCTTGATGACAAGAGTGAGCATGTAGAAGTAGAACCGGCGGCTTGGTGGGCGCCGTCACCGGACGAATGGGCGCCATCACCGGCAGAATGGGCGCCGTCACCAGCGCCAGACGCAAGACCAGAGTCAGAAGTTTTGCTGACAACCTTTAAAATGGATGTTAGCTTTTGGCAGCCTGATGCACAGGCTGTTAGAAGCTTTGCTTTCTTTAGACGACGATTTAAGCCCGGAACTTTTTCTCTTGTTTCGAGAAGATTAGATTTGATTAGAAGGGCGTTTGATTATTTTATATTAGTCTCCATAAAAATGTTTGCCTTAATTTTTCGCCTTGCGAATTACTAATTCAGATGGGACTCGTGCTTGTCCCTAAAATGTCTAGAAAAAACACAGTAAAGCCACAGTAAAGTAGTAAAGACACAAAGACACAGTAAAGTTTGTCTGTCTGTCTGTAGAAAACCAAGAGCTTAAGACTTAAGAGCGAGTAACAGAGTTTAACTCACATGCCGCCCAAGATGCTACTGATGTACTTTCTTGGCACGCGCGTGGCACGCCCCTCTCCTTCTAAAGTGCGTTTCTCGTCCCCTCCCCTTATAGTTCTAACCCTGCCAGGGTTAGCTTGAGCCCCCTCCTGCGTGGGCCCTAGGTCAAGGTTTGGGGGCTAGATCCTCACCCGTGGTCTTGGGCGCTATCCCTCTGCCCCGGCCCTTGTGCAAAGCGCTGAGCTCCCCCGTCAACTTAGTGACGACCAAGACTCGCTGATGGGAGGGGGCGCCGCAAAGTTTTGTCAGCCGATTGGAGGGGGGGGGCCGCGGCCCGTCTTGCCCCCCCCCCGGCTAGGGCCCTGAATACAAGCCAAAAACGCATTGTTTAGCCGTCCCCCAAGGGCCCATTGCATAGAGATAGGATCCCTCTCCGCAGTGTATTTTTCCTATCCTTTTTGCCGCCTATCTCGCCAGTGCATATGCGGCAGTATCATGATTCGCCCTACTACTACTGTTGTTAAACTGGGACTGAACGGAATTCAGGTTTTACACTGCAGTGTAGCCGGTCTTTTGTTGTTAAAACTGAACTTTTTCGAAACCAACACTCCCAATTGTTGTTGACTGTATGTAAATTTAACCTCGATTCTGACACTGACACCTACTCGGGTCCATGAGAAATACCCGCAGACTAATTGCCCGTCCAGATTTGCTTACCGAGAATTGCCCGCTACACTTTTCGCTTGACTTTTAGCCCCCTACACGCAATCTTTGCGCCCTTAAGCTTGACTTTTCGCCCCCTACACGCAATCTTTGCGCCCTTAAGCTTGACTTTTCGCCCCCTACACGCATTCTTTGCGCCCCTTAGCTTAAAATTGGAGCTCCTTATACTCGTGCTGGCGCCAGCGTGGGAGAGAGATAATCAGAACCAAACCCTGCTGAACTATACAGTAAAAGAGAAAAACCGATAAACAGAGGCAAGGCTTGATGAACTGAATAGATGGTCGAATAACCACTTCCTACTTAGTCAGCGTAATAAATAAGATGTTCAACTTTCTGGAAAAATCGTAGCAAAAAAATTAAAAATCCAAACCACAGGTAGGAGGAATTCAAGTTAAATGCAAAAAAATTGCCCATAATCGGTTTTTTGTTCATGGGATAGAATTTGTACTCCTGATTCTAAAATGACCTCCCATGAAATCCTAACTGATTGGGTTCGCGAGAAATGCTCATAATTAAGTTTTTACCATAGATATGAGGCAGTCCAACAAGCAAAACTCGCCATTCAAGGATAAGTTGAATGTATTTTGTCCAAAACAGCTCTCACCACTGTGAATTCAATTTGTAGTGTGCAATAGTTCAGGCACTATTTCAAAATATATATTTTAATTTAAACAGTGAATCAGCAAATTAATAATTATTATCATTATTTACCTATAGAATTTTTAAGATAATGGCTAATCTTTCTAAGTCTAAACCAAAACAGAAAACTGTAATGCAATAGATATTGAGCTGTAAATTCAAATAGATTGTCATTGAGCATTTTTAGTTTTACAAGCAATTACAAATGACAGCTATTATATTGTACCGTGGCCTGTAGAAGCTGTTGTCCCATCGCTGGGTCATCACTCCGGCGCTTAAAGTTTTGCCATACTTTACTGAAATCATGGTGAGCACTTTCACCAGCCTGCTCAGAAAATGTGCCCAGGCCTTTGCCATACAGTCTGCAAAACTCGACCACATGGACGAACACGCAGTGAACTTTTGGTGTCACTCTAATAGGTAGCTTGCAGTAGGACTCGAAACTGCTGAATCAGCTGTTCATATTCAGGCTGTAGCTTCTCCCCAAAGCAAGCGTGTACCACTTCACGGAAGCATCGAAGGGCTTCACCAAACTGCTTCAGCTGCTCAGGCAGGATGCTCGTCAGTTCATCAGCTAGTTGCAGGATTGCGTGGCACTGGTTGCCCTCGAATGATCCTCCGCGATAGTCAGCGCGCCCGATGTTATGGCTTGCAGCCCAGCTGAGTACATGACCTCCGTCAGCTTCAAGCGAGTCGACGATCTTGTTAACAACTCCAATGAGAAGATGCAGTTCAGGTGGGGGCAGCTTGTTGAGTATCGGCTCATCTTCTCCACCAGACAAAAGGGGTTTGTTAACACAGCTTTTAAAAAGCTTGGCCGATCGCAACTCATTGCCTGCTTCGGAAAAGGCAGCTGCATTCTTTGTTACACTGCCAAATGTGCGCGTCAGACCATCCGCAGCGAATGGAGCCTTTGCCTCGCACCATGTACATGGGTACATTGCCGCGTGATTCTGCAAGCCAATCACTATGTTGGCAAGCTTGAGATCACAAGCAACAGTAAACGAAATCGCCTGTAGATTCAGAGAGTCCAGTAGTAGTTTTACGTTGAGATAAGTCTCACTAACATCAGGAGCAATAGCGATGATCATTAATTTTTTAACACCAGAGTTGAGAAACTGGCGGCTGCAGGCTAACTTCTTTACTGGCGATGCTGCAGGCTCAGACTCACCGGTCACAGTCAGCACAACTTTCAGAGAGCCTCCTCCACCATCAATTCCAATCTTGACAAAGCTGTTCTCGATGCCACGCTCGGTGCAAATATGATTTAGCAAACCTTGAAGATCGGAGCAGATCACGGCTGGCCTTGGTCCCGAAACCTCCTGAGTCTGTCCAGATGAACGTATGAATGGCAGCTGAACTAACGTGAAGAAGCTTGTTAGGCAGCGGCCTCTCTTCTACAGCTCTTCACGAAGGTTAGGCTCGATCACATGCCGGCCTGCACCTAACCTAAGAATGCTGGCCAGCTTTAGAGTCTGCTTGCTGCTTAAACTAAGGCCGACTTTCAAAGCCGAAATTGTTTCGTGGCTTATATATCCTTTCCTAGAAACACTTGTTATAGGTTCAGCGGCTGAGCTAGAAGCTACCTTGACTCGAAGAGGTTTACCAGCAGTTTGACTTAGTACAATACCACCTGCTGCAGCCTCATTACACTCCTTGATGACTGAGCTAGCCAGCTGGTGCTTGGTAAGAGGAGATATTTTGTCTCGCAAATTCTTTAATTTGGTTGTTTTATTGCAGCGATGCTCCAGGCCGGGTCCGATCCGTGACATGCAATGCGAGCAGAGTTTTTGAATCGCAGTAGCCTCTGCTACAGCAGGACGACCTCGGCCTGCTGGTGGACCTGTGGCCAAGTATTTGGTGTCTGGCACTGCACTGCTGCTCCTGTGTGAGCTGGCCAAGCTACACAGCTCACAGTTGCAGTCAGGGTTGCCACGAGTTGAAGGCGGCAGAGAATGAAGGTCGGTAACTATCTGGTCATACGCCAGTAGGACTGGAATAGGTCGCGAATCTGGGCAGGACAAAGACGAAAGCTTCCTTCTGCAGCCGTCACATATGCCAGATGGAAAATATTGTCTTTCTACCTTGAAGCCTTCGTACACTGTAGATTGAATTAGTTCAATCTGATGCTCCGTCAAAGGGCGATGCGCTCTTCGAAGACACATGGCACACAGTGCCTGGAGATTTTCTTCGTGGTTTCTTTTCTTTGGCATTGTAGTTGATGAGTAAAAACAAGAAATTTGTTTGGACAGTTGATCAATTGAAACAAAATATTCTAAAATGCTCTAAATACTCATTTACATCACCATAAATTGAGCAACTGCTCATGATTTAGGTATAAAGGGATCGATAAAAAATAATGTGCAAATCGTGTGAGTGTGATCACAAGCAAAATTTTGCCTTTTGCCGTTTAATGGTGGCGGGTTGAATGTACATATTTTTATCGATTATACGTCAGGTGATTTTATTGCATATTTCATGATCGTGGTGGTAAATAGACTTAGAAGACTGTACAATACTTGTTATCTTCTCTAATTTAGAGAATCAAACTTATTTATATAGAAGAGGCCAATTCTTTACGCTAAGAATGTACAGCATAGCATCAGTTGCAACATCGCACACTTAACAAAGTCGCCTGGAGTTTTTTGTTTTGTTTTACCCTACAAAAAGGATGATTAAACATACATGCACTCAATACAAATTGAATTCACAGTGGTGAGAACTGTTTTGGACAAAATACATTCAACTTTTCCTTGAATGGCGAGTTTTGCTTGTTGGACTGCCTCATATCTATGGTAAAAACTTAATTATGAGCATATCTTGCGAACCCAATCAGTTAGGATTTCATGGGAGGTCATTTTAGAATCAGGGGTACAAATTCTATCCCATGAGCAAAAGACCGATTATGGGCAATCCTTTTTGCATTTAACTTGAATTCCTCCTACCTGTGAAACAGTTATCCGATAAACACATTTACAGGACGTTTAGTTTAGTTAAAAGGTTGTCTCCGGGATAATATCGAAACCGCAGAAAGTTGTGCATAATGTGACAGAATTGCGTCGAGTTACGGCAGATCATACCACAGCTCCATACCGAGGTGTTATGCTCGGGAAGTCGATCGGGATGCTGGGCGGTACTGGCCTTCTCGGCTCGTTGACCTCGCGACAGTGCTTCCGAAATTCATGGATGCAGCCAACCGAATGAAACCGGAAGAACACCTGCAGAGGTGCGCTAATCACTACCAGAGCCATAGTGGCTGCACTTCTTTGACTGTTGCTGTTGAAGAAAAACAGACTGAAGGCTACGGCGCTGACCAGCCACTCAAGCGCATTGATCACCATGAGAACGGTGAGTAAGCGAGCGCCCCAACTGTGAATGCCGCCAACCTGCACGTTCGTGGACTTAATCCGCCTCAGCAGGATGCACTCGAGCACGTAAACTTGCAGCACGCTCTGTACGATGTCAAACACAATAACCAAACCGGTGCCAATAGCATTGTAGAGTGGCTTGTCACTCTGAAACAAGCCCCATAACCGGTTCAGGTCATTTACTACTACGGCCACAACACAGAACCAGAGCATCAGCCTGTCTGCCGCAGTTCGAGCCTTCGTCTCAACCGTAGCTTCTCCAGCTGCCCTGAAGGCTCGCAGCAGCACAACGCAGCATACCGATCCGGCCACGAATAGTACGGCCAGAATGTAGAGTGTCAGGAGGTGCCACGGTTCTCTTTCGCATGTAAACAGTTTCATCATCAAGGAGATGAGGATAGCTGAACCGGCCAACGCGATGCCTAAGAGCAGGCTGCGCAGGTGTTTACGAAGATGGTATTTGAAATTTCTTAGACTTCGTTGAGCAGCCGACGAGCTGAACAGCTTGTCCCGAATAGCGTCGTTAGTCAGATAGGGGACACTCTGCTGCAGCTGTTTTAAAATACAGCTCAGCCGCCCAATGTTAGACAAGAAACTGGCAGCCAGTATGGCTCCCATGAGAAAGAATTCAATCAGAAACGGGAACATGATCTCGACTATCATATCAAAGCTCTCGTGAAGTTTCTTCCTCGTTGTTTCATTGGTATGGCAAGTGTGGTTTTCCCCGGCTATCTTGGAAATTTCATAGGAGATGTAGAAGAACCACAATGACACATTGGTAGCCAGTATAATTGTCATGGCTACCCAGGCTCCGTCCAGCTTCCAATTCAGACACATCCGATTGTTTTTAGTAAAGAACCAAGCCTGCAGTAGTATGAATGCAAACAGCAGGACACAGCGCAGCACATCCGCGTACGGCAGCATCTCGTATACATTAGGATCAATTGCCTCGATGAGGTCGCTAATTGTCTCAGCAATGGCACAGACTATGCCAAGGATGGCAAATATGATGAATATTGAAATAAACATTTTGGTTGGATAGTTGGAAAAGTTCTCTGGCAGTTCTTGAAATCGACGCAAATTTCCCAGCAAATATCGTAACTGCGGTAGAGCCGGGTTTTGATAAATAGCATTGGTAATTCTGCCTTCTTGCATTACTCTTTTGTTCAGGAAGACCATTGAGGCAATGCCCATCAACAATTGAATGCACTTGATAACCCAGCAGACCCACAAGTTTGGGTTGTCTCTCTGGTGCCATGGCCAGTTACTTTTGTTGAGCGGGATTTCGTGCTTCTCCTGGTAGGTCGCGGCGCCTTCGTTCAGCGAGGCAACGACCCCGATGGCAACGATAACCAGACCAAGGACGAGGCATTTTAGCTTGCAAATGGGACTGGCCTCAATTGGCTGGCCATCAGCTGACTCCGAACTCGCGGGGTCCAGCAGACTAGCGGTTTCCTGCGAAGCGTATTGAATAAAAATCGTCTATTCTAAATGCGAGTGTAGGACACATGGATAAAGTTCTGTACAGACTGCTTTCATCCATATTCCCATATTTCCTAGTTGTTCAATTAGTTCAAACCTACGAAAGCACAAGCCTGGCGTGCTGCAGTCAAGATCAGCCCTATGTTCAGCTCCGCAGCGCCTGACGCCCTCAAGATCAAGCTTTTCCGCGCCACAGTCGAACCGATCCTGCTCTACGGACTGGAAGCCGTACCGGTGACCACCACCCGAGAAAACGCGCTAAACGGCATCTACCGGGCGCTTCTCCGCTACACACTCGGCATCCGATTCCCCGAGACCATCTCGAACCGCGATCTCGACCGGCGCAACGGCCTTCCGCCTCTCAGCGTTATCCTGCGGTGGCTACGACAAACCCTCGCCGGCCACGTTCTGCGACGGCACGGTCGCGGTGAAGTGAACCCTCTCGCGATGGCGTTGCTTCACCCACCGTGAGAACGGCTTCGAGGCGCCCAAGGCCGTGCTGCCACGCTGATCCAGGCTCTGACTGACGACCTCAGAGACCTTTGACCTGACCCCGAGTAACACTGCTCTCTGCCCCTCTGAGCTGTTTCGCGAACGCGTGCGCGCTAGGAGTCTGTAACCCTATGCGTCTTTTCTATTCTATTCTATAGTTCAAACCTATCCAGATTGACGCTTCTTTCTGTCTTCATGTTGAACGCTTGGACATTTAAGAAACTTTCTGCTGTAGGGGTCGCCAAACTTAGCTTACCTCAAAGACCAGATAGAGAGCCGCGTGCATAGCGTATGACTGCAAGCCAAAGGAGTGGAGAGAGGAGAGGGAATTGAAAAGAGAGAAGACAGAGAGAAGAAAGGAGGGGCGAGGGAATTTAGGAGAAGAGAGGGGAAGATTAGAGGAGAGAGGAGAGAATGGAGAGGAGAGAATGGAGAGGAGAAAGGAGAGGAAGGAAAAGAGGAGAGGAGAAGGAGAGGAGGGGGAGTGAGGAGATAAGAGAAATGAGAGGAGAGAGGGATAAAAGGTGAGAAAAGAAAAGATAAAGGATATTAGAGAGAAGGAAGCTGACAACAGACACAAACCTTAAGCAGACCGGATTGCTAATTGTAAAGTTACAAAGGACCCAAGGGCCGGATAGAGAGGCTTTGCGGACCGCATTTGGTACAGCTAGCAAGGATGTGCCGAGTCAGTCAGAAAAGAGGTGGTTGTAGCTAATTACCTGGTCACTTTCGTGGCTGCTCTGTCGATTACATGCGGCCATTTCTATCCAGCTTTCGTTCGCAGAGTTGCTCGGCTGCTGACTATAAGCCCGACTTCTCGTTTTATCAGATACTTGCGTATAAGCTGCATGATTTATAATGCTCGTGCTTGTGCCGATAGAGACGGTACAACAGTAATGAGAAAACAGAAACGGAGGTTTAACGAAGGCACAGAAATATAGAACAGACAGGCCTGTACACGAGGTTTACTATTTGAGAGAACATTATCATGAGTTAGCCTTAACAAAAGCCCGTTTGAGTGCAGAAACGCATTTGTGCAAGAGCTGTACACAATCTGTACGAATAGCCATGCGCAACCTAGCAGAGGAGGCTCCAATTAGTCCGCTATACGTGTTTGTTGCTTTATTTTTTACTGTTTTGCAACACCGCAGATAGCCAAGTGCCTCCCGCAAGTTTCCAGCTCCTTCATGGCTGTCGATGATAAGTGAGCGAGATCTAGCGATCCTGCAATCTAAAATGTTAACATCTAATGCTGGTTGTAGGGAACATATTCTAGGAAGGGTACCGCCTACTTCAGCACTCGAAATAGACTTATCAGACTGGTTTTTAACAAACTAAGTCACGGTAAATACATGTAAGTTTATTGTGACTTCTACGCACAGAGCATAGATTTCGTCTGCATTGCCCCGCCCGCCCCCCTCGGGCAAACCTCGGCAGGAAAAAGCTTGCAATCGGCGGGAATTCGCTTGATTAAATTATTGGACAGTGAAAACGAGGTGAATCAGGGCAGTGTGAATATTACCATTCTTTGAATTCATAGCGTACATGTATGTTACTCTGTTGTGGATAGCTGCGTAGTCCACGCTGTATGGCACTAATTATGTGGCCGTACAGTATGAATGTCGATATGGTATTGAAGAGGAATTGTGCCTACAAATGGCTTAAGGGTACCTGCACGCATACAACTTTTTTTATTAAAAGTATACTTGCTTCAAGAAGGAAGAAAACAAAATTTCAGCTACATGTGTTGCCACTTGTTGAGTATTTTCAACTATGGGGTTTATGAAAATATAAAAGGATATACATGTAGCTCGTAATATGGAGATAAATCTTTCATAGCCATATAAAATATCACATGGTAACATGGTAACATGTCTGTCTGTCTGTCTGTCTGTCTGTCTGTCTGTCTGTCTGTCTGTCTGTCTGTCTGTCTGTCTGTCTGTCTGTCTGTCTGTCTGTCTGTCTGTCTGTCTGTCTGTCTGTCTGTCTGTCTGTCTGTCTGTCTGTCTGTCTGTCTGTCTGTTTGTCAGTCTGTCTGTCTGTTTGTCAGTCTGTCTGTCTGTCTGTCTGTCTGTCGGTCTGTCTGTCTGTCTGTCTGTCTGTCTGTCTGTCTGTCTGTCTGTCTGTCTGTCTGTCTGTCTGTCTGTCTGTCTGTCTGTCTGTCTGTCTGTCTGTCTGTCTGTCTGTCTGTCTGTCTGTCTGTCTGTGTCTGCCTGTTTTTTTGATAACTTTTTTGATGAAAAATTCGATTTGGAAGTGGGTCTTATATTCGGAAAACGTTTTTTAATGCTTCTAATGGGCGCTCCGTTTTATTACCTAATTGTTCAGTTCAACCATTTAGGCCTCTCCTTGCCAATGTACATGTGATGAGGACTCACTTTTTTCCAAATCCCACGCTAGCACATGGGCTCTAAACTTACTAGCCTACTAACAGTGGGCAATGGGCATTTTTAATTTTTATCCTTTTTCTGCGAATAGTCATAGAATCTATACTAGATATAATGTTTGGTCATACTAGTAGTCATAATAACATAGGCGCAGCTTTTTGGGTCATAATTAATCGCTTTCGAAGCTGGTCTGACAGCCACCTGCGTCTTACTCAGTGTTGAGGCGGGCGCCAGATGGTCTGAGAGGAAGCGAGCGGTAGCTTTTTTGTCATCATTTTGACAGGCCATCAAGATTTATGAAGTCAGAGCCTATTGTTCGTGTTCACTCCAGCGTGTGACAGCTTTGACAGCTATGCGTTTTACCCCTAAAAGTACTTTGGGATTAACGATTAGTGATTTCTCTTCATTATCTTCACTTTCTTTTTAATAAGAGCTTTCTAATGTATATTTTTTCATTAATTTCTGTCAATCCTACGCGAAAAGTTATAAATCATTTTGTTGCGATTTTGATTGATTTATGGCCGCACCTGTCATCTTTTTACGACTCTGTGGGAACTGATAGGATCTTCCGGTCACGTGATTCTGGGTAGCAACAAGCTTAGCCAATCAGAAAATTCGGCGCTCATTTTAACAAATCGGCTCAGCCAATCAGAATTGACGTGTTATATTATAACAAACTGCGGTCCAGTTGGCGGCTATTTGAACCGGTGTTTTTGGCCCGCTTGGACCAAATCTCTTCTGGGATCTCGGCCTAACTTAGACCTCCTGGAGCTCGACCGTCGTCTCTTGATCCCCGGAGCTCGACCGTCGTCTCTTGATCCCCGGATCACGACTCCCCCCATCATCATCAAGGACGAATCCCCCGGTCGTCAGCAGCAAACATCAAGATTAACAACATCACCTGCTAGCTATCTGCGAAAATTGTGACATCAGCATCATCCCGGGTCTACAGCTGCGAAGCACTAAGCCGATTCGGTCACTGTGGATTACCTGGTCTTCGGCTGTTGAGTTGACTTACTTGACTTACTTGACTTGGCTGCAGGGTGGTCCGTAGACACAGCGGGGAGGCGAGGGTCGCCCATTCCGCTAGCCCCTGAAGGCCCGCAGACAGGCAGAGGCGTGGGGCCGGTCAGGGTGGTCTGCCGGTCCGTCCTGCAGCGTGATCTTCCGTTGGGAAGAAATTGGCTCGTCTAGTCGCCCGAAGGAACTGGATGAGCCGTGAGATGCTGTCGGGCTGGCAGACCTCGTCAATGGACGGGCTCGGCCCGAGGTAGCGTAGCCGGTCTCTGTTAAAGAAAGGGCAGTGACAGACAAAGTGCTGAGCATCTTCATTGTCGCACTCGCAAAAGGGGCAAATTTCGCTCTCGAGGTCGCCTCGGAGGAAGCAGTGCCTGGCGAGGTAGCCATGGCCGGTAAGGGTCATGACAGGGGCTCGAATATCCTTCCGATTCTGGTTCAGAAGGATGTTTCTGAGCCTGCGAGACGGGCAAGGAACCGCGGCACGAGATTGCCGGCAGTTTTGGGTGCCCGCCCATCTGTCCCTGTGGAGGGAGTCAGCCCAGTCGTCGATCTGACGATTGATGACTGTCAAGGGCATAGGGACCAGGGGGGCAGGGCCGAAGAAAGAGCCAGAGCCGCCCCTCTTGGCGAGGGTGTCTGCCAGCTCGTTCCCCGGAAACCCTGCGTGCCCTGGGATCCACTTCAGCCTGACAGTATTGCTTCTGGCCAGGAGGTTGAGCTGCCGGGCGCAGTCGGCGACTGTCCGGGAGTTCGTTGTGGTGTGGCAAAGGGCCTGGTAGGCCGCTTGGCTGTCGGAGTGGATGACAATAGTCTTTCCTCTCGTAACCTTGGGGTTCAGCTCTGCAGCGCAAGAGCTGATGGCAAGGACTTCGTTCTGTAAGACTGTGGAGAGTCTACCAGTGTGCTGGGCATGCGTGGCAATTACGCGGCCGTTGATGATGATGCAGACCCCAAAGCCGGCGCGACCGTCTTTGATGGATCCGTCCGTGTAGCAATGGACCTCCTGGAAATTCCAGTGGTCATTGGCAGCATCCCTAGAGGGGATGGTGACCTTGTAGCGCTGAAAGAGGTTGAGAGTGCGGGGTTCGCCGTCAGATAGGACGTGGAGCCCGCCGCTGTCTCTCAAGTCCTTGAGGCAGAGGTCAGCGTGGGGCAGAAGCTTGCGCTTAGCCATGGCCCTATGGGGCTGGATTCGAATGCCAGCGTCAGCTAGACGGCGGGCAGTCTTAGCCGCTTCCCTGCGGACAAAGATGTCCAGCGGAGGAATGTTGAGGAAGGCGTTGAGGCCATCGTAAGGAGCAGACGGAGGGGCGCTCATGATCGTGCGACATGCGCGCCCTTGCGCTCTCCTGAGAGCCTCTAGACAGGTCTTTATCTGCAGGGCGCTAGCCCAGATCAGGCCGCCATACGAGATAGCGGGCCTAACCATTGCAGTGTAGATCCACCAGAGGCGCTTGGGGGTGAGCCCCCAGGTGGTGCCGACAGCCCTGCGCAATTGCGCGAGGACTGCGAAGGCCTTTTTGGCTTTTGTTTGAACGTGGGGTGACCAGTTCAGCCTATGGTCCAGGGTAATACCCAGACATTTAGTCTGCTTGCAGAAGGGGATTTCCCTTCCGTAAAGCGTGAGCGGCCGAATCTGCCACTTGGTCCTGCTGGTGAACATGATCGCTGCGGTCTTAATCTCAGAGAGCCTTAAACCACAGCGGTCCGCCCATTGCTCAGCGGCGTAGATAAAGTTCTGAAGAAGGTCCCTGAGGGTATCAGGGGACGGACCAGATGCCACCGCGGTGACATCGTTCGTATATCCAACTTTCAGAATGGGGTCAGGCCGAACATCCCGGAGGAGCTCATCGATGACCATATTCCAGAGAACTGGAGACAGCACCCCACCTTGCGGGCTACCTTTGCAGACGGGGACCGTCCTCTGGTAGCCCAGCAGACTAGCGGTGGCCGTGCGATGGCTGATCATGTACATGATCCATCTGGTGAGATGTGAGTGCGTTTGCCTCTCACAAAGAGCTCTTCGGAACGCCTCAAAGAGGACGTTATCGAAGGCGCCAATGATGTCCAGGAAGATCCCCAGAGCAAAGCCATTACCAAGCACGGCCTTCTCGAGTTTATCGACCAGGACGTGCAGCGCGCTTTCAGTGGAGCGACCCGCCCGAAAAGCGTGCTGGTTCTCGCTGAGAGGTTTGTTCTTCAGCTCAACAGAGAGAAGGCGCCAAAGCACCAGTCTCTCCATCAGCTTGACCAGGGAGGAGGTCAAGCTGATCGGTCTGAAGGATTTGATAGAATGGTAGTCCGGGCGGCCTGGCTTAGGGATAAAGATCACCTTTGCCTCGATCCATGCCTGTGGGACATAACCAAGCGTGATGCATGCCCGAAGAAGGCTGCAAAGTTTGCGCAGGAAGCCTGGCATTTAACCGCCTTTCTTAGGAGGGCCGGTACAATGCCGTCGGGTCCTGGGGCTTTGAAAGGCTTGAAGGAATTTGCCGCTCTCACGATGCGGTCTTCCGTGATGATAGAGGCAGCCAGCCGTGACCTCCCTCCGAGTGATCCGGAGTGGTCTGGTTAGCTGGCTCGTTGGGGAAAAACGCATTGAGCATTACATCAAGCGTTTCCCCTGGGTTGTCCGTGGACGTACCGTCGGTGCGTTTGACCGAGGAGAGCTTAGACATTTTGTCCAGCGTGAGCGCTTTCACAACTCTGGAGGTGGGGCGTGAGCCCTCTAGCTCCTCACAGTATTGTCGCCATTTTTGAGCCTTTGCATTCCTAACCTGCCTTTTAAACTCATGGATTGCTTCATGATAGGCGGTTTGGTCCGCAGGGCTCTTAGTTTTAGTTGCTCTGCGGTGGAGTCTCTTAGCCCTGCGACGGAGGTTGCCGAGCTCGGGATTCCACCACGGCGCCGATTTTTTCCCTTTATAGGCTTTCAAAGGGCAGGACGCCTCAAAGGCGGCGGTTGGCGTCTCTGTCAAAACAGTCGCGCACTCATCCGCCTCTCGGCACGACGTGATCGTGGATGGTTGGCCAGGAGACCGATGGAATTCCTTCAGGGCGAGCCCGAAGGTTTCCCAATCAGTATTTCTGGCGTTCCGTCTCCACGTAACACGAGTTGCGCTACGCGCGGCCATTAGGTTGAAGGAGATGAACTTGTGATCCGAGAGTGAGGACACTGGAAGCACCCGCCACGCCCCAATACTCTGGTAGAGTCTGGGCGTTGCGAGCGTGGCGTCGATCACCTCCGACCACCGTCCGTTGTCAAAGGTAGGGGTGGACCCAGAGTTGCAGAACTCGAGGGTCGTAGAGGCAACGTAGGCTAGGAGGTCTTCGCCTCTCTGATTAATGCCAGTGCTGCCCCAGTGAGTGTGGTGGGCGTTGATGTCGCCGGCAACCATTAGCTCGTAGTTTTTGGCAGAGCAGAGCTCTACCAGCGTAGCGAGGGCTCTGGGGACGACCGCAGCATCGCCTGGTAGGTAAACCGAGGCAATGAGGGTGGTCTTCCCAGGAAGAAGGTCCTCGGATTGGATGACGCAGATGTCCCTGTTGGACAGGTCCGATCTGAGCCACGCACTGAGCGTTTTGCTCGCAAAGATGCAAGCTCTGGGAGGCTGGTTGGCCTCGCGAGGGTAAGTATAAAAACAATTGTAGCCAGCAGGGGCGTTTTGAGGCTTACCTCTGAGAGTCCAGGGTTCCTGGACGAGGATGAGCCCCGGCTTGTCGAGCTCGGCGTAACGCATAAGGTTGACCGAGGCTGCGACGCAGTGCTGCAGATTAATCTGCAGGCAATGGATTCCCTGGTTGCTGATCATTATCACGCAGTTGGGGAATCGTTGAGCAGGTCATCCTCCTCCTTTTCAGTGGTGGGTGACCCGCAGACCTCCATGGGAGTTTCAGCGTCCTCAGCAGTTAGGGTGGCTGTGGAGTCCTCCGCGGACGTGAGCCCAGCGTGGACGTTACCGTCGCCTCCCCTGCGTGCTTCGGTGCTGTCACTGCCCGTCCCCTCTGCCTCGTCGGTCAGGTCGATGCGGGTGGCGCCAGTCTCCTGGTGAGTCACAGACTCGAACCAGTCGGCCGGAGCCTCCCCGCTTAGAGCCTGGCCTTCTGGCTGTTGGGGTGGAGCGCGAGAAGCGCGGGCCCGCTCACGATGCGCACGAAGGCTCTTGGCCTGGTCCAGCGCGCGCTAGATCAGGCCGGACCTCCGGGTGCTCCTGGCGGGTCTGCGATTGCGATTTCCGGTTTCAGCAGCGCGAACTGCCTTGCCGGGCATAGGATCGGCCGTTTGCCTCGGCTTCTTTGCCGGAGGAGCCTGGGCCCCAGTTCCGGTTTCGGAAGCCTTGGCATTCTTGGCTTCATCAGCTTTCCGCTCCTCGCAACGGAGGATGGTCAGCTGAGTCAGACCAATATGAATTGTGGACTTAGGCGGCAAGCGCTTAGCCCAGTCATCAGAGAGCCCTAGGATCACCGTAGCCCCCTTCTCCTTGCGGGAAGTGGCGTGGTGTAGGAGCCCGTTGACCTCAAGGTCGGGGTGCAGCTTTAGCAATATTTGCCTAAGCTGATCTCCGGACTTAATGGCACTGCCGGCCGGGATCCAGACGCGAAAGCGCTGGGTCTTTTGTCGTTCGCCCTCGCTGGCGAAGACGAGCTTGCCGAGCTTCTTGGGCCAGTTCAGCTTTGGCAGAAGCTCGCGTAGATTGCGGCTGCTCTCCTCCGAGCTGCACCAGATGAAAATGCAGCCGTCGGTCTTGGCAGACTTGACCACGCTCACAGGGCGGCCCGCCAGGAGCTGGTCGATGAGCGCAGCATCGATGGTACGCCAGGCACTGTCGAGCTCGTCGGCCGTGAGGTCCTGCTCTTCCCCGAAGAAGATGACCGCCGGTTGGAGCTTGACCTTTGAGGCGTAGTTGGTGGCGGCGGTTCCCGAAGGCCCGGCCGCGCTTGTAGCAGGTATACTGGGTGGCTCACCAGCGGGGGTTTTATCCTGGGGGGGGGGCAGGGGTTGCTGTGGTTCCTTTCGGCCCAACAGCAGCCTCGCCCTCCCTAGGTTCCCCCTCCGCCGGTGGCCGGCCCGCAGTACCCCGTAGTCGCCGTCGCCGCTCGTTGCGGCGTTGGTTGCGGGTGCGTCGGGCTTCAGCGGAGGGCCCATCTGCCCCCGGTGGGGCGGCGCTGGTGCCAGAGTCACCGGCCGGAGTTGCCGGGGCCCCGGCTTCAGCGGGGTTGAAAGAGGCGGATGACGCCATAGCTGAAAGCGGGAAGGAGTGAGCTGAGTCACAAAAGAAAGAGGAAAGAAGAAAAAGAAAAGGACCGCTAGCAACCGGACAACCCCCCGGCCTTCCAGCCCATCGGCACGGTCAAACACCTTAGGCATTAGGGGGTACGTTAAGCAGTACCACGGCCTGCAGGCTGGCAAGCCAGACCCGCATACCCAAGTTCGGCCGAAGCCACTGGATGGGTCGCCAGCGTCGGAGCCCAGTCTGTCCAGCAGCCCTAAGGTCTGCCTTGAACACACGCGGGGACGAGTACCCTGGGTCGACTTGTGAAACAGCGCGAGGGGGGGTCTGCGGCTGCCAGCGGCAAATAGCGGGTGCAGACCTCCCTCTCCAGCCTTGACCTGCTGAAGATAGGGGCAGGCGTGAAGCATCGCAGACCGTAGCCCATAGGCCTGGTCTGTCTCATACTTCACTGGTGTGCTGAATACACCTTCGCGTGCTGGCTGTTGAGTTTCTGATTCGTTGGGTGAGAGGCTACCTAGACTTGCTTGATTGGGTGATTCCTTATCTGTCCCCTGTTTCAGTAGCTGGATTAGGCGCACACTTTTGCTCATTTTGTTCAGTAGTGCTGTAATCGAGGCAGAAGTCATTCAATAATACTGCTATTAGTCTAAAACTCCAATTCAATCTGAAGTGTGAAGTGATCTGAGGAGAAGGTTAAATCTGACAGTTATTTTTATCGGTTTTATTTATTTGTTCGCCGATGGCTCAGATGAGTAGCTAAGCTAGTAGGTGCCGGTCACAGTGGACCAATGGCAAGGCAAGAAACTGTCGATCAATCTATCAAATCAGTGAGCAAAACAGCCAGTAGTGCAGAATCGGCGCCAGAGATGTACTCTGTGCACTCTAGGTTCGCCGAGCGGCTCGGGTAATGATCGAATCATGCGGTCTCTGAAGTTCGAGTTAGCCTATCATCAGCGCTAGGAGAGGCTGGTTGGCGCGTTGAAGGCCAAAAGTACATATCTTCGTATTTAGCTATGTAATAGTACATGTAGCTACCCCATAGTCTCGCCACTGCAAGAATCCCCTGCACAAGTCCCCTCTGTACCTGCATGGCCAATGCGATCTAGTCCCAGCAGTGTCCCTTAACATCGGCTATGACTTCGAGATTGACCGCAAAAAGACACTAGTTGGCAAGTAAGGGCAAAGCCCCTTCTAGTCGGAAGCCCGATTTCGAGAGTCCCGGTGTGGTGAGCCAGGACGTACGGGCTGGTGGCAGCGAGTTGGCTAATCTGCGGATTAACTAATTTCTACCTTCAAAATTCTCCCTGCTTGTCTCTCACTGTTCCTCTCTTAGCCATAGGACCTAGACTGCTCGCCACACGATCAAGCTACCATGGGGCTGACCATCTGACAGGAGGGGGGGGGGGCAGGACTCTAATTGATTTATTTCTGAGACCTGAGGCCCGAAGGCTTCCCCACAAGGGGGGCGGAAGGTCGAAACCCATCACATGCAGTGTCGAATGTTCATTCACATTAAGTTACCGAGTTTTATGACCCTTAGCGCGGCGGGGTCGCAATTTAATGTAATCACTAAATATGTGATGAAGAGATAATATCCTTTCTATATAAGAAGAAAGAAAGAATATTTTCTATTTCCGCAGTGCATTTTTCCAGGATTGGCCTTATACACGATAATTAAGTTTTACATCCTGTTGTACCACGCTAGGACTACTTAAGTCCCTGGGACTAATAATACAGGCGAGAAAAGTCACGCTCGACCCATGGCTCCAAAACCCAGTCGGAGCCGTCGCATCCTAAGAATTGGATGATCGGTTCTTAACATGCCAGGCCGTGGTTGTGAAATTACAAACATTATGAAATTGAAGTCTTTGTTTTGCTTTTTAGTGCTTTCTTTAAATAGAGAAACACTTATTGTGTAACTTCTGTAACTTGTGTAACTTATTGTACACTTCTTTATCTTTTTGTGTCACAATAAGATACAAACATAGAGACACAAAGACACAAACATATTCTCCTCTTATTGTATTCGATATTTTACAGTTTTAAGCTTATTACGTAGGAAAACTATAACGAAACAGTTTAATAAGCTTAATTTCTTTAGATTAAGGCAGCGTTAAATATTTGCATCGTACTTCTTTCTAACTAGTATTATTCTTTAAAAGCATACAAAAAGTAAATTACTGTTACTTAACTGTATCATAGTAACATTCAACACCGTTTATGTAGCGCTTAGTTCAAGATTGCTTTAATAACATATATTATTTTTGTAGAAACGAGAGACCTATCTATAACAGTTGGACAAAGCATTATAAACACGTTTAAAAGCAAATGCCCTTTAAGTTACTATATGACTAACACTCCATAACATGGCAACTTAACTAAAAATATCAAAATGTTTGCCCAGCGACAACAGCTCGCTTTTTGTGAAAAATATGTACAAGTAGGACCTACAAGGAAGCGTTATGGATGCATTGATTTAATATCAGAATTAAGCCAGCTAACTCGCTTCGCTCATCGCTGCCAAACAACATGCCATATCATAATGATTTATTTACTAATGATGTATTTAGAATCGATTAGCTAGCTAATTAATTCTATTTTGTTCCTTATCAATAATAGTGTGGTCTAGTAGACAAATAAGACATGCATTGGGATTGTTATTTACAGATTTCATCTGAAAAATATAATTTTTATTTGTTTTCTTTATGAAAAGTCATATCATATATATTAACATTATAATGGTCAAGTATCTATAACAATGAATACTGGTCATGTATTTGAATAGTTTTTAAATATAATTGGCTACTTTTTAGTAAAGTTTGGAAACTTTTTGTTGAAAATGATGCATATGCATACTATATACATCTTATGTTGAATGATGTTTAGACTCTTTTGTAAATCAACTTTTATAACTGTAAAGTTAAAATTACAATTCAAAGTTGTTAACTGAATTTAATTGATTTATAATAAAAAAATTAAAAACCTTTTCGTCTGTCTAAGTAATTTTGTCTAAGATCTGAGAGACATACAAAAATGTGTGTTACTTTATCCAAAATTATTTTTTATTAGTTTTTTGAAACTCAACTAGTTTGCGAAATTACTTTAAAACTAGTATGAATCATTTCATAATTTTCAGATGCCGCCTGCAGGTGGTATTGCTGCACCAGTGCTAACTGCACTGAAAGGCCCAGTGTCTGGAAAACCAGCTCACTGCATTGATTCAGCTACGTATATTGAGATGGCGTGCGGTGGGTCTCATTTGATTTTGAAATTGAACGGCTTATTTAGAAACTTGCGTTAAAAAATAACATTAAATACTCAGCAATATTGCCTTTCGCGCAGACTCCTCAAACTGCCACATCTTCTTTAATACGGACGGAACTCGACCCAATCCGGAACAGCGAAAAGTCAATGGACGCGAGGTCACGTTTAAATATCGGGCCCCATTCTGTTTGAAGCCTGGCAAGCGGGTTGTCAAGGCGGTTGCTATGCACCGGGTTACCCGGCAATTAAGCGCAGTGACGACGAGAACCTACCACTGTGAGGATATACACGGTTGGAATGAGACCGACGACTGCTATGACGACTGCAGCGTCACCACGGATTCTACTGCGTAAGTGAGAGCGACTGTAAGAGTTGTTGTCACCTAATGGACAAAGGTGGAACCTGTTAGATATTAGTGCCATCCTGATCGGAGTGTCTGTATTGGATAAGAGTGTCACCTGTTAGACAGGAGTGTCACCTGTTAGACAGGAGTGTCACCTGTTAGACAGGAGTGTCACTTGTTAGACAGGAGTGTCACCTGTTAGACAGGAGTGTCACTTGTTAGACAGGAGTGTCACCTGTTAGACAGGAGTGTCACTTGTTAGACAGGAGTGTCACCTGTTAGACAGGGTGTCACCTGTTAGACAGGAGTGTCACTTGTTAGACAGGAGTGTCACCTGTTAGACAGAAGTGTCACCTGTTAGACAGGAGTGTCACTTGTTAGACAGGAGTGTCACCTGTTAGACAGGAGTGTCACTTGTTAGACAGGAGTGTCACCTGTTAGACAGGAGTGTCACATGTTAGACAGGAGTGTCACCTGTTAGACAGGAGTGTCACTTGTTAGACAGGAGTGTCACCTGTTAGACAGGAGTGTCACTTGTTAGACAGGAGTGTCACCTGTTAGACAGGGTGTCACCTGTTAGACAGGAGTGTCACTTGTTAGACAGGAGTGTCACCTGTTAGACAGGAGTGTCACTTGTTAGACAGGAGTGTCACCTGTTAGACAGGAGTGTCACCTGTTAGACAGGAGTGTCACCTGTTAGACAGGAGTGTCACCTGTTAGACAGGAGTGTCACTTGTTAGACAGGAGTGTCACTTGTTAGACAGGAGTGTCACCTGTTAGACAGGAGTGTCACCTGTTAGACAGGAGTGTCACTTGTTAGACAGGAGTGTCACCTGTTAGACAGGAGTGTCACCTCCAGACAGACTTCAACAAGCGCTATCTGATTCCTCACCAGCATTCGAACTTCCCTACCCCGCAGCTGGGACAGCGACCTTGAGGACGGCCTGCGCACCCGCAAAGGCGCCTCTGGTGGCGGCTCCAGACGCCGAGCCTGGGACAAAGCCGCTCCTCCTAAGCCTGCCGAGCCGTCGCCGCTGGACGAGCTGGGCATCCCGCCAGATCAGGGCTTCGCCGCGGTCAATCACTCCGGCACGCAGATCAATCTGTACGGCGGCGGGCCACCAGGCGCCGGAACAGGCGGTGGCGGCTTCGGCGGCCCAGCCGGCGGCTTGATGGGCTGGGAGGTGCGCACGCCGAACAATGTCAACTTCAGGGGCGGCTTCGCACCGCAGGTGCAACAGCAACAGCCGCAGCCGGCGCTGCCTGCTCCGGATCAGGTAAGAATCATCTTTGCACTGTTACACAGGTGTTTTTAATTCAAAAGACAAAATCAATGGCATCTAGGAGAGCTCCGAGCTGTGTAAATACCAGCTGTATTTCCCTGTAATATTTAGGGAAATAATTATGATTATGATAATCTAATCTGCCACGCCGCAGGGAGTGACGCCGCAGCAGCTCAACCTTATCGCTGCTCAGCTGAGCCAACGCATGGACGAAACTCGACAGAGCACGCTGCAGGACATTCGCCGGCTGGTTGAAGACAAAAAGAAGCAGCAGCCTCCGCAGCCTCCGCAGCAGCCCGTGTCAGCTGACCCAGCCTGCCTGCCCGTCAGCAAAGGAGACGGCGACTTCAAGAAGCAGCTGCAGCACGTCTACGCTCACCTGCTCCAGTACGCTCGCTCCGATGGCGACTTTCAGGCGGCCGTTGGCGGGCCAAAATTTGGAAAGGTTGGAACGTTTTAGCCTCAGACCAATTATTTACACCCAGCATTTGTGGAAAGCTTTTAAAACTTCGTTGAAGTTTATCTTGGAGTTAAAGGAACTTCAGGTTGATGCCACATTTTCATACTGGTACTAGTGGGATCATTTTGCCTATGAATTCCATTTTGTGCTGGTCACATTTCAACCCTGGAGTCCTGGAGTCACATTTCAACGCTTTTAAGTTGTTTTTTTCACCACGCCCTTCCTCCGACTGACTACCCGACCTGACGCAGGTGATTTCAGCTGAGCTGGACGAGTCCACCGACTCCTACCTGCTGACGGTGCAGATCGGTAAGCCGGGCTACAAGAAGCCGTTGAGCGAGCCGAAGGTGCAGCCGCCGCCGAAGCCGAAACAGCCGCCAGCCAAGAAGGCGCCGACTCCGCCGCCGCCGAGGCGCAGGAACCCGACGCCCCCGCCGAATCACAAGATGGAGACGGAGGTCAAGCAGACCAGTCACGAGAAGGCCGACGCCATCAAGTTGAAGGCGCCGGAGGAGCAGCCGCCCGAGCCAGTGGACGAGGCCTACTTCCAGCAGGAGGAGTACGTCCAGGAGGGCACGCTGAAGCCCTACGACAGCTTCAACGCCAACGCCGACGCTGAGCAGCTGCGTAAGGCCATGAAAGGCCT
This sequence comes from Macrostomum lignano, assembly GCA_002269645.1. Taxonomy (NCBI): domain Eukaryota; kingdom Metazoa; phylum Platyhelminthes; family Macrostomidae; genus Macrostomum; species Macrostomum lignano. Next base: position 11,517 of record NIVC01002018.1, on the reverse strand, counting down.
CGGCACCAACGAGGAGAGCATCATCAATGTTCTGGGCCATCGGACCGTCTCTCAGCGTCAGGAGATTGTCCGCGCCTTCAAGATGAAGTACGGCAAGGATCTCAAAGCTGATTTGGATAGCGAGTTGAGCGGCAACTTCAACAAAATCTGCCAGAACTTGTGCCTGGGCGCGGCCGAGTACGACGCTATGGAGCTGCGCGCGGCTATGAAAGGCCTCGGCACGGACGAGGACTGCCTGATCGAGGTCATCTGCACCAGAACCCAAGCCCAGGTGCAGGAGGTGAAGAAAATCTACCACAACAGTGAGCGCACTGCTTTATTTTGTTCTTCGTACGCGATGTATTTTAGGTGTCGAAGTGATCAGGTCTTAGTCTCGATTGACAACTGATCGGTCAACTTCCGTCTCTTTGCAGTGTACAATCGCGACCTCGAGGAGGACGTGATGTCGGAGACCTCCGGCCACTTCAAGCGCATTCTGGTGTCGCTGCTGACTGGCGCCCGGCCCGAGGGCAGCTCCTTCGACCCCGTGCAGGCCAAGAAGGACGCCCAGGCCCTGCAGGAGGCCGGCATTGGCAAGTGGGGCACCGACGAGAGCAAATTTAATGAGATCCTCTGCGGCAACAACAATGCCCACCTGCGGGCGGTGTTCGCCGAGTACGAGAGCCTCACTGGCAAGACGCTGGAGGATTCCTTGAAGTCGGAGATGTCGGGCGACCTGCTCAAAGCGATGCTGACTCTCATCAGATGCGTGCAGAATAAGCCAGCCTACTTTGCCAAGGCGCTGCAAAAGTCCATGAAAGGACTGGGTGAGTGCCTGGATATCAGTACCAAGTGCCTAGATTGGTACTTTTGTGTACCTGTATTGATGCAGGGTGCATGAATTGATGCAGGGAGTCTGGATTGATGTAGAGTGCCTGGATTGATTCAGGGTGCCTGGATTGACGCAGGGTGTCTGGATTGATGCAGGGAGTCTGGATTGATGTAGGGTGCCTGGATTGATGTAGGGTGCCTGGATTGATGCAGGGAGTCTGGATTGATTTAGGGCGCCTGGATTGATGTAGGGTGCCTGGATTGATGCAGGAAGTCTGGATTGATGTAGGGTGCCTGGATTGATGTAGGGTGCCTGGATTGATGCAGGGAGTCTGGATTGATTTAGGGCGCCTGGATTGATGTAGGGTGCCTGGATTGATGCAGGAAGTCTGGATTGATGTAGGGTGCCTGGATTGATGTAGGGTGCCTGGATTGATGCAGGGGAGTCTGGATTGATTTAGGGCGCCTGGATTGATGTAGGGTGCCTGGATTGATGCAGGGAGTCTGGATTGATGTAGGGTGCCTAGATTGATGTAGGGTGCCTGGATTGATGTAGGAAGTCTGGATTGATGTAGGGTGCCTGGATTGATGTAGGGTGCCTAGATTGATGTAGGGTGCCTGGATTGATGCAGGGTGCCTGGATTGGTGTAGGGTGCCTGGATTGATGCAGGGAGTCTGGATTGACGCAGGGTGCCTGGATTGATGCAGGGAGTCTGGATTGATGTAGGGTGCCTAGATTGATGTAGGGAGTCTGGATTGACGCAGGGTGCCTGGATTGATGCAGGGAGTCTGGATTGACGCAGGGTGCCTGGATTGATGCAGGGAGTCTGGATTGATGTAGGGTGCCTAGATTGATGTAGGGAGTCTGGATTGACGCAGGGTGCCTGGATTGATGCAGGGAGTCTGGATTGACGCAGGGTGCCTGGATTGATGCAGGGAGTCTGGATTGACGCAGGGTGCCTGGATTGATGCAGGGAGTCTGGATTGACGCAGGGTGCCTGTATTGATGTAGGGTGCCTGGATTGATGTAGGGTGCCTAGATTGATGTAGGGTGCCTGGATTGATGCAGGGTGCCTGGATTGGTGTAGGGTGCCTGGATTGATGCAGGGAGTCTGGATTGATGCAGGGTGCACAGCCGATCTCACTGGAACCCACAGGCACGGACGACCGCACCCTCCTGCGCATTATTATCAGCCGCTGCGAGGTGGACATGGTGCAGATCAAGGACGCCTTCCAGAAAGAATTCGGCCAGAGTTTGGCCCAGTGGATCAAGGACGATACAAGCGGGGATTACTGCAAAATTTTGCTGGCTCTTATTGGCGAAAATTGAACTGTTTAAAATGCAATCAACTCTACTTGGTGTTAGTAGTGCATGGGAACAAAATATAACTTGCAATTCCGAATCTCGAAGTTTTTATTTATATTTTTTTCAATCAGAAATTGCGCAGTTCAATATACGCATATATATCCTTTCTTTTCATATTTATTCTCTGTTTTTCTGCAATCCTGTTGACATATTTTAGTGTTAAATTTGTCTATACGACACTATGCATACACTGAGCAATTACAATAATATTACTAATTTAGATAAATTCTATATGTTTGTATTTACATGTATTTCAAAAATTTACAAAAGTTTTGGTTTACCAGAGCCATAAAGACTTATTTTGTGATTCAGTAGCACCTCTACAGACCAATTGCCTTGTCCTCGAGTCTTCTAGATTTTCTAATAATATTTGTTTAAATTTCGTGAGTGATTTTTAAACAAACGGCATTGATTGTTGTTTCTTAGAAATAATGCTGCACAATATTAATAATTAACTAACAAACTATTTAATTTTTCTGTGTTATTTAAATATTTCTGTTGCTATTCTACTAAAAATATTTTATCAAGTGCAATGCATGTTATGGCTTTTAGTGCCATGATTCGTCTTGCACACTTTTTTTCTGACAAGTTTTATACAAAATTTTAAAGACAAACTTAAATATGCGTTTACTGTTTGAGTCTTAACAAAAATCGGCTGAATATATGTGTCTTAATCATTTATTATTCTTGAATATTTGTTTTTCTTCGTTTTTTTCTGAGAAATGTTTCAGAAAGAGAAAATTCCGACTTCTTTGTTTTATGACTCATTTTTAAATGATAGCAAAATTCTGTACTTTTATAGAACAGAGACAATCAGTAATGTGCACGCTTTTGCCTTGTGTTCTAAGTTAAAATTAGTTCCAGGTTAATATCCGGGGTCCTAAGAATTCCTTTATCTACACAGGTGCTAGTAAATGATGTTACAAGCTATCAGAGATCCTTTGACACCACAACGTACTGTCTATGGCTGCTTCGACAAAATTACGGTACAGCAGGGTATGCAACCAATCCGAAGGCTTCGTTACCATGCCACTTTTTATCGGTTTCTGGGGTCTCCATGCGGTTGAGCCGGTCCAGAGCAGTACTCTGTACGGTATAGCAGTGGAGTACGCAGAGGGGGGACCAGGGGGCCGCGGCCCTCCATCGCTCGACAAAAATTGATTCTTCCAACAACTAAATGAAACAGGCAATCAAGCTTGATAAATAACATGGTTTCAACAACTTTGTCACCTCCTGGACGGGGCATCCACAGGCCTTGGAGACAGGGGTGGGGACACCTACCAAGGTAATAGGGGCGCCCAGATAGGAGACAGGGGTGCCCACCCAAGGACTACTCACCAAGAGACAAAGGCGTCCACCAATTGACAGGGGGCGCCCATCAAGAGAAAGGGCCCTTACCAAGAGACAGGGGCGTCTACCAAGAGACAAGGGCGCCCACCAAGAGACAGGGGCGCTTACCAAGAGACAGGGGCGCCCACCAAGAGACAAGGGCGCCCACCAATTGACAGGGGGCGCCCATCAAGAGACAGGGGCGCTTACCAATTGACAGGGGGCGCCCATCAAGAGACAGGGGCGCTTACCAATTGACAGGGGGCGCCCATCAAGAGAAAGGGCCCTTACCAAGAGACAGGGGCGTCTACCAAGAGACAAGGGCGCCCACCAAGAGACAGGGGCGCCCACCAATTGACAGGGGGCGCCCATCAAGAGACAGGGGCACCCACCAATTGACAGGGGCGCGCATTAAGAGACAGGGGCGCCCACCAATTGACAGGGGGCGCCCATCAAGAGAAAGGGCCCTTACCAAGAGACAGGGGCGCCTACCAAGAGACAGGGGCGCTTACCAAGAGACAGGGGCGCTTACCAAGAGACAAGGGCGCCCACCAATTGACAGGGGGCGCCCATCAAGAGACAGGGGCGCTTACCAATTGACAGGGGGCGCCCATCAAGAGACAGGGGCGCTTACCAATTGACAGGGGGCGCCCATCAAGAGAAAGGGCCCTTACCAAGAGACAGGGCCGCCTACCAAGAGACAGGGGCGCCTACCAAGAGACAGGGGCGCCTACCAAGAGACAGGGGCGCCTACCAAGAGACAGGGGCGCTTACCAAAAGACAGGGGCGCTTACCAAGGGACAGGGGGCACCCACCAATTGACAGGGGCGCCCATCAAGAGACAGGGGCGCTTACCAAGAGACAGGGGCGCTTACCAAGGGACAGGGGGCACCCACCAATTGACAGGGGGCGCCCACCAAGAGACAAGGGCGCCTACCAAGAGACAGGGGCGCCCACCAAGAGACAAGGGCGCCTACCAAGAGACAGGGGCGCCCACCAAGAGACAGGGGCGCCCACCAAGAGACAGGGGCGCCTACCAAGAGACAAGGGCGCCTATCAATTGACAGGGGGTGCCCATCAAGAGACAGGGGCACCCATCAATTGACAGGGGCGCGCATCAAGAGACAGGGGCGCCCACCAATTGACAGGGGGCGCCCATCAAGAGACAGGGGCGCTTACCAAGGGACAGGGGCACCCACCAATTGACAGGGGGCCACCACCAAGAGACAGGGGCGCTTACCAAGAGACAGGGGGCGCCCACCAAGAGACGGGGGCACCCACCAATTGACAGGGGGCGCCCATCAAGAGAAAGGGCGCCCACCAAGAGACAGGGGCGCCCACCAAGAGACAGGGGCACCCACCAATTGACAGGGGGCGCCCATCAAGAGAAAGGGCGCCCATCAAGAGACAGGGGCACCCATCAATTGACAGGGGCGCGCATCAAGAGACAGGGGCGCCCACCAATTGACAGGGGGCGCCCATCAAGAGACAGGGGCGCTTACCAAGGGACAGGGGCACCCACCAATTGACAGGGGGCCACCACCAAGAGACAGGGGCGCTCACCAAGAGACAGGGGGCGCCCACCAAGAGACGGGCGCCCACCGAGAGGCAGGGGACGTCCCTTTAAATTAAATTTACCGATTGATGAAGAACTTTACTGAAGGCTCTTCAACGCTTGCTACATCGGGAGGCTTAAAAAGTGCATTCATTTTCACATAAGAGCAGCCATGCAACTTATTCTTGCTTGATTTTGCGGGCAAGACTGCTTAAGAAATGGCCCATTCTCTGCCCGATATCGGGCTGGGCCATAGACGAAGCCGAAACGATTGTATTTAAAACGTTAAAAGTGCAACATTACAAAGAGGACAACAGTAACGATTTAATATAGTCTTGTGGTGCAACCCACGCCGTCTTTACAGTACATGACGTTCAGAGGTACTCACTTATAGGAAAATCACTTATAAGATCTTGCTTTTAGATCCGAAGGGATTGCATGGAAATCGGCGCGGGCTTGGACGCAAGCACTAAATGCACCAAAAGTCTTTCGCGATACACTCCACATCAGCTGCTATACCTGTGCTCAGTTTGGTCCACTAATAGCAGCAACAATCAATGCTTGGGGGCTTCGATTTTCCAGCTTTTACACAGCTGTTTCACACGAAGCCAGAAATCCATTGTTTTCCCTCCATAGGCAGAGATGGAAGAGGCCAAAACCGTGGAGCAGGTCCTGCTGAAGCAGCAGCTGCTGCCTCCATCAGTCAATACTCCCTGCTCAGTCTGCCTGGGCTGCTTCGCCTTCATCCTTCGCGTGTTTACCCAGTTTCTACGACAAATATTGGTCCAGGTCCCCACCCCCTGTTCCCGGCGTCCCCTCCCTTTCCACGCTTTGCTCGTCAAACTTCCTCTAAAATGCTCTTTTCTCCCACTAGCCGCGGGTCGCTACGAACTTCTTCCTGCTGTTTGAGAATCCTAACAAAAGCCGTGCGTCCCCCGTTCAACTCTCTACCTCTGAATCTCATTTTCTCTCCTCTCTCTCTATTGTTTATCCGATTGTTGTCATGGAGATGAGAGAAACTCTGGCCCCTCCTCAGTCCAGAATGGGCCTGCCGAGTAAGGGCTGGGCTTGCGAGCGTGTCGCACCGTGTGTTTACCTGTGGATTCCGGCATAAAAGCAGCCAAGGTTGGGATTTTACCCGGAGGATTACACGGAGGAAATTAATTCTTCTTGAACCGAGAACAGGAGCACTAAGAATGGCGACTGCCCAAGCAAACGAGCCACCAATGTCGAGGCCGTCTACCGGCCGATCGAGCACGATGCAGGCCTGGGAGACTGGACTCGAGAACCCGAACGTCTTGGACACCGAACCGATCGCCGTTCGAGGCCAAAGCGCCGGAGGGCATCGTCAGCTCGACGCCGATGGCAAAGACGGCGACGGCGATGGCAAGAGCGGCTGCGGCTGCCTGAAGTCCTGCAAGCACGGCCTACAGTGTGAGTGGGGCTTGTAAATCAAATTTAGCATGTATGGCGGCTCTATTAAAATTAAATATTTTATGCTCTGTCCCCCCCTCTAAAAATTTTGCAGCGATATGGCGAACTCGAGACACGCAGGACACTAAAGAGGACCGAGAGCTGTACATCAAGACCACTCTGCGGGAGCTAATCATCTATTGCATCTTCATCATTGTGCTCATGATCAGTAAGTTTTATTACCGTTAGTTAAAAGAGTCCCTGTGACACTACAGCTTTCATTTTAACGCTACCGCTAATTGCAGTTACCTTCGGGATGACCAGCAGCACAATGTACTATTACACGAAGGTGCTGAGCGACCTCTTTCTGGATACCAAAATTGAAAACACCACTAACAATTATCGCAGCGTTGGAAATATGGGCGACTGGTGGAGCGTGAGTCTTTCCGGGTTGCTTCAGAATCAATTTTTATCGGCATTGTGGCAGTAAAACTAGATCGCCTTTTTGGTGATAATTGATGGAACGTCCTTCCGAATTCTGTTTGGTTTGGTTTTCTTTGACCTTTTTTGAAAGAACATTTTAATACTTGCCGAAATTTTTGAAGACAAAATCTATACATGTACAACTGCATGGGGTTGGCAGACTCCGGACCGTGGGCCATATGCGGCCCGCGAAGCCTCTCTATCCGGCCATGGCGTCCTTTGGAACTCACAATAGCAATCCGGCCCGCTCAAGGTTCGTGTCTTCTCAGCTCCCTTCGCCTCCTCTCCTCTCGTCTCTCTCTCTCCTCTCTCCTCTCTTCCCTCTCCTCTCACCTCTCTCCTCTCTCCTCTCTTCCCTCTCCTCTCACCTCTCTCCTCTCTCCTCTCTTCCCTCTCCTCTCTCCTCTCTCCTCTCTCCTCTCTTCCCTCTCCTCTCTCCTCTCTCCTCTCTCCTCTCTTCCTCTCCTCTCTCCTCTCTCCTCTCTCCTCTCTTCCCTCTCCTCTCACCTCTCTCCTCTCTCCTCTCTTCCCTCTCCTCTCTCCTCTCTCCTCTCTCGTCTCCTCTCCTCTCTTCTCTCTCCTCTCTTCTCTCTCCTCTCTTCTCTCTCCTCTCCTCGCTCTCTCTCTCTCTCTCCTCTCTCCTTTCTCCTGTCTCCTGTCTCTTCTCCTCTCCTCTCCCTTCTCTCCCCTCCTCTCTTTTCACATCGCCTCTCGCCTCTCATCTCTCTGTTGCTTATCTCTCTCATTTCTCCCCTCCTCTGGTCCGCAGTCATGCGATAGGTTCTTCTAAAAAAGTTTTGCCTGCCGACATCTGATGTAAAACGTCCTTTTTATTTTGCGTCGAGAAAGCAAAAAATTATGTCTAAGATTCGGTCTTTCGTATTTGTTCGAGTACATAGCCGAAAAGTAGTTCAAATGTAGCTCGTAATTTAACAACCGCAGTTCGTGAACGGCCCGCTGATGAACGGCCTGTATTGGGACACCTGGTACAACAGCGCCAATTTCTCGGATCCGCGCGAGAAGAACTTCATCTACTACGAGAACAAATTGCTCGGAGTTCCACGCCTCCGTCAGCTTCGAGTCAGCAACCAGTCCTGCAACATCGCGTCCTACTTTCAGGGCAAAATCTCCACCTGCTACGCCAAGTACAGCTACGGCGTCACCGACAAAAGCAGCTTCGGCCTCGGCAACAGCACAGCCTGGCAGTACCGCAGCGAGGAGCAGCTCGACGGCCGGTCGCACAACGCCGAAATTTCGTCCTACGACGGCGGCGGCTTCGCTGTTGAACTATCCCGAGACAAGGCCACGACGCAGGCCATTCTCAAGGAGCTCTACAACAAGCTGTGGGTGAACCGCGGCACCAGGGCCGTCTTCATCGACTTCACGCTCTACAATGCCAACATCAACTTGTTCTGCGTCATCCGGCTGGTCACGGAGTTCATGGCTACGGGTGAGCTGATTGTTTCCCAGGGAGAGAGGGCAAACGACGCAAAAATTGTTGCTTAGACCTGACAGGGAATAAAATCCTTCATTGACCATGCTTCACTAAGGGGCTTCCTAACAGGGGGATTAATAAAAAATCTCTAGAAATCGCAAATGTGGATCTTCTGTGTAAACCAAGAGGTCTGAAAACTTTTTTATCTGAGGCCGGAGGAGGAGAGAGAAAAGTAAGCATAGAGATGAGAGATAAGAGATGAGAGTCGAGGTAAAAGGAAAGGAGAGGAGGAAGGAAAGGAGGAAGAGGAAAGAGAGAGAGGAAAGGAAAGGAAAGGAGAGGAGTCTAGAGAGGAGAGGAAAAAGGATCAGATAGAAGAGGAGAGGAGAGAGGAGTGAGGAGAGGAGAGGAGCGGAGAGGAAAGGAGAGAGAGAGGAGAGGAGAGGAGAGGAGAGGAAAGGAGAGAGGAGAGGAGAGGAGAGGAGAGGAGAGGAAAGGAGAGAGGAGAGGAGAGGAGAGAGAGGAGAGGAGAGGAAAGGAGAGAGGAGAGGAGAGGAGAGGAGCGGAGAGGAAAGGAGAGAGGAGAGGAGAGGAGAGGAGAGGAGAGGAAAGGAGAGAGGAGAGGAGAGGAGAGGAGAGGAGAGGAAAGGAGAGAGGAGAGGAGAGGAGAGGAGAGGAGAGGAAAAAAGAGAGGAGAGGAGAGGAGAGGAGAGGAGAGGAAAGGAGAGAGGAGAGGAGAAGAAATAGGAGAGAGGGGAGGAGAGGAGAGGAAAGAAGAGAGGAGAGGAGATGAGAGGGGAGAGGAGAGGAGAAGATATAGGAGAGAGGGGAGGAGAGGAGAGAGGAGATGAGAGAAGAGGAGAGGAGAGACGACAGGAGAGAGGAGAGAAGAGGAGGCGAGTGGAGATGAGAAGAGACACAAACCTCCAGCGCGCCGGATTGCGATTGTGAAGCTTTAAAGGATCTGAGGGCCGGAGAGGCTTTGCGGGCCGGAGAGGCTTTGCGGGCCGGAGAGGCTTTGCGGGCCGGAGAGGCTTTGCGGGCCGGAGAGGCTTTGCGGGCCGGAGAGGCTTTGCGGGCCGGAGAGGCTTTGCGGGCCGGAGAGGCTTTGCGGGCCGGAGAGGCTTTGCGGGCCGGAGAGGCTTTGCGGGCCGGAGAGGCTTTGCGGGCCGGAGAGGCTTTGCGGCCGGAGAGGCTTTGCGGGCCGGAGAGGCTTTGCGGGCCGGACTTTTCCGAACCCCTAGCGTAGGCGAGTTTAGCAAAAATACTGCAGAATGTCCTTAACAAACGATTCGGCTTCCAAATAGAGAAACAGCAATTCATCTACGCCAATATCACTCGGTTTGATCATACAAACTGTGCTCTGTCGCATTTAATGTACAGGTGGCTGTCTACCCACCTGGGATCTGCGTACCGTCAAGCTGCTGCGCTACGTTGAGCCCATGGACTACTTCATCTTAGCCTGCGAGTGCGTCTTCATGCTCTTCATCCTTTACTACATTGTTGAGGAGGCCCTCGAGATCAAGAAGCACAAGTGGCGCTACTTCCGCTGCTTCTGGAACTGTCTGGACATCCTTGTCATTGTCATCAGCACTGTTTGTGCTGCGTTTAACGTCTACCGGACCGTCGCGGTGGGCCAGAAGCTCACCATCCTGCTGCAAGACGAGAATAACTTTCCTGACTTTGACTTCCTGTCCTACTGGCAGCAGCAGTTCAACCACGGCATTGCCATCACGGTGTTCTTCGCCTGGGTGAAGATCTTCAAGTACATCAGCTTCAACAAGACCATGACGCAGCTTAGCTCCACTCTGGGCGCCTGCGCCAAGGATCTGATGGGCTTTGCTATCATGTTTTTCATTGTGTTCTTCGCCTTCGCCCAGCTGGGCTACCTGATCTTCGGCACCCAGGTGAAAGACTTCCGCGAGTTCCAGCAGTCGGTGTTCACCCTGTTCCGCATCATCTTGGGCGACTTCGATTTCAACTCGCTGCAAACTGCCAATCGCGTACTGGGACCGATCTTCTTCATCCTGTATGTGTTCTTCGTCTTCTTCGTGCTGATCAACATGTTCCTGGCCATCATCAACGACACCTACAGCCAGGTGAAGTCTGACCTGTCAATGCAGCAGAACGAATTCGAAATGACCGACTATTTCAAGCAGAGGGCCAGTCGGATGCTGTCGAAATTGAATTTGCGTCGCGACAAGATTGTCGACATTCAGAAGGCCATTCAATCGGCCGATCTCAACAATGACAAGCAGCTGGACTTTGAGGAGTGGAGGGCCGAGCTGAAACAGTGAGCAAACTCTATATTCAATATATGAGCTATATAATTTTACCCAGAAGTGCTACCAACTAGAAGTAAAAGGGTCACCTGGTAAAACTGTCACCTGGTAAAACTGTCACCTGGTAAAAGGGTCACCTGGTAAAAGGGTCACCTGGTAGAAGGGTCACCTGGTAAAAGGGTCACCTGGTAAAAGGATCACCTGGTAAAAGGGTCACCTGGTAGAAGGGTCACCTGGTAAAAGGGTCACCTGGTAAAACGGTCACCTGGTAAAAGGGTCACCTGGTAAAAGGGTCACCTGGTAAAAGGGTCACCTGGTAGAAGGGTCACCTGGTAAAACGGTCACCTGGTAAAAGGGTCACCTGGTAAAACGGTCACCTGGTAAAATGGTCACTTGGTAAAACGGTCACTTGGTAAAAGGATCGCCTGGTAAAAAGATTGCTTGGTAAAACGGTCACCTGGTAAAAGGGTCACCTGGTAAAACGGTCACCTGGAAAAACGGTCACCTGGAAAAACGGTCACCCGGTAAAAGGGTCACCTGGTACAAGAATCACCTGGTAAAACGGTCACCTGGAAAACGGTCACCCGGTAAAAGGGTCACCTGGTACAAGAATCACCTGGTAAAACGGTCACCTGGTAAAAGGATCACCTGGAAAAAAAGATAACTTTGTAAAAGGATCGCCTGGTATATGGGTCACATTTTTAAAAGTATGGCTGGATATTTTTGTAGATGTTTTTTAAGAGATGCTAAGTTTTGCGAAGTCACTGTGCGCTATGAAAAAAAAATTGTAGACGCGGTTACGCTGACGGCGAGATTGAAGCACTCTTTGCAAGTTCGATCTGGA